>OU342746.1:371433921-371842302 GCA_910589775.1 Avena eriantha | reverse complement strand
TTTCATGAACCACACCCAGTGTCATTGCATGTCTGTTCTTTTCATGAAACACACCCGTGTCACTGCATGTCTATTCTTCTCATGAACCACATAAGGATCTACCAGTGTCATGGATGTGTGTTCTTCTCATGAACCACACGTGGATCCACCGGTTGTCATTGCATGTCTGTTCCTCTAAACAAACCACATAAGGATCCACCAGTGTCATTGCATGTCTGTTATTTTCATGAACCACACCTAGTGTCATTGCATGTGTGTTCTTCTAAACAAACCACATAAAGATCCACCCGGTGTCATTGCATGTCTGTTCTTCTCATGAACTACACCCAGTGTCATTGCATGTGTGTTCTTCTAAACAAACCACATAAGGATCCACCAGTGTCATTGCATGCATGTTCTTTACATGAACCGCACATAAGGATCCACCTGTGTCATTGCATGTCTGTTCTTTTCATGAACCACACCCAATGTCATTGCATGTGTGTTCTCCTGACAAACCACATATGGATCCACCAGTGTCATTGCATGTCTGTTCTTTTCATGAACCATAGCTAGAGTCCACCAGTGTCATTGGATGTGTGTTCTTCCCATGAACCACACATGGATCCACCAGTGTCATTGCATGTGTGTTCTTCTAAACAAACCACATAAGGATCCAGCAGTGTCATTGCATGTCTGTTCTTTTCATGAACCACACCCAATGTCATTGCATGTCTATTCTTTTCATGAACCACATAAGGATCTACCAGTGTCATTGCATGTTTGTTCTTTTCATGAACCACACCCAGTGTCATTGCATGTGTGTTACTTCCATAAACCACATATGGATCCACCTAGTGTGATTGCATGTTTGTTCCTTCCATAAACCACATATGGATCCACCTAGTGTGATTGCATGTTTGTTCATGAATCACAACTAGAGTCATTGCATCTCTGTTACTTCCATAAACCACATATGGATCCACCTAGTGTGATTGCATGTCTGTTCCTCTAAACAAACCACATAAGGATCCACCAGTGTCATTGCATGTGTGTTCTTCTCATGAACGACAATGGATCCACCAGTGTCATTGCATGTTTGTTCCTCCAAACAAACCACATAAGGATCCACGAGTGTCATTGCATGTCTGTTCTTTACATGAACCACACCCAGTGTCATTGCATGTCTGTTCTTTTCATGAACCACAGCTAGAGTCATTGCATGTGTATTCTTTTCATGAACCACAGATAGAGTCATTGGATGTCTATTCTTTTCATGAACCACACCTAGTGTCATTGCATGTCTGTTCTTTTCATGAAACACACCCGGTGTCACTGCATGTCTGTCCTTTTCATGAACCACATAAGGATCTACTAGTGTCATTGGATTGTGTGTTCTTCCCATGAACCACACGTGGATCCATCGGTGTCATTGCATGTGTGTTCTTCTAAACAAACCACATAAGGATCCTCCAGTGTCATTGCCTGTTTGTTCTTTTCATGAACCACACCCAATGTCATTCCATGTGTATTTTTCTAAACAAACCACATAAGGATCCACTAGTGTCATTGCCTGTATGTTCTTTTCATGAACCACAGCCAGTGTCAGTGCATGTCTATTCTTTTCATGAACCACACCCAGTGTCACTGCATGTCAGTTCTTTTCATGAACCACAGCCAGTGTCAGTGCATGTCTGTTCTTTTCATGAACCACACCCAGTGTCACTGCATGTCAGTTCTTTTCATGAACCACATAAGGATCTACCAGTGTCATTGGATGTGTGTTCTTCTCATGAACCACACGTGGATCCACCGGTTGTCATTGCATGTATGTTCCACTAAACAAACCACATAAGGATCCACCAGTGTCATTGGATGTGTGTTCTTTTCATGAACCACACCCAGTGTCACTGCATGTGTGTTCTTCTAAACAAACCACATAAGGATCCACTAGTGTCATTGCATGTGTGTTCTTTTCATGAACCATATAACGATGGGCCCACCAGTGTTATTGCATGTCTGTTCTTTTCATGAACCACACCTAGTGTCATTGCATGTCTGTTCTTTTCATGAACCACACCTAGTGTCACTGCATGTCAGTTCTTTTCATGAACCACATAAGGATCTACCAGAGTGATTGGATGTGTGTTCTTCACATGAACCACACGTGGATTCACTGGTGTCATTGCATGTCTGTTCCTCTAAACAAACCACATAAGGATCCACCAGTGTCATTGCGTGTGTGTTCTTTTCATGAACCACACCTAGTGTCATTGCATGTGTGTTATTCTAAACAAACCACATAAGGATCCACCAGTGTCATTGCATGTCTGTTCTTTTCATGAACCACATAAGGATGGGCCCACCAGTGTCATTGCATGTCTGTTCTTTTCATGAACCACACCAAGTGTCAGTGCATGTATGTTCTATTCATGAACCACACCCAGTTTCACTGCATGTCTGTTCTTTTCATGAACCACATAAGGATCTACCAATGTCATTGGATGTGTGTTCTTCTCATGAACCACACATGGATCCACCGGTGTCATTGCATGTCTGTTCCTCTAAACAAACCATATAAGGATTCACCAGTGTCATTGCGTGTCTGTTCTTTTCATGAACCACACCTAGTGTCATTGCATGTGTGTTCTTCTAAACAAACCACATAAGGATCCACCGGTGTCATTGCCTGTCTGTTCTTTTCATGAACTACACCCAGTGTCATTGCATGTGTGTTCTTCTAAACAAACCACATAAGTCACTGCATGTCTGTTCTTTTAATGAACCACACCCGGTGTCATTGCATGTGTGTTCCTCTAGACAGACCACACAAGGATCCACCGGTGTCATTGCATGTCTGTTCCTCTAACAAACCACATAAGGATCCACCAGTGTCATTGGATGTGTATTCTTCTCATGAACCACACGTGGATCCACCGATGTCATTGCATGTCTATTCCTCTAAACAAACCACATAAGGATCCATTAGTGTCATTGCGTGTCTGTTCTTTTCATGAACCACACGCAGTGTCATTGCATGTGTGTTCTTTTCATTTACCATGGCTAGAGTCATTGCATGTCTGTTACTTCCATAAACCACACATGGATCCATCGATGTCATTGCATGTCTGTTCTTTTCATGAACCATACCAAGTGTCACTGCATGTCAGTTCTTTTTATGAATCACAGCTAGAGTCATTGCATGTTTGTTACTTCCATAAACCACATATGGATCCACCTAGTGTGATTGCATGTCTGTTCTTTTCATAAACCACACATGGATACACTAGTGTCATTGCATGGGTAGCCGTTAGACCGAGTCTTCTAGAAGGCACGCCCTAACACAGTTGTTCTACTTGATGACTGTTACATACCGTTCGATTGGGGCGCTTGGACGATTGGGATGGTCTTCGTGAGAGCGATCCGCGAGTAGGCTGTTCTGCGGCATGATTGGGCACACTTGATCTGGACAAACTGGCAACACCGGGCGCTCCCCTGTTGCGAGTGTCACGTTTCACGAGTTCAGTGGGCCACATCCCAGTGTCACGTCCCCATTACTTCTCTTCCTCCCCGTACTTCTCTTCCTTACCCTCAAAGCCACTTTCCCCACTCCACTCCCATCCTGCCGTAGCCGCAAGCCAACGGTGCCTCCATCCCAATCTCCTCTCCGGCAGCCACCCCTCTCGCCATGGGTTCAAGGGGAGACGGCGAGGAAACCCGTCGTGACGACAGGGACGATGATTTCGATGTGAGTCGTCTCATCTCTATTTCTATCATCTGTGGCCAGTTATCTATTTTTTGAGCTAGATCTAATCTGTTTACTCATGCGCGTATGATGTGTTAGGCCAACCAGACGATGTATGACTCCGACTATCACGGTTTAGAGGATGAAGACAGTCCTCTAGTATGTAAACATGGATATGTGCCCGCTAAATTTGTATCCTCCGAAGGAAGAAACGCAGGCATGAGGTTTCTACGGTGTCAAGGACATCGTGCAATGATGCAAGGCAGAAGTTGCGGTGTTGTCAAACGGGTAGATCCATAGTGGCCCAAATCGATGCAAAAAACGCTGGACAAACTATGGGAAATGACTGTCGAGTTGAATGAATCCGTATTCAGCTCACTTCTTGACAGTGTTGAGATGAAGCTATGGGAACCAGTTGACATGACCAAGCATAAGCGAGATCTCAGGTGGGTGCAAGACAAGGTTATCAAAGTCGAGAAGGAGAGGGACGCGGAGTTAGCCCTGAAGGCTAAAGCAGAGCAAGAACTGACTCAAGCAAGGAATGATCTCCAGCAGGCCAAAGTCCTGCAGTACACAACTACAAGTATTTACAAGTGCATGAGGAAAAATGCAGAGAAACAATTGAAGCTGTGCAA
The DNA here is from genome assembly GCA_910589775.1 of Avena eriantha. Taxonomy (NCBI): domain Eukaryota; kingdom Viridiplantae; phylum Streptophyta; class Magnoliopsida; order Poales; family Poaceae; genus Avena; species Avena eriantha. The sequence goes on along the minus strand of OU342746.1, from coordinate 371,837,943 downwards.
GGAAGATACTAAAAGGAAGGAGCAGACAATTCGATCCTTGCTCTCGTAGGAAGATGCGCATCGGGCCAAGATTAGGAAGATCAAGGAGATGTGTGATAACTAGTTCTATTTAGCTTAAGCTCTATGCCTTTTTAAGTTTTAATATTTGTACTTGTTGACCTAACGGTCTGAATTATTGGTCCCGGATTCCAGGGAGGAAAAAAATTGCTCTGACCGCGCATTAATTTGTGGAAGAATTTGTGATTTAGATCAATTTCTGCCTCGATTTAGATCTCTGTCCCGGATTGGGAACGTAACCGTGGACCAAAGACACGTTTTCTACTAGTGTATTCTGACATTGGTGGTTTGTTTAAACGTAATCTACGTGGATTGTGCCGCATGCAAATGGCACAACCACAATTTATAAAGTGGAAGCACGTACACCCGGTTACTGGAGACTGGGAGCTTCACCAGATGCAGGGGATGCAGGAGCAGAGAGGCAGTGAGATAGACGGGCTCAAGATTAGGCCAAAAAGTGGTACCATTTCCTCCTCATCTGGGCATTATCGGTGAGAACATTGCTGTTTATGTTGCCACGTCGTTGTGCAGCATCTGAAATAAGTTGCTGCTTCGTGGAGTGTGGCAGCTTAAATAATTTATTTATGTGTCACTTACATTCCGTCGTATTTGGAGACCTCCTGCCCCTCAGCAATCGTGGAACCGGTGGATCCTTGTTTTCAGATAGCAGTGGCACAATCACAATTTCAGATTCAACTACTGACTCAGGCGTTTCCAAACCCTAAGTCACGGTACATTTTACTCAGAGAATGTGGGTAGATTGTTTCGCCCAGCAACGTGCCACACACAGAGCGATCAGAATTTAACAGAATTACATATATAGGTTCAAGTTCAACACATTACTATGCATCTTCATTGCCAGCAGCCTTCTTCCGCAGCCTGGGTGCCAAGCCTTCACGTCCAATGGCTTCTTCATTTCCTGCCTTCTTCCTCTTCCTCGGTGCCAATTTTCATAGCTTCACGTACTCTGCATCACCGGGACAATGGGCACCAGAATCGTGTCTGGCATCATCTTTCCACTCGTTTTTAATTTCTTTGGGCAGCAAAATGACATCTTTCCACTCGTTTTTAATTTTTCGGGCAGCAAAATGACTGACCCGGCAGTCATGTTTCTAACCTTGCGGCGCTTCCTGTTAAAGAAACAAGACTGTTGCATAACTTTCCAATATCTACAGAGTAAATAAAACAAAAATTACAATTCAGCACAAACATGCGAACCCCAAGAGACCTTTGCTTACCAGGAGCTAATTGGGTTCGAGCAACCACCCTGTCCAAGAATAGAAGGGCGACTTCCAGTTGTAGCAGCTTCCACATCCAGTATATCACATTTCAGCTCAAACATGGCAGCCGAAGCATAGCTTTTCATCAACCCAATTAGCCGACTGTCACACGTTATAGGAACCATGATGCCACGTTCATCCATGAAGCTAAACTTTGTAGTCTGCTTTGGCCATAATTCAACATGATTACGTAGAGCAGCAACCATACCAGATATAGTGCAGATCTGCGCAGGCGCTTCTTCCATCGTGAAACAATGGTGTCCATACATCTTGCCCTTAGAGTCGTACCTATAGAGGACTACCGTAACCAGGTAAGGGGGTCCGCGCAAATCCCACTTGACAGAAAACTATGGACAAAATATGTTTGTCAGCAATGGGCTAGCAAACAATTTGAGGTTTAGTAGCCAGCTAGCAGTTGTAACTAGTGCGAATAGCAAAGATAAGGGTAGATCACCCGCTTATAGACATAACTTCTTCTTTCTTGATAGTAGGATCTGCCATCCTCCGAGCGGCTCGGCTCGTCGGTGGTGGAGGCGGGCTAGAGAGCCTCGCAATGGCTTCTACGACATGCGCCATTGGAGCTCGGTATCAGCGACTGGGCGCAGCAACTGGGCGCAGCAACTTGGCCCCGGAAGTCAAATGTCCGAAGGGATCGTCCTGCCTGGAGGGTGGATTCCGACGCCGCCGGTGCTAGGGGAAAGCTGGGAATGGATTTGTGAAATTGGTCAACACATCCGATCCACTTAGCTGCTCGATTTGCCTAAGAGGTTGCCGCATTGGCGCCCGCGTCACGGACAGATAACCGACATGTTGGTCCCGACCGTCTACTTCACGGGGCGGTTTAATGGAATGTTTGTATTTGGCAGGGGTGAGATGAGTTTGCCTCGAAATGGCCCCTCTCAGTAATTGGCGGTCCAACTTTTCGAAACGCGGTAATTTTAGGCAACTTAGGTACCGCCATGCGCTGGCCTGCCAACTTTGGTACCGCAGACGAACAACCCCCAAACCAGGGCCGGTCCTGGGGCAGGGGCTGGCGGGGCGGCCGCCCTGGGCCTGAAAAAATTAGGGGCCCTCCGGACATACGATGCTATGCATGCTTAGTCGTAGGTCCATTAGGTAATCACGTTTAGAGGCATGTCCGACTATACAGAGCAAGACATAAGCCTAGGAAAAAATTAGATACGAAAGGTAGTTGAGATCCATTGGGGCGTGCGTAGTGCGCTTCCGAGTTGCACGCGTTATGGATTGATTTTTTCTTGCCCTTTTTTATGGAATTGATCTTACCCTTGCATATTATTTGGCTTCTGTATTACTCCTGAGGTCTTGAGAAATCCCTTCCGCAAGCGGCAGGCCCTCACTAGATTGCTCTCCCAGTCTCGCTCCTCGCTACTATGACGATCGTGGATGGGAGGACATTCCATGAAACACAGTGACATGTATAAAATCGGCCACCACGACCGCGACGATGCCACAATGCAGCAGTATTTCTCTAATTCTTGACTTCATGTGTACTCTATTTCATGCCTTAATTTACTATGATTGTTGATTGATGAAATATTATAAAACCAGAGCTTTTGATTTCGTAGTTCGACATGATAATTAGTGAAAAAGAATCTGAGTTAATCTACTACTAAATTTTTATCTTTGGCTTGGTTCTTGTTACTAACTGTTTCAATAGATATTTCATTTATAAAGTAATAAAAGAGTTGCATCCATCTCTTTGATGCACAGGTCGGGGTTTACCCCCATTTCGAAAAAGAATTCATTTATAAAGTGTGTGCATCTCCCATTGCGAGAAGAAAAAGGAAACACAAATAGAATAGCCGATGCAAACATAGAACGTATCGCTTCATAGATTTATTTTTAGTGTAATGTAAGCACTTCAAAAATTCCAAATGAACTCGTGATACTTGTTGTAGAGGAACATGCTAATGTTAATTGAGAACATGAGGACTCTACATAAGTTAATGTTGACATCGATGATAACAATATATGAGTGGTCATCAACACGTGTTTAATTCATCTCCTACAAATTATTGTTTTTTGGATGGACCTTAAATTTTTCTTCATAATATTTAACATGATATTACTAAAATAAATTATAGTAAGGGCCCCAAATTGTAGTTTTGCCCCGGGCCCCTGAAATCTCAGGACCGGGCCTGGGTCAAACCACCAATGTTATTGCTAGAATCAGGGCATAGTTTGTGATAATGTGCCCAATATGTGCACACATGTGCATCTTGGTATGGCTTACGATGTTGCAGGAGGAAGTTTTCCATTTCAACGCACGAAATAGCCAATTTCCATTTTGAGGTGCCGAAATCGGGGGTGTTATGTGAAGCAACCACCAAATTAAAGTTTGGCATTGGTACCAACCCATTTTTCAAAAATACTAGACCACCTTAGATGGACAATTTCCCAACCGGTGTATCTGGAACCTTTCCGTCCATCCCTCATGAAAAAGACAAATTCTTGCCGAATCGGTAGGACGTTGCCCAGATTTGGACTACAAGTATATGATATAATGCTTATGAATTTTTTTAAATAATTTATAGGTTCACAACATGCTATTTCATCAGAGATCCACTTCAAGTTCAGCGAGGCTCAGCCCCGGGATAAGAAGCTTCATGCCCGTTGTTTTGAATATAGTTTGAAACGGGCATAAGAAATTCAAAAATGATCCAAACAATGTGAAACCTTCGCGTGGTGCCATATTATGTGTCATTGTTGCAAGAAAAAATATTGAATTTGAAAATTGCAAACATCATAAAAATCCCTTCACAAAATGACCTATCATGCTCGAGGTTTCATGCCATTTAGGTCAAACCACCAATGTTATGGCTAGAATCAGGGCATAGTTTGTGATAATGTGCCCATATTGTGCACACATGTGCATCTTGGGATGGCTTACGATGTTGCAGGAGGAAGTTTTCCATTTCGACGCACGAAATAGCCAATTTCTATTTTTGAGGTGCCAAAATCGGGGTGTTCTGTGAAGCAACCACCAAATTAAAGTTTGGCATTGGTACCAATCTATTTTTCAAAAATACTAGACCACCTTAGATGGAAAATTTCCCAACTGGTGTATCTGGAACCTTTCCATCCATCTCTCATGAAAAATACAAATTCCTTCCGAATCGGTAGGAGGTTGCCTAGATTTGAACTACAAGTACATGATATAATGCTTGTGAATTTTTTTAAATCATTTATAGGTTCACAACATGCTATTTCATCGGAGATCCACTTCCAAGTTCAGCGAGGCTCAGCCCCTGGCTAAGAAGCTTCATGCCCGCCGTTTTGAATATAGTTTGAAACATGCATACGAAATTAAAAAATGATCCAAACAATGTGAAACCTTTGCGTGGTGTCATATCATGTGTCATAGTTGCAAGGAAAAATATTGAACTTGAAAAATTGCAAACATCATAAAAACCCTTCACAAAATGACCTATCATGTTCGACGTTTCATGGCATTTAGGTCAAACCACCAATATTATTGCTAGAATCAGGACGTAGTTTGTGATAATGTGCCCATATTATGCACACATGTGCATCTTGGGATGGCTTACGATGTTGCAGGAGGAAGTTTTCCTTTTCAACGCATGAAATAGCCAATTTCCATTTTGAGGTGCCGAAATCGGGGTGTTCTGTGATGCAACCACCAAATTAAAGTTTGGCATTGGTACCAACCCATTTTTCAAAAATACTAGACCACCTTAGATGGACAATTTCCCAACCGGTGTATCTGGAACCTTTCCGTCCATCCCTCATGAAAAAGACAAATTCTTGCTGAATCGGTAGGACGTTGCCCAGATTTGGACTACAAGTACATGATATAATGCTTATGAATTTTTTTAAATAATTTATAGGATCACAGCATGCTATTTCATCAGAGATCCACTTCAAGTTCAACGAGGCTCAGCCCCGGGTTAAGAAGCTTCATACCCGCTGTTTTGAATATAGTTTGAAACGGGCATAAGAAATTCAAAAATGATCCAAAAATGTGAAACCTTCGCGTGGTGCCATATTATGTGTCATAGTTGCAAGGAAAAATATTGAACTTGAAAAATTGCAAACATCATAAAAAATCCTTCACAAAATGACCTATCATGTTCGAGGTTTCATGCCATTTAGGTCAAACCACCAATGTTATGGCTAGAATCAGGGCATAGTTTGTGATAATGTGCCCATATTGTGCATACATGTGCATCTTGGGATGGCTTACGATGTTGCAGGAGTAAGTTTTCCTTTTTGATGCACAAAATAGCCAATTTCCATTTTTGAGGTGCCGAAATCGGAGTGTTCTATGAAGCAGCCACCAAGTTAAAGTTTGGCATTGGTACCAACCCATTTTTCAAAAATATTAGACCACCTTAGATGGATAATTTCCCAACCGGTGTATTTGGAACCTTTCCGTCCATCCCTCATGAAAAGAAAAATTCCTGCCGAATCGGCCGGAGGTTGCCCAGATTTGAACTACAAGTACATGATATAATGCTTGTGATTTTTTAAAATCATTTATAGGTTCACAACATGCTATTTTATCAGATATCCACTTCAAGTTCAGCGAGGCTCAGCCCTGGGCTAAGAAGCTTCATGCCCACCGTTTTGAATATGGTTTGAAACGGGCATAAGAAATTCAAAAATGATCCAAACAGTGTGAAAGCTTCGCGTGGTGTCATATTATGTGTCATAGTTGCAAGGAAAAATATTGAACTTGAAAAATTGCAAACATCATAAAAAATCCTTCACAAAATGACCTATCATGTTCAAGGTTTCATGGCATTTAGGTCAAACCACCAATGTTATTGCTAGAATCAGGGCATAGTTTGTGATAACGTGTCAATATTGTGCACACATGTGCATCTTGGGATGGCTTACGATGTTGTAGGAGGAAGTTTTCCTTTTCGACGCACGAAATAGCCAATTTCCATTTTTGAGGTGCCGAAATCGGGGTGTTCTGTGAAGCAACGACCAAATTAAAGTTTGGCATTGGTACCAACCCATTTTTCAAAAATACTAGACCACCTTAGATGGACAATTTCCCAACTCGGTGTATCTGGAACCTTTCCGTCCATCCCTCATGAAAAAGACAAATTCCTGCCGAATCGCTAGGAGGTTGCCCAGATTTGAACTACAAGTACATGATATAATGCTTGTGATTTTTTTAATATCATTTATAGGTTCACAACATGCAATTTTATCAGAGATCCTCTTCAAGTTCAGCGACGCTCAGCCCCGGGCTAAGAAGCTTCATGCCCGTCGTTTTGAATATGGTTTGAAACGGGCATAATAAATTAAAAAATGATCCAAACAATGTGAAACCTTTGTGTGGTGTCATAGTTGCAACGCAAAATATTGAACTTGAAAATTGCAAACATCATAAAAAATCCTTCACAAAATGACCTATCATGTTCGAGGTTTCATGGCACTTAGGTCAAACCACCAATGTTATGGCTAGAATCAGAGCATAGTTTGTGATAATGTGCCCATATTGTGCACACATGTGCATATTGGGATGGCTTACGATGTTGCAGCAGGAAGTTTTCCTTTTTGACGCACGAAATAGCCAATTTCCATTTTTGAGGTGCTGAAATTGGAGTGTTCTGTGAAGCAACCACCAAATTAAAGTTTGGCATTGGTACTAACCCATTTGTTAAAAATACTAGACCACCTTAGATGGATAATTTCCCAACTGGTGTATCTGGAACCTTTCCGTCCATCCCTCATGAAAAGACAAATTCCTGCCGAGTCGACCAGAGGTTGCCTAGATTTGAACTACAAGTACATGATATAATGCTTGTGATTTTTTAAAAATCATTTATAGGTTCACAACATGGTATTTCATCAGAGATCCATTTCAAGTTTAATGATCCAAACAATGTGAACCTTCGCATGGTCTCATATAAAGTTTTCATACTTCACATAAAGTTTTCATACATTACATATATTTACATAGGGTTTAGGAGTTAGGGTATCAATCCTTCGTCGCGTATGTCGATCCCTTTCCTATGATTGCTTCTTAGGCCGTAACCATGGAGCATCTTCTTTGCTTAACGGGATGCTTGGGTCAGTTTTCACGGTGAAGGGCAGAATTTCATCAAACTTATCATAATCTGCTGACATGTATGTCTTGTCCTTGACTCCCACGATGTTTCTTTTCCCTGAAAGAACTATGTGACGCATGGGATCATTGTCTGATGTATTCGTTTCCTTATTTTTTCTTTTTTTCGGTCTAGAGGACATGTCCTTCACATAAAAAACCTGAGCCACATCATTGGCTAGGACGAATGGTTCGTCTCTGTAACCGAAACAAAGGGACCTTAAAAGTAGGTCCATAGTAAAGTTCCCATATCTCCTCTATGTAACCATAGTATGTGTCCTTTTTCCCATTCTCGCATGTTGCATCAAAGCGGACACCACTGTTTTGGTTGGTGCTCTTTTTATCTTGGGAATCGTGTAAAATGTATTCCCATTTATCTCGCACCCTTGGAAAGTCAATATAGTCGCGGCCAACAAGTAGAGCTGATCTCCAATAGTGGTGTCATTCATGAGATGTAATTTCAACCAAGTGCCGAAAGTCTCCATGTGATTTTCTTTAATCCAGTAGTCATCCTTCCCCAGGAACTTGGAGCGTACAACATTCATGTGTTCCTCGATATACGGAGCCACGGAGGTAGAACTTTGTAGAACTGTGTAGTGTGCTTGATTCAAAGAATGCCCGTCCCTAAATATCATTGCTTTCTTTCCTAGCGTGCCTTTTCCACTCAGTACCCCTCATACCATGATTCAGGAACACCAATTGGCTTAAGGTGAGGAAGAAAGTCTACACAGAACCCAATGACCTCCTTTGTTCCATAGCCCTTGGAGATGCTTCCTTCTGGCCTAGCATGGTTACGAACAAATTTCTCTAAGACTCCCATGAACCTCTTGAAGGGGAACATATTGTGCAGAAATACATGACCGAGAATGGAAATCTCTCCGACTAGGTGAACTAAGAGATGCGTCATAATATTGAAGAAGGACAGGGGAACACCAACTCAAAACTGACAAGACATTGGACCACATCCTTCTGTAGCCTTTCTAGACTTTCTCGATCGATTACTGAGATATTACATTGAGGAATGCACATAGCTTCACAATGGGTACTCGAATATTTTCCGGTAGAAGCCCCCTCAATGCAACCGGAAGCAACTGCGTCATAATCACGTGGCAATCATGAGACTTCAGGTTCTGCAATTTTTTCTCTGCCATATTTATTATTCCGTTTATATTTGATGAGAAGCCAGCCGGGACCTTGATACTACTCATGCATTCAAAAAAGTTTTCCTTCTCTGCTTTGGTAAGAGCGTAGCTGCTTAAGTATTGACGACCGTTATCAGTATGCTTGTTGTATGGGTCTTTGATACGTTGCTGGTCCTCCCGTGCTTTTGGTGTATCTTTTGTCTTCCCATACACGCCTAGGAAGCCTAGCAGGTTCACGCAAAGATTCTTCGTCACATGCATCACGTCGATTGAAGAACAAACCTCTAGGTCTTTCCAATACTCAAGCTCCCAAAATATAGATTTCTTCTTCCACATGGCTGTGTGTCCGGTAATGGGGTCTTTCGGAACAGATTGACCGCCAGGACCCTTTCCAAAGATTACTTCTAGGTCCTTCACCATACCAAATACATCAGCACCTTTAGGGAGCTTAGGCTTCTTCCGGTAATCTACCTCACCGTTGAAATGCTTGCCTTTCTTTCTTACTTTATGATTGGTCGGAAGAAATTTACGACACCCCAGGTACACAACCTTCTTACATTTATCCAAATATGTACCTTTAGTCTTATCTAAACAGTGCGTGCATGCATTGTATCCCTTGTTTGACTCTCCTGAAATGTTACTAAGAGCAGGCCAATCATTGATGGTTACGAACAACAACGCTCGTAGGTCAAATGGCTCTTGTTTGTGCTCATCCCACACCTTTACACCTGGTTCTGCCCACAACTGCAAAAGTTCATCGACTAATGGCCTTAGGTACACATCAATGTCGTTGCCGGGTTGCTTCGGTCCTTGGATGAGCACTGACATCATAATGAACTTCCGCTTCATGCACAACCAAGGAGGAAGGTTGTAGATACATAGAGTCACTGGCTAGGTGCTGTGACTGCAGCTCTGCTCCCCAAAAGGATTCATGTCGTCTGTACTTAGACCAAACCATAAGTTCCTCGCGTCACCTGCAAAGTTCGAGTACTTTCTCTCGATGTTTCTCCACTACGACCCATCGGCGGGGTGTCTCAGTTTCCCGTCTTTCTTACGCTCTTCTTTGTGCCATCGCAACAACCTGGCATGCTCTTTGTTTCTGAACAGACGTTTCAACCATGGTATTATAGGAGCATACCACATAACCTTAGCAGGAACCCTCTTCCTGGGGGGCTCGTCATCGCCCCCAACATCACCAGGGTCATCTTGTCTGATCTTGTACCGACATGCAGTGCATACCGGACATTTATCCATATTCTCGTACTTCTCACCGCGGTACAGGATATAGTCATTAATGCATGCATCTATCTTCTCCACATCGAATCCTAGAGGGCAGATAGTCTTGTTTGCTTCGTATGTTGTCTCGGGCAGCTCGTTATCCTTTGGAAGCTTTGGCTTCATTATTTTCAGTAACTTCTCAAATCCCTTGTCAGATAAACCAGCCTCTGCCTTCCATTTCAGTAGTTCAAGTGTGGTATCGAGCTTTGTGCTGCCATCTTCGCAATTTGGGTACAACAACTTTTTGTGATCCTTTTGCATGGCCTCCAACTTAAGCTTCTCACTTTCTGTATCGCATTGTTGCTTTGCATCAGAAATGACCCGACCAAGACCATCAGCGGTCCGATGCCCGTTGTGCTTCTTCATTGCCGCCTCCCTCTTCTTCATTGTCTTCCATTGCAGTATCACCGTATTCTTCAGGGGGCATAGGATAGCTGTCATCATCCTCCTCTTCTTCATTTTCTTCCAGCCTAACCCCTCTTTCTCCATGCATGGCCCAACAATAATATTCGGGCATGAAACCTCTCCGAAGTAGATGACTTTGAAGGATTCTCGGGGCAGAGTGCTCCGCCACGTTCCGACAGTCAACGCAGGGACAAGGCATAAAATTATCCACTTTGTTTGCCTTAGCCAAATCGATAAATTTATGCAAGCCTGCAATAAAATCGAAATCGCGTCAGTCGCCGTACATCCATCGCATCCGCGCATAGATCTACGTCATAAAAATTAACCATTACAATAACATCGTGAATAGTGAAATGACCACCCTACATGGACCAATGTTTTTGTATCAGTTACAGATAAAGAACATAAGGTTGCTAACCTCGGCAGAGGATACCGTGCTGTGTGAACTTAAGTGTGGCTCAGACATTTCGTCGAACACCTTGTGTGCAGTGTGAAGAAAAAAAACCTAGCATCCACCTCCCACACAAAATTCCAGAAAAAATAAGTGGTTAGGCTGGGTTATTTATAGCCAGGGGAGGGTTTTGGTTCCCGAATCGTGGCATGAACCGGCACCAATGCTCCGCAGAGCGCCACATGTGCGTTGCGGGGGAGGGTTTTTGGTCCCGGTTCGTGGCATGAACCGGGACCAATGCTCCGCAGAGCGCCACGTGTGCGTCGCGGGAGCATTGGTCCCGGTTCATGCCACGAACCGGGACCATTGCTTAGAGATGAACCGGGGCGAATGCCTAGGCGGCATGAACCGGGACCGGTGCCTGGCATTGGTCCCGATTTGCGAGCCGAACCGGGATTGATGGCATTTGGGTGCTGGACCAAAGACCCTTTTTCTGCTAGTGGTTATGAGAGCTCCCACCACACGTTAAGTTGTTGTACTCGCATGGGATAGATAAAAGAAAACACAATGTAAAAATATTAACAATGTCAAGTCCATGTCAGTCGTCGAGCTGGCGAAGAGCATGACTCTTCTCCTAGCGGTCTCTTGGTAGGAGTAGTAACTAGATTTAGGGGCGCGCCTTGGCGCATGACCCCATGACATTCGCAACGATTTGTATTTTGTGTAACGCTACTAAAAATAGGTTGGAATGTTGAATTTGTATTGAAAAAATGAAAGTAATCCATATCTACCTAGCTAGACGGCAAGTTCCCGTGTAAGCAAAGAGCCATACCACATAGAACACAAATATGTGAGCACAAAGGACCGACAAAAGCAAGATTCACATAAGTTCTGCATGGGCATTGTTGTAGTAGTAATACATGATCCCCAACTATTGCACTAGATACATTTTGTATAAAAAAAATAAAAAGTAAACACGGTCATCAACTTCTTGACTCCCCAGGTGCTGTTGTAACCGGTCTACCTAGTGAGTGACACGATTAGTTCACTCGTATTTACTACCACCGACAGCAATTCCTGTTAGGTCCGCAGCATAGAAAACAAAAAAATTCCTATGATGAGAACTATACACCAAGATCTATCTACTAGATACAAAGCAACGGGTGGACATACATCCATGGAGAACTTACCCTCGAAGACAACGAGTTTTGTTAACGAGTAGGAACTCGTGGTTGATGTAGTCGTACACCTGCCGATCTCACGATCGTGTGGAAGTCCGAGCGCCGCAAATCAGCAGCGCATCCGTCCCCGCACACACGTTCAAGCCACCGGACAACCTCCACCTCCTCGCTCCAGCGAGGCAGCGGAAGCAGCGACTCCTTCTAGACGAAATGCCACCGGGAACATGTATCTCACGAATCCGAGACCATGGGGGAATAATTCTAGAGGGGGAGAGAGATCCTTCACGAGGAGGTGTGAGGAAGAAGGGTGAGAGGGGTGGCCTTTTATAGGAGGAGGGGGTACCCCTCCCCATGGCTGGCGCCCCATGGGGGGTGACCCCTCACCTCCCCCATTCATGTGGTGGTAACTCCTCCACATTAAAATGCCCCTTCACATTCTCTTTTAAAGTCTCCACTTTAAATACATTAAAATTCTCTAAGTTTAATGCTCTCTCATTTAATAAAACTCTTTTATTAAATTTATTCATAATTTTGTTAATTACTTTAATTAATAAACATTCACATAAAACCCCTTGCAACATTTCCATATCACGTGCAGAACCACTTTCTCCAATTTCACCCGAAACAATTCCGGTTTCTATCGAAACAATTCCTGCGCTTTGCAATCCTTTCGTCTGAAACATATGTGCTCCAAAATGCTGTCCGGCAAACCTTAAGTGTGTCTCCCTACGGTTCACGAATAATTCAGACATGATTGAGACTCCTCTCAGATTAATAATCATAAGCGGGACCTGGAGATCCATACTGACTCCTATACATTCAACGATGACTTCTATGATCGTGTGAACCTTTAACGCTAGTAACTTAATTCCTTTGTCTCATGATATAATACATGTCCGAGATTCGATCATCGGTATCCAAATACCTAGTTTGATCTCGTTGCTGACATGCACTCTTTTCTCGTTTCCCTGATATAACATTCTAGTGATCACATCACTTGCTTGCAAGCTATCTTAATGTGATATCACCAAGAGGGCCCATAGTATATCTATCCGTCATCGGGATTGACAAATTCCACTCTTGATCCATGAGCCTCAACATAACACCTTCGTAGCACTGAACCCACATTTATAGTCACCCTGTTACGGTGTGATGTTTTGATGTTATCAAGATACTCTTCCGGTGTTAGCAATTAACATGATCTCATGGTTTAAAGGATAAAGATTACTTCGTATGATGTTATAGCAATGTAAACATAATGACTTGATCGTAATGCTATACTTCGGATGAATCTTCATCACATCATTTCACAAATGTTGTGACCTTGTTATTAACAACATCGAATGTCCATGATCAGGAAACCTTGATCATCTTGTTAATAAACAAGCTAGTCTATAAGAGAGGCATAACTAGGAACCCTTTTTGTTTATTAAACACACATGTATTGACGTTTCCTATCAATACAATTATAGCATGCAAAATAAACATCTATCATATACAAGGAATACATAATAACAACTTTATTATTGCCTCTCATGGCATATTTCCTTCAGTCTCCCACTTGCACTAGAGACAATAATCTAGTTTACATAGTGATAAATCTAACACCCATGGAGTTCTGGTGTTGATCATGTTTTGCCCTAGGGAGAACTTTAGTCAACGGATCTGCTACATTCAGGTCCGTGTGCACTTTACAAATCTTTATATCTCCATCCTTGACATGCTCGCGGATGGAGTGAAACCGGCACTTAATATGCTTGGAATTCTTGTGAGACCTTGGTTCCTCGGCGTTGGCTATGGCTCCATTGTTGTCACAATAGATTACCATTGGGTCCAATGCACTAGGAACCACACCTAGTTCTGTTATGAACTCCTTCATCCAAACCACTTCCTGTGCCACTTCTGAAGCAGCAACATATTCCGCCTCCGTCGTTGATCTAGCCACCACAGGTTGTTTGGAACTCCTCCAACTAACTGTTCCTCTGTTCAAGAGAAATAGGTATCCGGATTGAGACTTAGAGTCATCCGGATCGGTGTCAAAGCTAGCATTGACATAACACTTAGCGACTAGCTCTTCTTCACCTCCGTATACAAGAAACATATCCTTAGTTCTTCTCAAGTACTTAAGAATATTCTTGAACGCTATCCAGTGTTCCGAACCTAGATCAGATTGGTACCTACTAGTCAAACTAATAGCATGTGCCACATCTGGTCTTGTACATAGCATGGCGTACATTATAGAGCCTATGGCTGAGGCCAGGGGATCTTATCCATTATCTCTCTTTCTTCCGCCGTAGACGGACTTTGAGTCTTACTCAATGTCTTGCCTTGCAACATAGGTAAGAACCCCTTCTTACTTCCGTCCATATTAAACTTCTTTAATATCTTATAAAGGTATTTACTCTATGATAGCCCAATTAGGCGTCTTGATCCATCTCTATAGATTTTAATGCCTAATATATACGAAGCTTCACCAAGGTCTTTCATCGAAAATTTGCTGTTTAGATAACTTTTAACACTATTTAAAAGATCTATATCATTTCCAATCAATAATATGTCATCCACATATAATATTAGAAATGCCACATTGCTCCCACTCACTTTCTTGTAAATACAAGCCTCTCCATAAGTTTGGACAAATCCAAACTCTTTGATCACCTCATCAAAGCGGAGATTCCAACTCCGGGATGCTTGCTTCAGTCCATAGATAGATCGCTAAAGTTTGCATACCTTATTAGCATCCTTAGGATCGAAAAAACCCTTAGGTTGTATCATATACAACTCTTCTTCAATATTACCATTGAGGAACGCAGTTTTGACATCCATCTGCCATATTTCATAATCGAAATATGCATCAATTGCTAACATAATCCTAACCAACTTAAGCATCGCTACGGGAGAGAATGTCTCATCGTAGTCAACTCCTTGAATTTGTCGAAACCCCTTTGTGGCAAGTCGGGCCTTATACATGGTCACATTACCATCAACATTACTTTTTCTTTTGAAAATTCATTTATTCTCAACGGCCTTTTGATCGTGAGGTAAGTCCACCAAGGTCCAAACCTGGTTTTCGTACATGGATTCCATCTCGGATTTCATATCTTCTAGCCATTTGTTGGAATCCGGGCTCATCATCGAATCTTCATACGTTGCAGGGTCATCTATTTCATCAATCATGAAATTCATAACAGGATTGCCGTACAGTTCAGGAGCTGCACGTGTCCTGCTTGACCTGCGAGGTTCGGTAGTGTCCTCTTTTGGAGTTTCATGATCAATATCATTAGCTCTCTCTTCATTAGGTGAAGTCAACTCCGAAACAACTTCCAGTGCTGCGCTACTCGCCATTTCCTGAAGAGAAGATTCAACAACCTCTTCGAGTTCTACCTTCCGACTACTCACACCTTTCGTGAGAAACTCCTTCTCAATAAAGGATCCATTCTTGGCAACAAAAACCTTGCCCTCGGTTCTGTGATAGAAGGTATACCAATCGTCCTTAGGGTATCCTATGAAGACGCATTTTTCCGCTTTGGGTTCGAGTTTATCTGGTTGAAGTTTCTTCACATAAACATCGCATCCCCAAACTTTAAGAAATGACATCTTAGGTTTGTCTCCAAACCATAATTCACACGGTGTCGTTTCAACGGATTTAGATGGTGCCCGATTTAAAATGAATGCAGCGGTTTCTAGTGCATAACCCCAAAATGACAGTGGTAAGTCAGTCAGAGACATCATAGATCGAACCATATCCAATAAAGTACGATTACGACGTTCCGACACACCTTTATGTTGTGGTGTTCCGGCAGGCGTGAGGTGTGAAACTATTCCACAATTTTTCATATGTGTGCTAAACTCGTAACTAAGATACTCTCCTCCACGATCGGACCGAAGAAATTTGATCTTTCTGTTACGATGATTTTCCACTTCATTCTGAAATTCCTTGAACTTTTCAAAAGTTTCAGATTTATGTTTCATCAAATAGATATACCCATATCTACTCAAATCATTTGTGAAAGTAACAAAATAACGATATCCACCTCGCGCCGACACACTCATTGGTCCACACACATCAGTATGTTTTCCAATAAATCTGTCGCCCGTTCCATTGAACTGGAAAACGGCGTTCTAGTCATCTTGCCCATAAGGCATGGCTCACATGTATCAAATGATTCAAAATCAAGTTATTCCAAAAGTCCATCAGAATGGATTTTCTTCATGCGTTTAACGCCAATATGACCTAGACGGCAGTGCCATATATATGTAGATATATCATCATCAAGTTTAACCCTTTTAGCATCAACACAATGAATATGAATAATACTACTATCGAGATCCAATAGAAATAAACCATTCAACATAGGTGATGACCATAAAAAATATTATCCACATAAATCGAACAACCATTGTTTTCAGATTTAAAGGAATAACCACTTCGCATCAAACACGACCCAGATACAATGTTCATGCTCAGTGTAGGCACAAAATAACAATTATTTAGAAATATCACTAATCCCGATGGCATATGGAGAGGCAGCGTTCCGACGGAGATCACATCAACTCTTGATCCATTGCCGACCTGCATCGACCTCATCCCTTGCTAGCTGTCGCTTGTTCTGCAGCCCTTGAATCGAGTTACATATATTAGCATCCGATCCCGTATCAAATACCTAGGTGCTACTGCGAGTACTAGTCAAGTGCACATCAATAACATGTATATCACATATACCTTTGTTTGCCTTGCCGGCGTTCTTGTCCGCCAAATACTTGGGGCAGTTGCGCTTCCAATGGCCAGTCCCCTTGCAATAGTAGTACTCGATATCAGACTTAGGGCCAGCTCGGGGTTTCTTTTCAGGTGCGGCAACAGATTTGCTACCCTTCTTTCCCTTTTGCTTGCCTTTCTTGTCCTTATTGAAACCGGTGGTCTTATTGATCATCAACACTTGATGTTCTTTCCTAATCTCCACTTCTGCATCTTAAGCATTGACAAAAGCTTGGGAAGAGACTTCTTCATGCCATGTATATTATAGTTCATCACGAAGCTCTTGTAGCTAGGTGGCAGAGATTGGAGAACACGATGTATGCCTAGTCAATGGGAATCGTTATTCCCAAGGACACAAGCTTATCGGTGTACCCATACATTTTAAGTACATGCTCACTAACGGAGTTGTTCTCTTCTATCATGCAGCTAAAGAACTTTTCAGAAGCATTATAACTCTCTACGACGGCATGGGTATCGAAAATCAGTTTCAGTTCTCCCATGGTATCAAAGGCATTGCCATTTTCGAAACGCTTTCGAAGTTCTGCCTCTAGCCCATACAGTATGCTGCAATGAACTAAGTTGTGGTCCTCCTGACGAGTTATATAGACATTCTTTTGCTAGCGGCGCCTCTAGCACATATTGCTTTTGTGCAGCAGTGAGGAGAATCCTCAAATTCATAGCCCAGTTGGTGAAGTTGCTACCATTCGCAGCAAGCTACTCTTTCTCCATGAACACATTGAAATTCAAAGCAGGTGGTGCCATCTACAACAGAATTTGTAAAGTTTATTTAGACTAAGTTTATGATAGATTGAGTTCAACTAATCAAAATTACTAATGAACTCCCACTCAAAAACGACATCCCTCCTGTCTTTTTGGTGATTACATGAACCAAATCCACTACACCAAGTTCGATCATCACGTGAGTCGGTGTAGCCTCAAAGGCGAGCATCAATATGGGCATCATATCAACTATATGACTCATGCTTAACCTTGCAGTCCGTGTTCCGAGGCCATGTCTGTACATGCCAGGCTCGTCAAGTAAGAACCTTAGTATTCCGCGTGTGTAAAACTGTCTTACACCCGTTGTATGAAAGCGCGGAGTCGAGTACACCCGATCATCACGTGATGTCTCAAAACATGATGCATAGAACTGTGCATACTGAAGGAAGAACACATTTTATCTTGATATCTAAATGAGGGATCATCTTATAATGCTACCAAAAGCGCCAAACTAGCAGTATAAGATGCTAACATCTAATGTGTAAAGTGAGATGATATGGTCCATGCATTTGATCTCTATCATTTGCATCGTGGTATGATCTCTATCATTCCTTTGTGTGTCAGGCCAAGGTCTATGGAACTTACACGTTAAGTGTGTTGTAAGAGTATCTATTATACATTTACTTACAACAATACCATATCAAGACACTAGCCCATCAATGATCTAAACTAGACGCCTCTAATTTATCAATTGCAAGTTTTACGTGGCTTAGGGATTTCGGAGATAAAACCGGTCTTACCTACGAACATGAACCACAACAAGGATAACCAAGTTATTAGCAACTCATTGTAAATCAGATATTGACTGTAGTAGGAGAGACAGACACCCGCCAGCCACTTATGCAAAACTAGTTGCATGTCAGTCGTGGAGCCGGTCTCATGTACGATGACATGTAAGGTTGGTCCGGGCCGCTTCATCTCACTATGCCACCAATATCCAAAATACATAGAAGATGCAATAACATGATCATCATCGCCCACATATAAACATATGTGTACTACCCGTGCAAAGCACCTACACATAGATCAGGCTCTGATACCACTATTGGGTCCGCAACATAGAAAACAAAATTTTTCCTACGATGAGAACTATACACCAAGATCTATCTACTAGATACAGAGCAACAGGTGAACATACATCCATGGAGAACTTACCCTCGAAGACAACGAGTTTTGTTAACGAGTAGGAACTCGTGGTTGATGTAGTCGTATACTTGCCGATCTCAAGATCGTGTGGAAGTCTGCAAATCAGCAGCGCATCCGTCCTCGCACACACGTTCAAGCCACCGGACAACCTCCACCTCCTCGCTCCAGCGATGCAGCGGAAGCAGCAACTCCTTCCAGACGAAATGCCACCGGGAACATGTATCTCGCTAATCCGAGACCATGGGGGAATAATTCTAGAGGGGGAGAGAGATCCTTCACGAGGAGGTGTGAGGAAGAAGGGTGAGAGGGGTGGCCTTTTATAGGAGGAGGGGGGTACCCTTCCCCATGGCCGGCGCCCCATGGGAGGTGACCCCTCACCTCCCCCATTCATGTGGTGGTAACTCCTCCACATTAAAATGCCCCTTCACATTCTCTTTTAAAGTCTCCACTTTAAATGCATTAAAATTCTCTAAGTTTAATGCTCTCTCATTTAATAAAACTCTTTTATTAAATTTATTCAGAATTTTGTTAATTACTTTAATTAACAAACATTCACATAAAACCCCTTGCAACATTTCAATATCACATGCAGAACCACTTTCTACAATTTCACCAGAAATAATTCCGGTTTCTATCGAAACAATTCCTACGCTTTGCAATCCTTTCGTCTGAAACATATGTGCTCCAAAATGGTGTCCGAGAACCCTTAAGTGTGTCACCCTACAGTTCGCGAATAATGCAGACATGATTGAGACTCCTCTCAGATCAATAATCAGAAGCGGGACCTGGAGATCCATACTGACTCCTGCACATTCAACGATGACTTATGTGATCGTGAGAACCTTTAACGCTAGTAACTCAATCCCTTTGTCTCATGATATAATACATATCCGAGATTCGATCATCGGTATCCAAATACCTAGTTTGATCTCGTTACCGACATGCACTCTTTTCTCGTTCCCGTGATATAACATTCTAGTGATCACATCACTTGCTTGCAAGCTATCTTAATGTGATATCACCAAGAGGGCCCAAAGTATATCTATCCGTCATCGGGATTGAAAAATTCCACTCTTGATCCATGAGCCTCAACATAACACCTTCGTAGCACTGAACCCACCTTTATAGTCACCCTGTTACGGTGTGACGTGTGATGTTATCAAGATACTCTTCCGGTGTTAGAAATTAACATGATCTCATGGTCTAAGGATAAAGATTACTTCGTATGATGTTATAGCAATGTAAACATAATGACTTGATCGTAATGCTATACTTCGGATGAATGTCATCACATCATTTCACAAATGATGTGACCTTGTTATTAACAACATCCAATATCCATGATCAGGAAACCTTGATCATCTTGTTAATCAACAAGCTAGTCTATAAGAGAGGCATAACTAGGAACCCTTTTTGTTTATTAAACACACATGTATTGACGTTTCCTATCAATACAATTATAGTATGCAAAATAAACATCTATCATATACAAGGAATACATAATAACAACTTTATTGCCTCTCAGGGCATATTTCCTTCAATTCCCGCATTATTCCTGCATTGTTTCCCACACGGGCTCCAGCTATAAGACGACCCGCCGTACCAAAGTCACCTGGCATTCTTATAGTTCATCATCATCGTCTTTCACATGCTTAGTCACTGAGTAAAACGTTACATAGATCAACGCATGGATGTGTAACAGTCACCAAATGACAATAAGAGTAATAATAGTAATTTACACAAAGTTTGTCATAGCTTTCCCGTACCGTCCACCCGTATCATGTGTTAGAACGTACGCCTCGTCAAATACTTTCACCTCGCAAAGACGAATCTGAGATACGACATTCACAAAAATCACCATCCTCGAAACACCACGCTAGAGAGGGATCTGGAGGAGGAACTAAGAAAAGGGCAAATCATTGCTGCTCCGCAGATCATCAGAGGACATCACATCATCTCCTTTATCATCAACCGCTGCATCTCCATCACCATTAACATTACCCTCTTTCATACTTTAGATCTTGTTGTAATTCCAAATACAATTGTGGTTTGCACTAGATTTATCTTCATACTTTTATCCATCAATTTGAATATGATGTTGTTGTTGATTGCTTCTGCGTGTGAGTAGTTTCCTTTGTTCTTGGGGAGATGGAGAAACCCTAGCATTATTATGAAATGAAATAAAGATGATCTATTACTTTGGTTGATGATCCATTAATCTATGATGTTGTGTTTGATCTCTCTCTTTAGATGGTATGTGGAGTCGGCTTGGGGAGATGGAGAAACCCTAGCATTATTATGAAATGAAATAAAGATGATCTATTACTTTGGTTCATGATCCATTGATCTATGATGTTGTGTTTGACCTCTCTTATTTCTAGATGGTATGTGGAGTCAGCCACATATCATTTGCCTCCGGGTCTAAAGAGAGGGTGATACTCTTGGGACGTGTATGAGAGTATGTCTAGTGCCTAGTGGTGACAGTAAACATTGGCTTATAACCTGCACGGTCAAAGGGAAAATTACGAGAGACTCACTAAGCTTATTACGATATCCATGGAGAAACCTCTTAATTGTGGTGGTTTGTACGAGTGATTGCTCTCAACCATCACAGTGGTTATTTAGAGGTGACCTCATTATCTGATTCAAGAAAGCGATTTTCCACAAGTCTTGTAATGATTATCTTATTATTGAGCTCTCTCCACACATATCACGACGAGCACCGTCAGCCATATTAGCTATGCCGACGGCTTGGGGCCATCAGCGTAGCCCCTTTTCCCTTGTAGTGTGATTAAGATGTCGCTAATACATACAGTATTACACTTAGCTTATCGTCTGTGTGGCTGCACTCCACGTGCACGTATTGCCAGCGCGGTCCTGTGATTTGGAATCTGAAGCACCGAGGCCGGCAGCACGAATCGGGCACGCTGACATGAGAGCATTTGTAAATAAAGCACGTGACGGATTAATTAACATGCAAACCGCTCTATAAATTGGCTCCGCCGCACCCGTTGTTTACCTCACCCACCACAACACACACATCGATCGAGTTGTTAGGTTCCTTTCAGCTTTCCCCCCTACAAACCCTAGCTAGCTAGCTGTAATGGCTAACCCTGCCTACTACCAATCTAGCCTTGTTAGCCAACAGGTCCAGCAAAAGGAGCATCTCCTACACCCTACACCTCTACCTGTACCAGCGAGGGCAGCAACCAGCCGGCGGCGGTAACCAGAGAGTAATAGTGAATCCAGGACTTCCCTTCCAGTTTGGGGAGGCCGTGGTTATAGACTGGGCCGTGTACGATGGCATCCCTCTCAATGCTAAGCTTGTGGGGCGTGCTCAGGGATCATCTTTTGCGGCTCAAGCCACCGGATTCTCAAGCTGGGCATATGGTTTCAACATTGTGTTCACCGACAATAGGTACCAAAGTGTTATATACTAATTAAATTTCAGATTTCGTTCCGTGTCTCTTTGATTGGTTGTGTAGTGTAAACATGCTCTATTTGACTTGGTTTCTCTACTTGGGTGATGATCATGTAGGTTCACTGGGTCTGGCCTGAAACTAGACGGAATGCAGGGTACAGAGAAAGGCGAATGGGCAGTCGTTGGCGGAACCGGACAGTTTGGTGGTGCTCAAGGCACCGCCACCTTTGCATACATTAAGCCCCAGCCAGACCCAACAGCTCACGTCTGGGAGCTTCATCTCCGTTTTGTGTGCACCGCCTTCACAAAACAGGTAATGCTTCGTACTCCCTTCGATTCAAAATATAAGATGTTTTAGCTTTGTGAAAAAGAGTATATCTAGACCCTCTCTCCTGTCCATGACCGATTCCAGATAAATAAATATGAACGCTAATCCTTCTTCCATCCATCAACTGTCGCATCATGTGTAGACCCCTCCCGTCAAGGTTGAACCGCCGGTAGGTGGGGATGGAGGACAAGCTGTTGACGTTGCAGCCAAGCCTCAGCGTCTACTGAGTATCACAATTCGACACGGAGATGTCATTGATTCACTTTCATTTTCCTATGCTGACGAGGCTGGAAAGAACCAAACTGCTGGTCCATGGGGTGGTAAGGGTGGGATTTCGAAAACGGTCAGTGCACTTCCGACAACACGATTCACCATTTCAAATCTTTTATTTACACTAAATACACAATATATATTCGCATATGTGTTTCTTTTATCTACTTTTTGCGCATATAAATTAATAGAGGTAGCAACTGATTGGTGGCTCTAAACTTGTTGCAGATCAAGCTTAAACCTACCGAGACCGTGAATAAAATCATCGGAACAACAGGTAATTTTGGAGGCCATGTTGTTGTGAACTCGCTCGAGATTGTCACCAATCTTGACACATACGGACCATACGGGAAAGGAAACGGTACTCAGTTCGCCATTCCCCAGAAGGACAATAGTAGCGTGGTGTGCTTTCATGGCCACGCGGGCTTATTTCTCGACGCAATTGGAGTCTATGCGACTGAAAACTAGTAGTAGTCTGCGAGCTTTGCTTTAAAAATAAGTGTGGCTCTATCTGTAGCCTTTTGATTTCCCGCGTTCAATAAGAAGGACAAGTATTGTCCTCGTGTCATGTACGACATGTTTTCCCGTTCATAAAGTGTGTTTTTGTTATCACCAACCTTTGTAATTTAATGCTACTTTGATCACTATATTTGGATCGAGATAAATGCATCATGTCTTATCTGTTAATTCCTCTATCTATGGCTCACTCCTACCTTATGTTTGTTTGGCTAGCTACTGATCTTATTTAGTTGCCTGCGTGAGGCGATGTTTAAACTCGCAAGATGCAACAGCAATGTGTCCATTGCTTGCATAAAGTGATCATTTCCCTCTCATGAGTGTGGTGACCTCAACAACAACCGTCTCTAGAATAATGTTAAACTGAAATTTCGATTAAGTCTAGCTCCGAATTCTCTCAAGAACACACTTAGACTGGTGACCTTGTCATGGTAATCACGACCATGACAAAAATACGTCAGCATCTGGTTAGAATAGCCATGCAAAAAAAAACCTATTCCTTCTATTTATTTAAAGTATGGCTTCTACTTCAACACACTCCCTCCACCAAATTCAATAACAACTGAGATCGCTCGATAGCCCTTTATAACTAAGGGCATGAAGGTCTTTAACAAATTATAGTTATCATGGATAGATATTTAAGTCGTACGTTACCAATTAAAACCCCGTGTGGCCCAATCAATTATAAACGCAAGTATGCACGAGCGACCATCAAGGATCGTGAGGCAGCACCCAACGGCATGGCCACATGCACAACTTCTTCAGCAACAGAAAGTCTAAATAGTCGTACTGGTCCGACCGAGCGCGGAAAATTTGACATTTCTGAAGCTGAACGGTTAGATTCGGTGGGAAGCCTATTTAAGGATTCTTCTCTTCTTCCCAATAGTTACCTACCTTTTTAGCTCGTTTTTCCCATCATTATTGATTTTTTGGAGCTTGATTACTCTCCATTCCTCCCATGATTATTTCATCTTTTTGAGAAAAAATAGAAAAGATCTTGATCTACAATTCTATGGTCCCTTTTATTTAAACACGCCTCAACTTTCGTTATATTGTAGTCTGGCATGCACATTTGCAAAAATAAACAGTGGAAATTATCCGAACCCCAACCTCATTGATGCTTGAATTGATTGCCTCCTATGCCTCACTAATCCCTTGTTACTTTAACTCTATGTCACTACCAAAAACTAGCCATTGAGTTTGTGTTTGCCTTTGATACTTCTCTTTTACTATTGATTCCGAGTTTGAACGAACTCCTTGCCATCGGCACCAAGACAATCATATTCTCAACCGACACAAAATAAATCATCCACATTCTCCTGGTCCACGCCATGGACGGAGCCAAGCTAAGGCTATATAAGCTAAGCTTCAACGACCTTCATATAGAAGCCATGAAAACCGAGGGGCTGAACCAGATAATCAATAGATTTGATAGGGAGGTGCTAGAGATCCTGAACTAGGAGAGTGAGCATGAAGGCGTGGCTTGAGAATCCAGGAACCTCCCATAGGAGTACGAGCTCGAGATCGTCCGTGATAAACCTAGATCGTCGATTTCTACAAGCATATAGGGTCGACATATTTGTCACCATGAAACTAGTAGGCCACGACGCGTGGCTAGAGGACATGTCCATAGGCATCAGCCGGTATCACGGAAAGACGGAGAAAATATTTAAATCATTTCCTACCGCCACACCATGTGAGCACAAGCAGGTGGGATAGATTCTATTATTTTGTGTTTAAATGTGGTTGTTAATAAATTGAGAAATTTAAGTTCTATTAGATTAGTTTTCATCTAGTTCTTTCAACAAAAACCAATGTGCAGTACTCACATTCTATCCAAACTTGATTCAAACTCTTTTGTTTTCATGGATCTTATGTTCTTATAGTAATAGCCACAAGGTTCCATGTGGGTAAGAGTAATCATATTGTGGGCGCATAGATCAGCAGAACGCGGCCGACATGCCTATGTAGCTGTTCGGCATGCTGGAGCGGCCGCTTAAAGGCTTGGAAGGGCACGGGGATAGACTTCCTTGACCATTATTTCATCACTGCTGATGCAGCTATGTGTTGAGTCCCACATGTTGGAAGGAGTAGAACACAATAGGAACACCAGCTGATGAGGTAGATTCAGAAGAACAATAAGTACAATAGCGCATCGAAGACCTTGCATATAATGTTCTACTCCTTGTATTTTATTTGTACTCGTTTAGTAAGTGGATAACTTTAAAGTTTGTTCGATTTGTTCCTATTTAATTCATTTCACAAACACCTAAAATGTAGTAGTACTCATATTCGATCCACAATTGGCTCAATTTTTTTCTTCCGATGGATCTTATGTTTCTATAGCAATAGACGTGTGGTGCCAAGTCGTTAGGTGTAGACATTAGCAGAACTCGATCGACATGTCCAGAGAGGCCGAATTGAGACTTGGGAGGGCTAGGGGATAGACTTTGTTGATATTTTGCTACGGGGTTAGGTGTTGGGTCCCGCATCTCCATCTGCATCTTCACTACTTAGAAAAGCAAGAACTTGTGTGGGAAAATTGAATCTGCACCATCCATCTATGTGTATCGCACGGTCCACCATCGTTTGTTCTCCCCCTCCTATCCCGAAATTTGCGTTACCATAAGCCACGCCCGTCGAAACAATCCCGATAAGGCATTGACGCACCCTCCTTTGCCTAGATCCGAAAATTACGCTTCAAAAACCACCCCTCACGCGCAACACTCCTCCGATCCAAGCCTGGACGTTACCCGTTTCTACGCAAAGCAGGCCTAGCCGCCGGTGAACCGTTCCCTTCTGCTCCTCGCGCTCCACTCTGCAGCCACAACACACGGACGACTACTGCAATCCGGCGTGAAGCTTCATCTTGTGCCATCGCCACTCGCTGAAGGAGGCCGCTGCTGAGGCCGACAGTCTTAGCCGCATCGGCCGGATAAAGCATCGTGGAGGATGGAGATAGAGCTCGCCGTAGCCTGTGTCGTCCTCTCCCTCTACTGCAGGATGTCTTCGCCCAGGTGCAGTGTAGCCGCCGTAGCTGGCCGCTGTACCTGACCATCCAAGTCGTAAACGAGATCATGCAGAAAAGCTCACAGATGCACGCTGACGTATTGCATGGATGCAGAGACTCAACGGGGGATATTCATGATGCAATTTTTTGATCCAATCCAGTAGAAAATGATGTACCGAACGGAGCACAATTGTTCTGTCAGTGTAATGTTGGTGGGAAATTTGTTAAGCAAGGAATTGTGCTTGCCTTGCCTACAGCAACATGAACTTGGGACAATGGATATTTTGTCAATATAACCAGTCTTCTTGTCATTAGCCAAGGAAGAAGACTGAACCAGGATAACGAGCTTGGTGGATGAAGCTCTTGTCCGGGGCCAACAAAAGTTTTGCAAATTCTAATGTCCAAGGCAAGAATGGAGACGAGTTGATCTATTATTTGATGGCTCAGTATCCATACTATTGCACATCTGAATGTAATAACCGCTAGCTTGGGGATTAGATCCTGGTACACCAAGTTAGCATATTTCACAAAAGGGGGCATTACATGTTCTGAATAAATAATTCATTCAGTCTTCAAAATTTTGTCAACGCCTTCCCAAATGTATGTAGCTTAGTGATTATATCTTTTTGAGCGGTATAGCTTCATCAAGTAATTGATCATTTTCGTAAAAACACATCCTAAACTTAGATGGAAGTAATGAGTAATATAATTTTGAGATACTTTACATTGTTTCATTTGTATTTGTTGAGAAGTTCCTCACATCTATCGTCGTGGTGGGATGAGAGATGGGATCACCTCGGATTCATATACAAAGCACCTATGGGGCTATTAACAAGTTAGGATTGGATGTGGCGGGTCGGTGCCAATGTTACTATTGCCCTTGTGTGGGTGACAGGAGGACAAGCGCAGCAATCATCATCGAGACAAATATTGTACTGAGTGATTGTTATTTTTAAGATAACTAATTAATGAAGGCCAAAAGGTGTGTTGCACGTGAGCGCTTACTAGTGTCAGAATGCAAACAAATCTATTTGTTTTCGTCGTAGTTGATGGGTAGTGTGCTAGGTCCCCATGTCAAAAGGTAGACAAATCTATTTGTTTCTGTCGCTACTGCCGAAGCAAAGAAGAAGTCCCATATGTAAAAAAGAGTTAACCAGATAAAAAGATAACAAGTTATCTAGACGTAACAGCAGCCGGCGTCAAACACATCCAAGCACGGGTGGATCCCATAGTTTAAAAAACCGGACCGGTGATCAAACCGGTGAGGCTATCGATTCAGGCTTTTACTGGTCGGACCAGTGGTTCATTCGGTTCGATGGCGACAAAAAACCGTTCCTTTTAATTAAAATTTAAGCAAAAATCGGAACAAAATGACAATGAAATGTATATTAAGCATATATTTCAATATGTAATCACAAAACATGGTGTGTTCAAGTGGTATTGGGCCTTATATGGTGCTATTTCTATCTAGGATAAGGTCTTAAGTTCGATTCCTTTTGTAACTTCTTCATTTTTCCTGGTTTTTTGCTATTTGGACCAGTGCCTCTTAAAAAACCGGTGAGGTCATCGGTTTAGGTTTTTTCTGGTTAAACCACCGGACCGGTCCGGTTTTTAAAACTAACTGGATCCATGTGAAGAGGTGCACATGACACCGGGTAAAACTGAATTCCTGTAAATTAGCTATGTTTACCATGTGTGCGACCCCTAGTACAAGTAATTTTGCAGTTGGGGCACCACCGTACACACCGATCATCACTGCTCTAGCTCCGCCATTGCATCCAAGGGTATATAGACGTAGCGAGTTTGCGTTGGCTAGTGACGTTTCTCCAATTGAACAATTTGTAATGGCATAGTTATGATTTCCACATAAACTAGCGACATGTTCATAAAAAACCTTGTTTCTACCGAGTTACAACTTGTTTGTTTCTCCGACTCTCGATAACTTGCAGATAGATCTATCACAGTTAGTGAAATATGCTTCACGTACACTGATGTAGATTTTCTGACCTACGCATGTGATTAGGTGAGCATAGTTTCGCACTAAATTACATTGTCATTGTTGATTTATTTGGTTTGATGAGATCCATTTAGTATTACGATTCGTTTACTGACCAAATTAAAGGTCAAGTCCCTTTCCAAACCTCACATGCAAACATATCTCTAAATGATACGGCTTCATCAAACCTAACTACAGTATCATCTTTTGTGCAATGAGATCTAAAGTAACTAGTAACATCACTCCTAACATGCAAACGTATCTCTAAATGATACGGATTCGGTTATTAGGTTCGATATAAACTAACCTATCCCAGATGGCTATCTATACTCTCTGCGAATAGCACGACGACGATTACATAATAATTAGTTTATCAGAGAAGAGGCTTCTATATTAAGTAACGTGTGTTGTGCTGTCGAAGATGCATGCTCAGTCCCTCCAGGACGACAATGTCTTCCATTACCTAGTTTTATTTTTAACACATGGCATTTACAATGAGTAGATGGGCCCAATAGATAGATGAGGTATACATATATTAGAGCATCTGGGCAAGGCGGTCCCCATACATCCGTAATGTAAACCAAGGTTTTGGTTCCCGATCCGGAAAAAAATCCCGAGGGTGGTCGGGATTTCCGGTTACCGCGGTTACCGGAAAATCCCGACCGGTTACCGGACGAATTGAAAAATTAAATTTCAGATTCAAATTTCTCGGCAGGACAATTTACGGAGAAATTTTATTAAAATTCAAAATTTTCAGAATTTTTTTAAAATTTCTGGATTTTTTGACCGGTAAACCGGTTTCCCGAGGGTGCTCGGGATATCCGGTTACCGACCGGTAACCGGATTTCCCGACCGGTAACCAAAACGCTGATGTAAACATAATGGGGTAAAATAAAAACTTGTGTGGTTCAGCTCGGGTATCAGGTATGGAATCACATGGAAGGAGGGAAGGTTTCACCTGTTAAAAAAATAAATCAGTGAAGGCTTTCCGGCGCCCTGGATCTTGGCTTCCGCGGGTTACCGTCGTCACCATGCTCCTGTTCTCTAGCGAGATGCCCGAAGGACCATGCTACCTCTTCACCTCTGGTTCTGGCCGCATCGAGTGCCTCGCTGCACTCGGAGCTAGCGAGACCGTGGTTGGCGGTGGATTCCAGATCGAGGCGACGCCGGGGGTGCTAGAGGCTAGCTCCAGTGCATAGAAATCTTTCTTCCATGGCGGCCCGCGAGGGAGGCTCCTGAGGGTGTGTGAGAGAGATGGAGCAGAGACAGAAAGTCGCTTGATAGCTAGTATGGACTTGGATTACATGAAGATAGGAGCGGGATCAGTTTTGACTAGCGACGTAATCCGATTCCATGGAACCTAATTACAGGCAAGTCGAACCAAACAAAAAGTAACATAATCCAATCCCAATCGTAATCAGGTTAAGTTTATATAGAATAGCAAACCAACTTAGTTATAACAATTCATTTACAGTTTACTTGTTGAAGTATGATCCAAATTTATTAAAAATGCTAACTTCTGATGAGCGGAGCAAGTTCCGTTTACTTGTCCCAACCGTCGGTTCACAAGAGGTACTACCTCCGGTCTATATTAATGTTCTCAACTTTGTCTAGATTCGAATGAATCTAATCTTAGTCATTAACTAGCTACGTCCGAATCTAGATAAAGTTGAGAACAATAATATGGATCGGAGGGAGTATATATAACGGTAAAAATCAAGGTCTACCTAGCTTTATCAAACCTAACTACAGTGTCATCTTTTGTGCAATGAGATCTGGAGTAACTAGTAACATCACTCCTCACATGCAAACGTATCTTTAAATGATACGGATTCGGTTATTATTAGGATCGATATATACTAACCTGTCCCAGATAGCCATCTATAGTTCTATACTCTCTGCTAATTGCATGACGACGATTACATAATTAGTTTATCACAGATCAGGCTTCTATATTAAGTAACGTGCGGTGTGCTGTCCAAGATGCAGGCTCAGTCGCTCCAGGATCTGAACCGACAATGTCTTCCATTACCTACAGTTTTATTTTTAACAAATGGCATTTACAGTGAGTAGATGGGCGCAATATATGGATTGGAAATACATATACTTGAGTATCTCCAACGATCCTCATAGCGCCCAAAGGCCTATTGGGCTCCAGCCCAAAAATAGTCTCACACCGACGCGCCTCAAAACCCGCTGGCACAGTTTAGAGCCCCAATAGAATAGCGGCGCGCCCACACCGGTTTCTAGATTGTTGGATTGGAAACGCCGGCACAAGACGCTGATGGCAACAACTCCGTATGTATTAACTCGTTAGGACTCCCAGTGTAGATGGTGGATCGAGGGTTTATATCGAATTTATTAGCAAGAAATCCCTTTTTTTTTCCTTTCTAGCAACCTAAAAAAAATATTTGTCTTGTGTCCCCAACTCCATCATGTGGTTGTCAAGCACAAGGTTTGGTATTAGTAAAACTAAAATAAAACTATAAATAATTAAAAGTAAACAATTTATAACTAGGCAAGAAAGTAAATACAATAAAGTAAAGTTCTTTTTTGTTCTTTCTTTGTTTATGAAAATAGTACATGTATTTTTTGTATTTTAGGACTTAATTAATGCAGAAAATATAAATAAAAGTGTGTAAAAGGTGTTTCTTATAATAAAAAGTGGACTGGTGTTCATAGGTTCACTTGTCTACTCTCTCATAAGTTGCAATGGACATAAAAACTGCTTATGGACGATATAATATCAATTAGAACTTTCATTGTGTGTTTGATTAGAAATTATATGGGCATCATATACTAATATAAATATGATACAACACATCTTACTTATACTCCTCTATAAGGGGAAAACTTCATGCAATCTAGAATTAAGAATAAACAGAGTATTGATAGGTGTGTTGCATGGAAAACAAAAAAAATCCTACGAAATCATAAGAGACAGCCCCATAAGATCTAATATACTAGATGAAATACAAGTAGAATAGATCTAATCTACTTACCCTCGAAGAACATGAGTGTTTAGTGATCTGGAGATCGTGGATGTGATGTAGTCGTTCGCTTCCGTCGGTTCAAACCAAAGTATATCTTGACCTTCTAGATCCGTGTACCAAACGGACGGTACCTCCACGGTATCCATACGTTCCGCTCCAGTGTCATCTCCTCCTTGATACCGCAAGAGCTTGAGAAGATCTCCGCGAGAATCGGACATCACAATGGTAGTGCTTGTTATGGTGTACAGGAATTCAACATGGCTTCGCTTGTTCTATTCCAGCGGAGTGGGAGAAACCGCGCAAGAGAGAGAATATATGTGCCATGGGCAAGGGGTGCGCCAACCCCTGCCACTGCCCCTCCTTATATAGGCGTTGGGGGGAAGGGGATTTCCCCTCCTCCAAGCCTCCAATGCTCGACAAGGGGAGAGGGGGAGTTTGTCCCCCACATGCTCCCCTTTTTCTAGTTAGGGTTTGTCCTAGGGCCGATCAGCCACTTGAGCCTTTATGGCCATGGTACCACCTTGGGACGAGGTGCCCCCACATGGGCCCATGTGTCCCCACATCACAAGTGGGCCCCACAATGGACCCCTGAGAACCTTCTAGAATATTCTATCGCCTAGAAAACATTCCGAACTTCCCCAAAACCCTAAATAGGAAGTTCCATATATCATTTTCTACCTTCACACCATTCTAAAGCTCCTCGTGATATCAAGGATCTCATTCAAGACTCCGAAACAATATTTTATTTCTACCATACACATTCTCGACAAAAACTAGCGACATTGGAGGTTAAGTGTGTGATCTGATGGGTTCGAGAATATGCAGACATGATCGAGAAAACTCTCCGATCCATAACCACCAGCGGGACCGGGATGCCCATAGTTGTTCCTATACATTCAACGAAGCTCTTTTCAGTTGAACCACAATATCAAAGATTCAAACAATGTGGTATATGATTCCTTTTGTATCGCGATATATTATACTTGCTTGACCTAGTTAAATCTCATTGCCGGCAAGTTCTCTTTACTCACACCATGGTATAGGACCCATGTGACCATCTACTTTAGTCACTAGCTCTTGGATGCTATACTACCGAGAGGGCCCATAGATATCTTACACTCTGTCATAAGAAGGAACAAATCCCAATCTTGATTCACGCAACCCAACATACACCATCAGAGATATTTGAAAGCCACCTTTATAATCACTAGTTACGGAGTGACATTTGATGTCCACAAGGTATTCCTACGATGCTCGGGAGTAACATGATCTCATGGTCTAAGGAAACTATACTTGTCATATTCGAAAAGCGATAGAAAACAAAGTAGACACTGCGATCAGAAGCTATGCTTATTATTTGGGTCTTGTCCATCACATCATTCTCTAATGATGTGGTCCCGTTATCATGTGACTATCATGTGCACTGTACAGTAGTAGGAAAAGGCTAGTGGCAGTGTTCCGAAAAGGGGGTTCATCGCGTTTAAACGGCACACCACTAACCTCACATTGCTGGTAGGTCATAGTGGTGGTCTCGTCCGAACGCCACTAGTAGGATTTCTAGTTGTGGCGTTTAGTTTGAATGCCACGAGTAGGAGTTCAAAGCGGCGGCGTTTACTATAAGAGCCACCATTACATATCCTAATTGTGGCGTTCATTTTATTTCGAACGCCACAAGTGAGTTTTCGAAAATTAAAAAAAATCTGGTGCATCCAATTGAATATTCACAGCACATCAAGATATATTCAGAAATAGTAAAAAGGTCCATAGGGAAATTCATAGAAATGGTAGCACATCATTATAGTCAAGTACATATATATAGTAGAGCTACCTAGCTAATTAACTAAAGTATACATCGTGTACATAGCACTAACTACTAGTCCTCAATAGGATTATCGACCATGATGGTACCATACCTAATGGCAGCAGCAGGAATCTCGTCATCATCTGAAGAAGTGTTAGAGTCAGTCGATGCATTCGTTCCTCGGTAGTCGAAGTAGGTAATGCGATCTTCACAGAGATAGAAGACCAAAATTCTCCCGGGCATCCATCTCATAGGATTTGACCATCTTATTCCACCTGGGACCACCGAAAAAGGTGCAGTTTGCCTCGTTTGTGACTTGGACCATGTAGGTCGCTCGACCTAAAACTGACCCTGCTGCCACAACGGCCAATTAAAATGGTCCAAGAAATCAAGTATAAACTTGCAGGGTATGTTCTACATACAGAATCATAAGAAAGCAACAATTAGCATGTAATTTAATTGCACGTATATACATTTTGATTTCTTGTGAATGGAAATCCCATACTAACTTCGCAGTTATCAGGGAGCACTATGACAACCTTCTTATTCTTGCACTCTTGGTAACCACAATGCTCACACCGATCATCATCATTCATTATACCTATATATGATCATGCAAACTAATTATATAGACCATTTTAACTTAATTAGCATCATAAGTAGCACAATATATCAGCATAACACATAAGTAAGAATAGCTAGCATCATAAGTAGTACAATAGTAGCATGATAAGTCTATATAAGTAGTACGATGGGTAGCATATGACAGTCACATGAGAACATCCTAAACTCGAGTAGACCCGGTGTTAGTGACGTCGCCGTCCCAGAAAGAGGATGACAGGCTGCAAGAGTAGTCATGCTGCGTGCTAGAGGTTCCGGGATAGCCCTACTGTTGCATGCCGGAGGGGCCGACCTCGCCCTGTCCGTGCTGCTGCTGGTTCACACTGAGGACCTGGTACTGGACCGCTATCACCTGGGGATCAAGTAGGATATCCCTGACCAAGGGGGCATCCTCCTTGTGACTGTGGCGTGCCAGCTGCCTCTCTACCTGTCGGTGCTCCCTCTCCTCGGCCCTCATGGTGATCCTCATGCCATCTGACGCTAACAGATGTGCCACGCGATGCTCATCCTCGAAGTTGAGGATCGCTCTCACCCTGAAGTGCTGGACCATGGTGCAGTCGTAGGTGCGGGCCACCTACCACGGGCACCTGAAAGTACCTAGCTGGATCTTCGTGTGATCCACTGTGATCTGAGCTCCCCAAGTCGGGGTCTTCGCCGATTTCCGGTAAACACCACAAAACTTCCGCTCTAGCTTCGACATGATACTAATTAAGTAGCTAAATAATAATATTTGATACAACTGTTAGTCAACATATAAGAAATGAATATATGTAAACATTATGTAGAAATGGTGAGACAAGTAGGGCCTCGTACTTACATAGGACGTGTATATACATGGATGGTGTCAATGAGCCAAGCAGGATGCACAAGATTTTTTGTATGCAAATCACAAGGCTCACCAACACCATCCCTAGATCGCATCCTAACGTCTAAAATTATCAAGATTTTCTACCCCTAAATTCATGTACATTTTCTACATCTAAAATTATCAAGATTTTATATCCTAAAATCATGTACATTTGCCTAGAATCAACTAAAATCCCTAAAATCACCTAAAACAATTTCTACACTAAAATAAAATCCCTAAAATCATGTAAAATCACTAAACTAAATACACTAAAAGAGAGGGCGGGAGTTTTCCTATGGCAATGCGAGATTGGGGGAGGCGCAGGTCGGTGGAGGCTAGATAGCGAGGACGGAGAGGAGGGGGTCGGAGAGGCGCGAGCGAGGGTTGGAGAGGCGCGACGGCAAGGGCAGAGAGGACAAGGTTAGAGAGGCGCGGAGGAGGATGGATAGAACAGGGTCAGACAAGGACGGGGCCAGTGGAACCGTCGTCGGGGCGGCGCAGGTAGGGCTAGACCAGGCCAATAGTGGCGGGGCTGGACCTGGCCGGGGTGGGCCGGCGCGGGCGGCGGCGGCCGGGGATGGGCAGGTGGCGGTGATTTCGCGTGAATGAGAGCGGGAGGTGTGTGTTCTGTGCGGAGTGAAAGAGGAACCACCGCGCAGGGCGGGCGGTGCCTTTAGCAAAATTTTGGATGGCACAACGGTGGCGTCTAAAATTTATGGGACGCCACTACTACACTGTAGTTGCGGCGTTCCAAATTGCCAAACGGCTAGGCTATATTGGTCCCAGCTCGCCTCGTGGTCCCCACTTAGTGCCGGTTTTTGCAATTTCCCGAATGCCAGGATTAAGTTGTAGAGGCGGCGTTCGCCGTTTCTCAAACACCACAACTATTTTTCCTTGTAGTGGTGGCGCGCATTATATTTTGGATGCCACTAGGAAAATGACTACTATAAGGGTTTTTCTACTAGTGGTATAGAAAACCTTAATCATCGCTTGATTAACAAGCTATTAGAAGAGGCTTACTAGGGACTCTATGTTTTTATTTATCCACACGTGTATTTAGTTTCCAATACATATAGTTATAGCATGGAGAATAAACAATATCATGAACAAGTAAATATGAATAATAACAACTTTATTATTGCCTCTAGGGCATATTTCCAACCGTCTCTGACATAGGTATGATTACTTGGGTACCTATGATTTGCTACCCATGCCTGAAGAAAGGTTTACGGCCCATGAAGAGTCAAGATGGTAACTCGAAAGGAGCAACCGACAAAGGCTGTAGTTGTATTAGGAAAGAAGAAAAAGCACCGACATTGAGTTGGTATTGTAATCATGTATATGTAACCTATCCGCATACAACTTTGAGACCCGGCCTATTATAAATAGGACGGGAGAGGCTTAGGCGAGGATATCGAAAAATCCCTAAGCGATTTGTAAGGGCGATTCACCAAATATTCAGGCAACTTTGACTCCATTATTCTCCTGACATCCGACGAAATCCCCAGTGTTCTCTTTCTGCGAAACCCTAAGTCCTTCTTCATGAATATTGCCGAGGTTACCCCTCGTCAATTGGCGCCGTCTGTGGGAAACTTGAAAACTAGAACCATGGATTCGGTGAAACCATCTTTTTCAAATAGCAACCCAACAAAAGCGGTTCCACACCCGCCCACCCTTGTGATAGTACCAGCCGAATTCAACGGTGGATCTGATCTAATCATCGGAAGCTTCCACTTCCAAGTCGAAGTCCCCCAAGAATCACACCCTTCGGCACTGATTGCATCAGAACCATTAGTGGAAAAGACTATGCTTACGGTGGTACCAACATCATCTATAGGATCCTCCATGGAGGTTACGGCAGAAATCAAAGCATTAGAAGCAAACAAGCAAGATGCGACAGATCTGGGGGATCTTGACGGTCTTTAAGACAATCGCTCCTTTGGATCAGAGCCCCCACTAACTCCACCACGCAGAACAAGCCCAGCAAACTCTGAACCCAAGGAAATCAGTGAAAGCATCGACTTCGGGATAAGGATGGCAGAAACATACCCAGAATAGAAAACAATGGATTTCACTGACCCACCCGACAGTGTCTCCATCAGTACAGATAATAATGACAAGAGCCCATACATGACGCGCCATCAAGTGTGCATGGTCAACGGGAATACCTCGACACCACGCGATTCTAATGGTAACCATATCCTCGGTCCCAATGATATTTTATCAGATGACAATGCAGGAAACCACAATAACGACCACGGAAACAGGGGAGAAATAGCGAACAACCGCATTTCCCAGGAGGAAGAGCAGAACCAAACGGGGAAGAAAGTCAAACTCTTCGGCTACCAGCGGTGGCATGGCAAAAGGCCAGGGAAGCAATTTCGGGTGTAGTTCCAAAGACAGCCGATGCCTCACATGAAGATTTATTAGCATATCAATACTTTCTTCACCACAAGAAGACAGACCTACTAAGGATGTAGAGGCAACTCGACGATAGAAAGAGGTTAGCCAACGAATCCAGCCTATGACGGGCACAACTAAGCTCTACCCGAAGGTCTAGGAGCATAACAGGAGGAGAACCACTAGGAAGGGGAACATCTCGATTGCGGAACATCCCCGAAACACAAAGGAACGCATTGATCCGAGAGCTTGATCTATCGTTTATGTCAGTAGATCAAGCAGGAAACATCAAAGCAAAAATAGTTCAAGCAGCTATTGTGGCCATACAAACATATCTGATCACAACTCAACCCACACCCGACGATCCTCGTGTGGCTCTTCACCATTCCGCCCTGATGATCATCAGCATGGTAGGAGCAACTCTCGCACAAGCAGAACAAGGAATTAAGCATCAACCCGACAGATCACCATGCCGTCGCAGCAGCCCTCAGCAAGCAGGGCAGACCCGACGATCGTGATCCCCACATCAGGAACATCTTTCAGGACTAGAGCCGTGAAGTAACACAAGAGAAGAAAACCGCAACCGAAGATACCACGATGGCGACAATGAAGACGACTATGAACTTTGCAGAGCCAGCTGCTTTACTTAGCGGATTCGGAAAACTTCAGTACCCAAAGATTTTGAACTTCCGCATGACCGCCAAAAATACAATGGACTTCAAGAACCCGAAGCTTGGTTGGCAGATTATTTGGCCATTGTCAAATTACAGGGCGGCTCGACAGCTACCGCAATGCAAAGTTAACAATTGCACCTTACCGGTGCTGCAAGGTCATGGCTTAGACTACTACCCGAAGATTCTATTAGTAGCTGGAACGATCTTGAAGATAAAGTTCATCCAACACTTTCAGTCCACATTCAAATGACCCGTGTCTTTAGAGAAAATGCGGGCATGCAAACAAAAGCCCAGAGAGTCAATAAGAGCATTTATCCAGCGATGGAACATCATCAAATATACAGCCGAATCCATATCCGATGAAAGAGACATTGATGCTTTCAACGATGACCTCCGTCATCGAGAATTCATAGAAGAACTAGGTCGAGTTAAACCTAAGACAATTTCACAGTTAATGGACATAGCAACCCGCTGGGCTGATGGAGAAGACACGTTGTACAACAAATGAACATGATCACCCGAAGAATACAGAGACAAGCGCGGCAATGACAGGAGGCGACGAAACAATGACGGAAACACGGGACCAAGTTATGTCACAGCTAGTTTTTTGGGTGAAGGCAACAACAAAATAAACAATGACAATAGCGGATACTGCCGCAACAAGGATGAAGGCAGGGGAAGCTAGTTAACGCAGCGATATCAACCAAAAGCTCAGGACCCACCCATGTCTACAATATAAATATTGGAAGGGCCCTGCAACAGGCACTTTTATGTCGACTCAGCGAGAAGAACACAATCCAACCACCTCATGAAGTAGCAAGAAATATATGCAAGAGATATGCAATGCAAGAGATATGCACCCACACCTGGCACATTAGCCTTCGGTACGCCACCTCCACCAGTAGGACAACCGCAAAACACAACTAATCAAAACACTGAATACCCTAGGTCAAAGGGGGCAATGTTAATGATTCAAAAAGGGTGTCCATCCAATAGAATTCAGAAGCTAATCACCAGACAAGTCAACATGGAGGAGGTGGATCCACCAGCCACACCTGAGTATCTCCATTGGTCAGAACAGGAAATCACATTCAGCAGAGCTGATCACCCACGTCAAGTACCAAGACCGGGTCATTTGGCATTGATAGTAGAAGCACGAGTTGGCGGGTTCGACATGAGCAAGGTCTTCATGGATGCAGGAAGCACCATAAACTTGATCTACGCTAAAACACTAAGGGTAATGAACTACCCCTTGAAAAATCTGGCACCAACAGAAACATCCTTCCACGACATCGTACCAGGTAGGAAAACTCAAGTTCGAAGTCATGGACTGGCCGTTGCAGTATCACACGATCCTGGGACGCCCGGCTTTTGCATAATTTATGGTAATCCCGCACTATGCATACTTAGTCATGAAGATGCCAGCATCGAAGGGAATCATAACAGTAAAAGAATGGTTCACATGTTCCGACAATTACGACAGGGAGTTCAACAAAATATCTGAATCTTTTGGGATGGTAACAGAGTTTGAGCAGCTCAAAAAGACAATAACCACAGAACCTCTGGTAGTAGCACGTGTCAATCCCGACTAGGCCTTTGACACTGCAAAAGACACAAAAGAAGTACAGATCCACATCGCCCCGAAGAAGACAACATTTGTGGCTTCCAACCTTGGTCCCACATAGGAAAGCACGCTCATCGAGTTCCTCCATGAACACTAGGAAATATTTGCATGGCTACCTTCTGACATGCCAAGACTTCCTAGGGAACTCGCTGAGCATGCTTTAAATTTAGATCCAAAAGCAAAATCGGTAAAGCAATCACTTTGTCGCTTTGTGGAACCAAAGCGCAAAGCTATTGGAAAAGAACTACATCGCCTCACTGATGCTAACTTGATAAAGAAACTAAAGAAAGCAGAATGTGAAGGAGTTATGCCCTAGAGGCAAATAATAACGTGTATTATTTGATATATATCCTATACGTTCATAATACATTTCAGACTGTGCTATAACTGTGTTAATACGAAACGTTAATACATGTGTGGTATGTAAACAAACCGTGTCTCTAGTTACCTCTAGCGAACTAGTTCATTGGTCATGAGGATGGTCTGTGTTTCAAGATCATGGGCATTTATGCCAATTGACAATGAGGTCATGTTATTAGTTGAATAACATGATAGACAAACATCCAACTGTTATATCTTAATGAGATCTAGTTACAAAGTTCACCATTGATGATAAAACACAGAGAACCGCGCAACCTGATCCTTTGACTGTGAGGTAATGCAAATCACCATTCCGGAAGAAGCTTAGATGGTTATCAAGAATCATCTCGTTACAGGGTGATCAAAAAGGTGCCACTCAGGTTTTCTGAAGGGATGCGTAGAGGAGTACATATCAAGACCAGGATTTGTCTAGTCCATGTAACGGACAGATACATGTGGCCATCTCGGTGACGTTGCATTAATGAAGCTTGCAAGCATGTGACTAGGTCATGGAATGCAACGACATGAGAACGAGAAAACAAGCTCATCGGTAATGAGATCGAACTAAGGTATGGAGATACCGAAGATCAAGTCTAGGATGAATTAGGTATCGAATGACGAAGGGAATGGGAAACAACTATCTCACGGTTCGAGCGATTATATTCAAGAAACGCACGGGGGTCACATGGACATCCAGGTCTCTCTGTTGATTTGATGTGAGAGTAGTCTCAATCATGTCCGGAGTGTTTCCGAACCGAAGGATGTCACGCTTAATGGTAGGGACGCTTAGGGTAGATGAGGCATCATAGGAGAAATAGAGAAAGAGAAACCGGAATAGTTCCGGGTAACATCCGATGGAGATCGGAAGGTGTTCCGGAGTAAAGGAATAATATAATATGTGCATTTAAATGTTAATTGGAGAATTAATATTAAATATATCTTTTATTTTATTATTAAAGGCTTCTTAATGCTAATGGGCCTCACCCGTAGGGAGGCCCAAATGGAGCAAGGCGCCTAGGAGTGGGGGCCAGCCGGCCTAGGCTTGGTGGGCCGCCCCAATGGGGCCCACCTAGGGCTGGTGGCTGCCCCTAGGTGGCCGGAGGGTGTGGGGTTTAGTCCCACACCGCCTGGCCCCTGGGTGGTGCGCCCCCTCCCACTATATATAGGGGTCTCCCCTCCCCCTTTGGAATCATCCCATTCCCTCTCATTCTCTCTCTCTCTCATCCATTGAGGACTTCTCTATAATATTGGGGAGGACCTCGTGGGTGATTTCTCCACCTTCACACCGTCGTCGTGTGATCTACGATCCGACATCTACTTCTTCCACTGCTCGGCTGGATCGGAGTCCGGTTGACGTCTCCTACACTGGACGTGTGACAAACTTCGGAGGCACCACACTTGGGGTGCTACTCGTCGTCATCAATATACGCCTTCCTGCGTAAGGCGTGCCTCTGTCTTCAAAGGTATGAATATCATATCCCTTCTCCGTTGCTTATGTCTACATATTATAGATCCTAGTATTAGTGTTCGAGTATATAGAATTTTTTTGTTTTCTGCTACGGAACCCTTTAGAATGGGTCGCAAACCTGGTATGCGTCCCGAAGAACAACACCAAAGAGTTGTGGATGTGCATCGACTTCGCCACATTAAATAGACATTGTCCAAAGGATCACTTCCCACTACATTGAATCAATCAAATAATTGATGCAACTGCGGGATGCGAACATCTTTCCTTTTTGGATGCATATTCAGGATACCACCAGATTCAGATGAAGGAGGAAGATCAAGAGAAAACAACATTCATTACACCTTATGTTGTATTTTGTTACAACTTCGAGACCCGGCCTATTATATATAGGACATGAGAGGCTTAGGTGAGGATACCGAACAATCCCCAAGCTATTTGTAATAGTGCGATTCACCAAATATTCAGGCAACTTTGACTCCATTGTTCTCCTAACATCCGACGAAATCCCCAGCATTCTCTTTCTGCAAAACCCTAAGTCCTTCTTCATGGACATTGCCGAGGTTACCCCTCATCAGTCTCCCACTTGCACTTGAGTCAAATATAGTTTACATTTGGTATGTATCTAACACCCATGGAGTCTTGGTGTTGATCATGTTTTGATCATGGAAGAGCCTTAGTCAACAAGTCTGCGACATTCAAATATGTGTGTACCTTGAAAATCTCTATGTCCCCTTTTTAGACATGCTCATGTATGATGTGAAATCAGCGTTTGATGTTGATGCATGTAAAATGCATACATGAACTTTGTAGTTTGTTGCTATCAATTCCCACATATTTGCTACATATATGATGTTATATTTATGTTTTACATTGATTTATGAGGATTTACCAGTGATCCCCTTTATTTGTTGATAACTCTATAGGACAGGAAAACCTTGTTTTGTGTATTTTTGCCTTTCAGGGACCTAAACAAAGTCAAATGGAGCTAGGCTTTCGGGAGCATCAGTATTTCATCAAGAGAAGCACCTAGAGCACTTGGACCTCACCAAATGAGCCAGGAGGGCCAAAAGGGCCCAGGTGGCATGCCTAGTAAGGGTGGGCGCGCCCCCCATGCCCTTTCGCTCCTTGGCCATCGATTCGCTTCGACCTTTTGCCCATCGCCTTCGTATGACCTAAAAACCACTATATAAAGGGCCCATCAGGAGTTCCTAGAGAGAGGCGTCATAGAAACACCAAAACACCAAAACAAAGCCAGAACTAGCAAAGATTAAACTAGCGGAGGGATATATACCTTCTCCAATATCTCCACCATCAGCACCATGATGAAGAGGGAGTAGTCCACCTCTTGGACTATGGGTTTGTGGTGATAACTTGATCTAATCTCTCTAAGTATGATCATTGTTGAAGTCCATATGATGTGCCTTGCATGAGTATGGATCTATCTATGTCATTCCTATGATGGATATTGTGATATGAGATCATACTTGTTATGCATTTACCATTGTGTTGGATCTTTTATGGTTTGTCATACTTTGGAAATATTCTATGGTGCATGTGATGGTTTGATCTATACAAAATGCCTTGTTTATCCATGTCATGAGGTGATTGACACCACTAAGTGGAGGTAGATGAGAGATATGTGGTAAAGAAGACAACATATGAATCATTGCACTAGTGTTTGGAATGTTTTCCATTAAGAATTATGATGTATGTAGGTAATGGGTGCCCGAGTGACAGCAACATATGTATTGAGTGACACAATGCAGCCAAACATCCTTTATCCAGGGGTAAAAAGGGGGAAGTATGATATGTGATGTGACAATAACCAAATGCTAGCATTATTACAAGGGTGACCTAGGAGCACAAAGGAGTACTTCTTTCAACTATGTGTTTTAAGACCTGTAGCCACCATAAAGTTTACCACTAAAACA
This sequence comes from Avena eriantha, assembly GCA_910589775.1. Lineage (NCBI taxonomy): Eukaryota > Viridiplantae > Streptophyta > Magnoliopsida > Poales > Poaceae > Avena > Avena eriantha. The sequence goes on along the minus strand of OU342746.1, from coordinate 371,795,164 downwards.
TGACAATTGTGTGTACTTTTATTATCTATAACATGATCCTCACCGTAGATGGAGAGACAGGATTGAGTGAACCCATGAACCCATGTATATTATTCCTATAAGAGAAAACCTTTGTCTCGTCCTCTTACATTGAAGAGGATTGGGATACTTCTACATTTTTGCTTTGTTACATTACACTTCCAAGCCTTAAATCAACCACCTTGTTCCTTAAACTTGTTTAGTGCATAATCAACTAAAACTTGTGACACTTTAGTTGTAGAGAATAGATAGATTTTCCTTCTTGCTCCTGCAGATCGAGACCCTACTTCCATTTTTCGGAGATACGCTTCTACAGCTCTTCATTTAGTGCTTCAGTTCCAGCTGCAACATTACATCAAGGGTTAAGTCGGAAAATTAAAATGAAAAACCAGAGCAAGGCAATAAGGACATACCTTTACTCTTCAGCTCAACCAGAAGTTCCTTATGCTTATTCGAGAGGCGCCTATGCTCCAAGAGAAGATTCCGATACAGCTTAGTACGGGCATTGGAGGAAGCCTGAAAATATGAAGCGTGGGGAGCAGAGTAAAGCTCAACTTGAATCTTGGTGGCTAGATATCGATTCTAGTCTAGATTCAAGCCGAGTAAACTCAAATTGAATCTCGGTGGGTGGATATCGATTATACTCTAGATTCAAGCCTAGTAAACTCAACTTGAATCTCGGTGGCTGGATATCGATTCTAGTCTAGATTCAGCCGAGTAAACTCAACTTGAATCTCGGTGGCTAGATATTGATTCTAGTCTAGATTCAAGCTGAGTAAACTCAACTTGAAACTCGGTGGCTGGATGACGATTCTAGTGTAGATTCAAGCCGAGTAAACTCAACTTGATTCTCAGTGGCTGGATATCGATTCTAGTCTAGATTCAAGACAAGTAAACTGAACTTGAATCTCGGTGGCTAGACATTGATTCTAATCTAGATTTTAGCCAAGTTATATAACTCAACCCAAACCTCGAAAAGTTGGGATTCGAAGCTAGCAATCTATAAGTTAGGCAAGTGTGGTCTAAGAGCTTCCGGTCGAGTAATATATTACTCCCCCGGTGAAGAGGGCTAACCTCGGCAATGTCCATGGCGAAGGACTTAGGTTTTTGTGGAAAAGAGAATGCTAAGGATTTCGTCGGATATCAGGAGAACAATGGAGTCAAAGTCGCTTGAATATTTGGTGAATCGCACTATTACATATCGCTTTGGGGATTGTTCGGTGATCTTGCCTAGGCTTCTCCCGTCCTATATATAATAGGCCGGGTCTCAAAGCTATATGCGGATGGGTTACATACACGTAATTACAATACCAACATGATGTCGGTCCTTTTTCCTCTTTCCTAATACAACTATAGCCTTTGTCGGTTGCTCTTTTTGGGCCATCATCTTGAATCTTCATGGGCCGTAAGCCTTTCTTCAAGCCTAGGTAGCAAATCATAGGTACCCAAGTAATCGTACCTATGTCAGTAGCCCCCGAGACTCTATCTGAACCATAGATTCGGGTCGAATCTCAAAGATATGCTTAGTTCTTTCCCTTTGTTTTTACTATTTTCAGCTTTATAGGGATTTGGTACAACGAGCATGATGCATCCGATGGAGTGGGAATCAGTTAATTGCTCCTGGGCAAAAGGAAGGTTGTCCTACATCAAATTCAAGTTCCCGGGCCTAAATTCGGAATTTATTCCTAGCGTAACTCAGTTTGGGCCACTGAGGTCTTACCAAATACTGAATTCCAGATCTATTTTATCGGGTACCCAACACGTCCGTCAGGATTTTTCATCGTATCGTAGATACGGATATATTACTGGTAGAGCGCATTGTTGTGCGATTACTAGGCCACACAGGATGAATCCTGGGGTCTTACCTTCATGTTTCTGAACACGACATTCGGAGTTTTGTCATGTTTGAGTGCATTCCGAGATTATTTGTTTTTGAATTTTTGTCAGGTGTCGTGCTAGGCTTTCAATTTTTTTGAATTTTATCAGATGTTTTGATTGTTTATGAAGCTCCAGATGGGAGTAGTCATTTGAGGATACAAAAAATGTAAAGCTCATAGTTTTTAGGCGATGATGGCCTTTACTTGATATGCACAATGTATTTCCTATCAGGTGCGCGATAGTGCTCCCGATGGGAGTAGACCCTGAGGCTATGTTCGGATGCATGTATCTGGACATAAGCTCATAATTGTTGTTAGTTTGATCAGAAATATAAATCCCCTGAATTGACATAAATAAAAAACTCAAAGTACGAAGAACTTATATCTTTTTTTATATACATGCAAAAGCCGATGATACATTGTTTTTGCAGTTTACCGCTTGGCCATTGGCCTAGATATTCTGGCTTGAAAAGCCGGGCCATAGGCCTTATTGTATAGTAAGCAAACATAAAATCTTTAAGCGTAAAAGCATCGTAATTGTGCAACATTCCATGGATCGGAATATTTGACTCATATCTTCCTGTCTTGTAGTCGATATGCTCCTCCAGGAATATCTTCTGTAACAATGTAAGGTCCTTCCTAAGGTGATTCTAACTTTTGGTGGCCATCTTGTTTGAAGCACAGAACCAGGTGCCCTACTACGAAGGACCTAGGTCGCAATCGTCGGCTGTGATAGTTATGCAAGTTTTGCTGATATATGGTAGCTCTCTATAGGGCTTCATGTTGAGCTTCATCGAGTGCATCAACGTTGTCTTCAAGTGCTTCTCTTGATTCTTCTTCATCATATGCAGCTACTCTAGGAGATTCATGTGATACTTCGACTAGAAGGACAACTTCAACACCGTGGACCATAAAGAAGGGTGTTTCTTATGTCGAATTATTTGGGGTAGTTCGCAAACTCCACAAGAAAGATGGTAACTCATCAACCCACACTCCTTTTGCTCTATCGACTGGTGCTAGCAACCTTTTCTTGAGGCCAGCAGTTACTAGACCATTGGATTTTTCCACTTGTTCATTGGTTTGCGGGTGAGCTACTGAGGCGTAGCTTACCTTGATGCCCATCTCTTGGCAATATTCCGTAAACTCATTGGAGGTAAAATTGGTTCCATTGTCTGTAATGATGTTGTTTGGCATGCCGAACCAAAATATTATGGACTTTATAAAATTCACGGCTGAAGTTCCATCTTAAGTGGTGACTAGCATTGCTTCGATCCATTTAGTAAATTTGTCGACTGCTACTAGCAGAAAGGCGTGTCCTGGAGATGACTTGTGAAGTTTACCCACCATATCAAGCCCCCACTGAGTAAAGGGTCAAGCTAGAGGTATAGGGTTTAATTCAGCGCCGGGTTCTCCAGGTTTTGTTGCGAATCATTGACATGCCTCTCATGTTCTGACTATGTCTTCTGCATCTTGAATTGTTGTGAACCAATAAAACCCTGCCCTGAATGCTTTGGCGGCAATTGCTCGGCTGCTAGCATGATGACCACAAACTCCTTCATGTATTTCCTTGAGTATGGTTTTTACTTCTTCGGGTGTGACACATCACTGTAACACACCTAAAATACTTCTTTTATACAACTCTCCTTTGATTATCCCAAAGGCTTTCGATCTTCGAGTGATTCGCCGGGCTTCCATCACATCCTCGGGTAATTCTCCTCGAGTCATATAGGCTATGTATGGCTGCATCCATGTAGGTTCTATTATCATGACCTCGTCAATTTCTAGTTCTTCTTTGATGGCCTCTTTTGTTCTTGTACTGGCTGACGGAGCCCCCGAGTCTTTTCGTGGATTACTCTTTTTCCCTGTCTTGGGTGCTATAACCTGAGCAACTCTTTTTTCTTTGATAGAACACTCAGATATTTCTTCCCAAAAAACCCCGGGTGGCACTTGTAAGAATAGGGACCCAATGTTTGCCAAATTCTCGGCTTCTTCATTACTTGCTCTTGCTATGCGCGATACTTCACATCCATCGAATTGAGCTTCCATAATGCTGTATAGATCACAATAAGCAATCATGTTGAAATTGACATCATCGCATTTGTTCATTGTTTGTTGTGCTACAAGATTGGAATCACCAAAAATTTTGAGGCGAGTTGCTCCGTAGGCTTTAGCCATTCACATGCCGTGCAACAAGGCCTCATACTCAACTTCATTATTGGACGTGTTTGCAAAGCTCATCCGGAGTATGTATCGCATTTTGTCGCCTTGTGGTGATACTAGTATGGCTCCTGCCCCTGCTCCTTCCGTTCTTTTTGATCCATCAAAGTACATTGTCTAGGCGCTAGAAAGATCAGGTGGACCCGTACATTGTAACTCGGTCCACTCCGTGATGAAATTAGGCAAAACTTGTGATTTAATTGCTTTGCGCTTCTCATACATGATGTCTCGAGGGGACATATCGATGCCCCATAGAGAGACACACCCAGTTGCTTCTGGATTATTGAGGATGTTCGATAGAGGTGCTTCATTGACCACTATGATCGGATGTTCCAAAAAACAATGGCGTAGCTTTTGTGCTATCATAAATACTCTATATGCTAATTTTTGGTAATGTGGGTACCTTTGTTTGGATGGCGAGAGGACCTCGCTCAAAAAATAAACTGGCTTCTGAACACCATGGGCTTTTCCTTTTTCGGGTCGCTCCACGACTAGAACATTGTTGACCACCTGATTTGTGGCAGCGATGTAAAGAAGTAGTGGCTCTTTTTCTCGCTGAGACATGATGACGAGAGGCGTCGAAAGCCTCTTTTTGAGGTCTTCAAAGGCACGCTGAGCTTCTTCGGTCCATTCAAACTTATCTAACTTCCTCATGAGGGCGTAAAATGGTAGTGCTTTTTCTCCTAATCGAGCAATGAAACAGCTGAGCGCTGCCACTCACCCAGTTAGTTGTTGTACACCTCGTAGATTCGTTGGTTTTTTCATTGTCAAGATTGCCTGTATTTTATCAGGATTGGCCTCGATTCCTCTTGCTGATACCAGATATCCGAGGAGTTACCCTACTAGGACTCCAAAGTAACACTTCGTCGGGTTTAGTTTGATGCAAAACTTGTTGACATTTTTAAATGTTTCTTCGAGATCTTTGATAAATGAGGATCCTTGCTTCATTGTGACTATAACATTGATGGCTCGGTGTTGATGTAGAGCTCGTTGGGAACCCAAGAGGAAGGTATGATGAGCACAACAGCAAGTTTCCCTCAGTTAGGAAACCAAGGTTTAATCGAACCAGTAGGAGCAAGGAAACACCCCAAAGGTGTTGCTAGCTGAGCCTTGGCAGGGCGCACTACCGGTGCTAGTAGCAACGTGGAGACCTGCACAACACAACCACAGAACCTTGTCCCCAACTTGCGATGAGGTTGTCAATCTCACCGTGTTTTGCTAAAAACAAAGGATTAAACGTATCGAATGGAAGGAAGTAATAGTTTGCAGAAAGTAAACATAAAACAGTAAACAGTTTGTAGATTTTATGTAAAGAAAAAGGACCGGGATCCATAGTTCACTAGAGGTGGCTCTCGTTAAGATAAATAACATGCTGGGTGAACAAATTACAGCGGGGAAATTGACAAACATCGAGAAAGCAACACAGGCATATACTAATCATCTTGACTCATTTGAGATTCGATTGGGCATTACAACATGATACATTGCAAATGTATCTATAATTTTTGATGTTCCATGCTTGGTTTTATCTACTTTTTTGTGTTTTGTTCCAACTTTGGAGTACTTTTCATATGATTTCTTGGACTAACCTATTAACAAGATGCCATAGTGCCAGTTGCCTGTTTTTTGCTGTTTTTGGTTCCAGGAAGTCAGAAAATGAATATTCTCGGAATTGGACGGGACAAAAGCCGAAGTTACTATTTTCCCGGAAGACTCACGAAGCCAGAAGGAGAGTTGGAGAGGGGCCATAGGGTGGCCACACCACCCCTAGGCGCGGGTCCACCTAGGCCGCGCCAGGGCATGGTGTGGGCCCCCTGGCCAGCCACCGACCTTGCCCTCTGGCCTATAAGAAGCCTCCCGAGGCAAAAACCCTAAATAATCAAGCCTCCAGCCATGAAAAGTTCCGCAGCGCCGCCGCCACCGAAAAGGAGATTCGGGGGACAGAAAGTCTCTGTTCCGACACCCTGCCGGGATGGGGAAGTGCCCCCGGAGCCATCTCCATCGATCTCCACCACCATCTCCATCACCATTGCTGATTCCCATGATGAGGAGGGAGTAGTTCTCTCTCGAGGCTAAGGGTTCTACCGGTAGCTATGTGTTCATCTCTCTCTCTATGCATGATCATATTGTGACCACGAGCTTGTAATCTATAGATCTATTCTGCTACTTAAGTGCTTTAATGAATCTCTGCTCTCCCCATGTGTGTGAAAGTGACAGCGTGCTCACCATGATGGCATTTAGGCTAGAGATTACAAATACTTGTTATGATTTATATTTGGAGTTGGATGTCTTTATGAAATTGTGGTGTTTGTTGGACTCATCTAGTACTCAAGGTGACAGTGTGGGGTTTTCTAGATGGGAAACGCTTACTTTGAGGTGTGCTGTTATAGCCCTACCATCGATTAGAGTGTCCAACCGGAGAGTAGTTCAGCGTAGTATGTTAAAGATAAGATATTTATATGAGAGTGTGCACTAGTGAAAGTATGATCCCTAGGCCTTGTTTCTAAACATTTATACACCGTTTGCAATTAGATCTGTTACATATTTTCTTTCTTTCGTCTTTATTTTAGTTTGTCTTTAGTCTCTTCCATGCCATCAATCTATTTCCTAGCACTGTTACCACTTATAATTATCCATACCACTTGTATTTCACTATCTCTTTGCTGAACTAGTGCACATATACACCTAACAAGTGTATTAGGTGTGTTGGGGACACAAGAGACTTCTTGTATCTTGATTGCAGGATTGCTTGAGAGGGAATACCTTTGACCACTTCCTCCCTGAGTTCGATAAACCTTGGGTGATCTCCATCAGGTGGTCGATCGTTTGGGGCTTCGCGCGGCCCAGCTCCTCCCTGAGCTCTAAACGGTGGACGCCACCGTTGAATGCATCAATCGCGCGGTCCTCCGAGATGTTTTTCGCGGAGTTCTTGATGATGGACCACCTTTGGATGTATGAGCGCAGTGATTCGCCAGATCTTTGCTGGCAGCATCTTAGTTCTTCGATTGATGCGGGCCGTTTGTACGTGCCCTTAAAGTTGCGCACGAAGCTGTAAACCAGCTCATCCCAACTGCGAATGGATTCGCGTGGGAGGTTATTGAGCCATGCTCGGGCGGTGCCCTGTAGCTGTAGCTGCAACCATTGCATGGCAGTACTTCGACTGCCTCCGTGGAGCCTGACGGAGGAGATGTGATCCTCTAGCCAGATTTTAGGGTCTTGTAGACCGTCGAACTTCGGATTTTCTGACGGAAGTTTAAACCCCTTAGGCATTCGCTTCTGCCTAATTGATCTGCTGAAGCATCTGGCACCGCAGAGCTCCCCATCTTCTTCTTCCGAGTCAGTCGACCGAGCACGTCGTGCCGTTGACTTGTCGATCTTGCGTTGCGTGAGGTCGTTGCACGCATCGTAGTCGCGATCGTGTCACCGTGAGCGACGGCGTCGAGACAGGTCGTGACTGTCATTGCTGGAAGAGGGCGAGGAGTAGCGTTTTGCTAGCGCTTTGCCCTTTTTTGGGTCTGGTACCGGCTCCTTGTCGAGGGCAGCCTCGATTAGCCCCAAACACGCGATCATAGATCGGTGCATGGCGGTTCGAGGATCTCCAGCTGGTGGCTGGTTGTTGAGGAGGTACATGGTGGCTGCTGTCACCGCGGCCTGCGGCATCCTGGGGACCACGTTGCCTCTCGTGTCGACTGTCATAGAGCCGAAGTCAAGGACTTTCGTGGTGTCTATGCGCTCTTGTTCGGTGAGGTGAGCCATTCGCGACTGCCTCTTCTTGGCGATATACTCGTTGCCTCGTGAGGAGGATCCTTCATAGGAGGAGAGCCTAGCGCGACGAAGGCTCGACTCGTCCGCCGCCTTTTTACGCGCCTCAAGTTGCGCGATTGCTTGTTTTTGGCGCGTGAACTCTTCTTTTAGGAGTCAGTGATAGCCCATCAGTAGTTCCTGCGGGGACCCAAGGGGTAGAGGTGCACCTCGTAGGGCTTCACGGCAGCGCTCCCACTCTTGCTCGTTGAGCCTGATCACGACGCGTTCGCCGGTTTGCTCATTGATTATGCTGGGAGGTTCGACTGCTCCCCCGTTGGCGCCGTTACCGCCGTTGCCACCATTGCCAGTGTTACCGCCGTTGTCGCGATTGGCGGAGGTGTCGCCTACGTTAATGACGGCGCACATGAAGTGATTGGGGAAGCTGCTGCTTCCACAACTTTCAGATTCGGAACCGTAGGTTCCATCTTCTGTGGCCAGATCGCTCAGATCGAAGTCACGACTGCTGTCGCTGATCGTGTTCTCGCTGAGGGTGCCGATCGATGGAGGGAACCATGATGCCGGGGCAATCGCCGGTGCTGTCGGTTGATCAGGCATGCGAAGCGTGCCCATCTAACCAACTTGGAAGCGGAAGCTCCCAATCGCCAGGCTAATTCCATCGCCCACGGATTCGAAGACCAGGCGGGTGGCCGGCGGGTGGCCGGCGTGTGGACGGTGAAGTCAAAGGCGCCGAAGAGCTGGCGAATCTCCACTGTTGCGGAGTTGTAGATCGCAGTTGATGGGGCCGAAGAAGCCGCAACATCAGCACTCCCAGTTCCCACAGACGATGCCAATTGATGAGGGTTTAACTCATCAATGCCCATTGTTATGGACTTGGGTTTTGGAGAAGGAGAGAGTGCTAGAGACATCTATCGGCTAGCAAACAAGCACACAGGGGACAAAGGATTTACCCAGGTTCAGGCCTCGTAGAGGTCCCTACTCCTGCTTGTCTGCTCGTGGAATTATCGAAGGAGTCGAAAGTTACAATGATGCGCAGATGCAATCTGGCGAGAGTTGTGGAAACTAGGGTTGCGTGTGTCCTCCTCGCCGCCCCTCCTAGCCTTTATATAGATAAGCTAGGTCCCAGGTAGCAGGTCCAGTCGGTTACAAATTAGGGTTTTCCCCTTCAAACTTTCTATCTTTAGGTTCTTCTTGTCTCTCAAGCAATCAAGAGTCCGCAGGTTACTCGAGTCCTTTTGTCTGGGCCTTGGCGACACCGTGGGCCTGTACGTATTTAGACCGTATATACCAAGCTCGAGTACCTGTAGGGTATACCCATGTCACCACCCCTAGGCGTGGGTCCACCTAGGCCACGCCAGGGGATGGTGTGGGCCCCCTGGCCGCCTCCCGAGGCAAAAACCCTAAAGAATCAAGCCTCCAGCCACGAAAAGTTCCGCAGCGCCGCCGCCACCGAAAAGGAGATTTGGGGGACAGCAAGTCTCTGCTCCGGCACCCTGCCGAGACGGGGAAGTGCCGCCGAAGCCATCTCCATCGATCTCCACCACCATCTCCATCACCATTGCTGATTCCCATGATGAGGAGGGAGTAGTTCTCTCTCTAGGCTAAGGGTTCTACCGGTAGCTATGTGTTCATCTCTCTCTCTATGCATGATCATATTGTGATCATGAGCTTGTAATCTATAGATCTATTCTACTACTCAAATGCTTTAATGAATCTCTGCTCTCCCCATGTGTGTGAAAGTGGCAGCGTGCTCACCATGGTGGCACTTAGGCTAGAGATTACAAATACTTGTTATGAGTTATATTTGGAGTTGGATGTCTTTATGAAATTGTGGTGTTTGTTGGACTGTGACAGTGTGGGGTTTTCTAGATGGGAAAGGCTTACTTTGAGGTGTGCTGTTATAGCCCTACCATCGATTAGAGTGTCCAACCGGAGAGTAGTTCAGCGTAGTATCTTAAAGAGAAGATATTTATATGAGAGTGTTCACTAGTGAAAGTATGATCGCTAGGCCTTGTTTCTAAACATTGATACACCGTTTGCAATTAGATCTGTTACATGTTTTCTTGCTTTCGTCTTTATTTCAGTTTGTCTTTAGTCTCTTCCACGCCATCAATCTATTTCCTAGCACCGTTACCACTTATAATTATCCATACCACTTGTATTTCACTATCTCTTTGCCGAACTAGTGCACCTATACACCTGACAAGTGTATTAGGTGTGTTGGGGACACAAGAGACTTCTTTTATCTTGATTGCAGGATTGCTTGAGAGGGAATACCTTTGACCACTTCCTCCCTGAGTTCGATAAACCTTGGGTGATCCACTTAAGGGAAAACTTGCTGCTGTTCTACAAACCTCTGCACTTGGAGGCCGAACAACTGTCTACAAGAATAGAAGTGCGTAGACATCAAGCTATTTTCTAGCGCCATTGCCGGGGAGGCAAGGTAAAAGGTATTCACACCGAAGGATTAAAGAAGAAGAACCTCCCACGGCAAACGCTTATTTTCTGGCGTGAGTACTCGAAGTTATTTCCTTTAGATTCTGTAATTTTGTCATTTTGTTTCTTATTTTCACTAGTTAGGCTTAATGGAAAACAACAACAAAATTAGAGAGCTTTATAGTATTTATCTTGAGTTAGGACATGAAGTGTTTGAAGAGAAATTTAAAAAACCTATGGAACTTTATTTGCATGCTAATAGCAATGTTGTTAGTATGAATTCTTTGGACACCATTATTGCTAATGCTATGGAAAAGTCTAAGCTTTGGGAAGCTAGTTTTAATGAGCATGATATTTTTAGTCCCCCAAGCACGGAAGAGAAAATTTACTTTGATGATACTATACCTCCAATATATGATGATTGCAATGATGAATATGATATTTTCAGTCCACCTACTATTGTGGAGGAAATTAATTATGATTATAATATGCCTCCTATATTTGATGATTATGGTGATGAGAATAATAATGATAGCTATTTTGTTGAATTTTCTCCCCCTACAATCAATAAGAATGACTATGTTTATGTGGGGAGTATTAATTCTTTTATGCATGTGGCTCATGATTAGAATGTTTTATGTGATAGTTATATTGTTAATTTTATTCATGTTGCTACTGAAAGTTATTATGAGAGAGGGAAACATGGTTTTATGTATCTCAACAATATTAAGTTTCCCCTCTTTATGTTGAAAGTTTTGAAGTTGCACTTGTTTTGCTTTCCTATGCTTGTTGCTTTGTGCTTTCATGACTTGTTTCTTTACAAGATTCCTATGCATAGGAAGTGGTTTAGACTTAAATGTGTTTTGAATTTGCTTCTTGATACTCTCTTTTACTTCAATTCATATTTCTTATGTGAGCATCTTTTCAAACTATCATGCCTAACTTAAAGGCGTTAAAGAAATGTACTTATTGGGAGATAACCCAAAAGTTTTAGATGAGTCTTGGAAGTTATTACCTCTGTAATAACCTCTCCTTATCCTTTTTATTTGCTTTTTGTTCCAAGAGTAACCTCTAATGAGAGAGAAGTAATGATTGGGAAAGTTGCTGTCCCGAAACAGATTTCTGTGCTTCACTATAAAAATTCGTGTAAAATCTCTGTAAGTCCTTTTGAGGCGTGAGTTTTTGTGCTTCTGCTCCAGGTTGTTATCTAACTTTTTTTAGTTCAACACCTTTTTAGTTGAGCAACAGAAGGTCTTCGAAAAAATTCGTCTTTACCTGTTGGTCTGTTCTGACAGATTTCTGCCATTTTCTGCATTTGCTTCTTGTTGGTTCCTTTTTTAGTTCTTTTGGGGAATTGGGATTTTTGAGGGAAGTGCTACAGTAGCTAGTGTTTTAATGTAAGTTTTATTGGTGTTGGAACTTAACCTAAAGAACTATTATCTTGAGTGCACTAATGTTGCTAATAAAGATTGTGTGAAGTTTTGTATGAAGGAAAATTTTCAGGTGTATGGAAGGAATGAGTAATGAGATGAAGGATGGACTAAAGCTCAAGCTTGGGGATGCCACGCGTGTCACCCCAAGAAATATCCAAGAAGTACAAGCATCAAAGCTTGGGGATGCCCAAGGCATTCCCCTTCTTCATCAATAAAAATCCCAGGTTTCTTCCAAACGCTTCATTTTTATTGTTTCATGCACAGTTGTGTTGTTCTTGGAGCATTTTTGTTTTCGCTTTTAGTTCCAGTTTGCTTGGTTTGCTTAGTTTGCTTGAATAAGTTGGTTGGATCCCAACACACTTCTTTTGGAGAGAGACACGTTCCGTTTTCATTGCCTAGAACACTCTAGTTTTCATTCTTATTGTTCTGTGAGTGTTCTCTTTTGCTAGCAACGTGTTTAGCCTTAGTTTTCTCGTGCTTTCAGCTTAGAACTTTTTAGTTCTTCTTTGTGGATTTGTGAGACAATCTCACTGATCTTTATTTATTATCATCTTTGTGAGTTGTTTCAAATAGTTTGGTTTGGTTTGGAAAAGAGTAGGAAAGTTCATACTTATGTGGTAAAAAGAGCTTGTTTTTGACTGTGGCATATGCTTTGTCATGCCATGCTTGATATTGTTTTGGCTTTATGCTTACTATTCCTTGCTGTAGCATGACTTCTTATAAACAATTGAGATTGCTTAATGTGCCTTGGATGAATCATGCGTCGTTTTAGCATATTAAAGCATAGTATAGTGGTATTCTCCTTTGATGCTTTATTTGGGTTGACTTGGCGCATGCTCACACCATGTTATGACTATCCAAAGTCACCATATCCTTTATGATCCTTTAGTTTTCAACTTGTAGTATCACTTTATGCTTTGATCAATGATGTTTTGTCGCTCTGCATGATTATGGCCATTATTGCTCTCTTAGTTTATCGCTCCAAGAACAAAAACGAAAAATAAGACGCTCCAAGAACAACACAATTGTGCATGAAACAATAAAAATGAAGCGTTTGGAAGAAACCTGGGATTTTTATTGATGAAGAAGGGGATGCCTTGGGCATCCCCAACCTTTGACGCTTGTACTTCTTGGACATTTCTTGCGGTGACACGTGTGGCATCCCCAAGCTTGAGCTTTAGTCCATCCTTCATCTCATTACTCATTCCTTCCATACACCTGAAATTTTTCCTACATACAAAACTTCACACAATCTTTATTAGCAACATTAGTGCACTCAAGATAAATAAGTCTTAAGATTCAGTTCTAACACCAATAAACTTCCATTAAAACACAAGCTACTGAAGCACTTCCCTCAAAAAGCTCAATTCCAAAAGAACTCAAAAAGGAACCAACAAGAAGCAAATGCAGAAAATGGCAGAAATCTGTCAAAACAGACCAGCAGGTAAAGACGAATTTTTTCGAAGACCTTCTGTTGCTCAAATCAAAAAGTGTTGAACTAACGAAAGTTAGATAACAATCTGGGGCAGAAGCAAAAAATTCACGCCTCAAAAAGACATTCAAACATGTTAACGGATTTTTATGGTGAAGCACAGAAATCTGTTTCGGGATAGCAACTTTCCCAATCATTGCTTCTCTCTCATTAGAGGTTACTCTTGGCACAAAAAGCAAATAAAAAGGATAAGGAGCGGTTATTACTGAGGTAATAACTTCCAGGTCTCATCTAAAACTTTTGGGTTATCTCCCAATAAGTACTTTTCTTTAATGCATTTAAGTTAGGCATAAGAAGCAAGAAAGAATCAAGTGTTCTCAAATGAAGAAGCATTAAGATTAATATCAGAAATATCTTCAACAAGGCAAGGTATATCATCCAAATAAGTTCTAGAGGATCCTCTCTCAATGCTCTTAGGTTCAATATTCATCAAAAGGGTTTTCAGGAACAATCCAATCAAGATTCTTTTCTATGGCTTCATGTATTGCTTCTAGTTTAAAGGGTATTGGTATCTTAGGTTCCTCCCCATTAGGTTCGGTTTTGTTCATCTTTTCTCGTGTACCAACAACATCTACACATGCGCCTAGCATATTGAAACGTTCAAATACTTTCCTAGCTTCCTTGGCAACATCATAGAACTCCTTAAACAAAGTTTCTAGAATAAAATCCCTTTTTTCAGGGTCCTCAATTTCTTTAAGCTTAAGAAACATTACTTGCATTAAGGGGTTGAGGTTAACAAACCTAGCTTCTAACATGTGAATTAAAGAAGTTGCAGCAATCTCATAGTTTGGAGCAAGTTTTGCAAGGGATCTATCTTCAGTATCTTCATGCTTACTAACATGATTAAAGAATTCTTCAATATTATCTTTCCCAATTATAGAACCACTACCAATTGAAAGGTCTTTCAGGGTGAATTTAGGGATCAACATGGTGAGCTAAGGAAAAGGCAACAACTAAGGGAGACTTAGTTTTTTTGTGTTTTTGATAAAGAAAGCAAACTTGTAAAAACTAATCTTTTTGTGTTTTTTGATAAAGACACAAGCAAACAAATCAAAAAGAAACTAAGCAAAACAAAAATAACAAAGTAAAGAGATTGGTTATGAGGGACTCCCCTTGTGAAGATGTCCTTGACTCGCCGGCAACGGCGCCAGAAAAATGCTTGATGGCTCGGTGTTGATGTAGAGCTTGTTGGGAACCCCAAGAGGAAGGTATGATGAGCACAGCACCAAGTTTCCCTCAGTTATGAAACCAAGGTTTAATCAAACCAGTAGGAGTAAGGAAACACCCCAGATTACTAGTAGGAGTAAGGATTGTTGTTTTCTCCCTAGTAGCAACAGCACATCTAGTACCTTAGAGATTTCTGTCACTTCCCCAGATTACCAGAGGCATGAACCCACTATCGAGCATAAATACTAACTCTTGGAGTTGCTAGCATCTACTTGGCCAAGATAGCTACTAACAACGGAAAGCATGCAAGATCACAAATAACAAAGACATGATATAATCAATAATCAAACTGAAATAGCATCTCAATATCCATCGGATCCCCGCAAACACAACATGCAGAATTACAAATACATGATCTTGATCATGATCGGAGCTCACAAGATCTAGACATGAAAGCACAAAGGAGGAGAACCAGCCATCTAGCTACTACATGGATCTGTAGTCCAAGGATAAACTACTCACGCATCACACCGGAGGCTTGCATGGTGATGAAGAAGGCCTCCAGGGTGAATTCCCCTCTCCGGCAGGGTGCCGGGAAGAGCTTCAAATCCCTCTCGATCTAGGGACGAAGATGACGGTGGCTACAGACTCTTTCATGGATTTTTGATCGGGTACTTAGGATTTTCGTCTGGGCATCTTATAGGCGGAAGGAGAGGCCGAGGGGGTGCCTAGGCTGGCCACACCACCCCCTGGCGCGGGCCAAGCCTGGCCGTGCGGCCAGGTGGTGTGGCCGCCCTCTGGCCCTTCTCCGTATTGTATTCTAGCATCTGATGACTTCCAGAAAAATAGGCACTTTAGCTTTGTCCCGTCCAATTGCGAGAATATTCATTTTCTGACTTTCCTAGAACCAAAAACAGCAAAAAACAGGCAGTTGGCACTATGGCTCTTGTTAATAGGTTAGTCCAAGAAATCATATGAAAAGTACTCCAAAGTGTGGGCAAAACACAAGAAAGTGGATGAAACCAAGCATGGAACATCAAAAATTATAGATACATTTCCAGTGTATCAAACATCATCAATATAAAATTGTACGTTTGTGCCAATTTGGCTTCCTAGGCAATTCTACATCATCCGCTGATATGTTGCTCCGGCGTTCTTGAGACCGAAGGGCATTGTTGTGTAATGGAATACACCATAAGGCGTAATAAACCATGTTTTATCCTGATCTTCCTCCTTCATCTGAATCTGGTGGTATCCTGAATATGCATCCAAAAAGGAAAGACGTCTGCATCTCGCGGTTGCATCGATTATTTGATTGATGCGTGGTAGTGGGAAATGATCTTTTGGACAATGTTTATTTAGTGCGGTGAAGTTAATGCATATCCGTAGCTCTTTGGTATTTTTCTTTGGGACACATATTGGGTTTGCGACCCACTCCACTTTCTTCAGTTCCTTTATAAAGTTAGCATCAATAAGGCGATGTAGCTCTTTTCCAATAGTTTTACGCTTTGGCTCTATGAAATGACAAGGCGACTGTTTAACTGGTTTTGCTTTTGGATCCAAGTTTAATGCGTGCTCAACGAGTTCCCTAGGAATTCCTGGCATGTTAGAAGGTAGCCATGCAAAGATTTCCCAGTGCTCATGGAGGAACTCGATGAGCGTGCTTTCCTATGCGGGGCCAAGATTGGAAGCCACAAATGTCGTCTTCTTCGGGTTAGTGGGATGGATATGTACTTCTTTTGTGTCTTTTGCAGTGTCGAAGGCCTGATCAAGATTCACACACGCCATTGCCAAAGGTTCTGTAGTTGCTGACATTTTGAGTTGCACGAACTTGGCTGCCATCCCGAAAGATTCGGAAATTTTATTGAACTCCCGATCGCAATTGTCGGAACGCGTGAAGCTTCCTTTTACTGTAATGATTCCCTTTGGTGCAGGTATCTTCATGACTAAGTATGCATAGTGCAGGACTGCCATGAATCGTGTGAAAGCTGGTCGTCCCAGGATCGCGTGATACTATGAGGGCTAGTCCATGGCTTCAAACTCGATTTTTTCTCGCCTGAGATTTTCTTTGGATCCAAAAACAATGTCAAGGAAAATTTTACCTAAAGGAATTTCGGCTTTACCTGGTACTATGCCGTGGAACGATGTTTTTGTTCGTGCCAAATTTACTAAGGGGTAGTTCATTGCCCTTAGTGTTTTGGCATATCAGTTTTATGCTGCTTCCCGTTGATATGTCCATTTTGCATCACTATTTTATATCATAATTTACTGTTATTCATTGATATATTTCATATTAAGAGATGATACTTATGTTATTTCATCTATTTTTGCCTGATTGATGATTTTTGGAGTATGAAACACCGGAGTCAGGATTCTGATGGAAAAAAGCAATGTCTGGATGCAAAATTCGCGAAGATCACAAAATCCCAGAAAATATATGGAAAATCCTATTTTTCCACAAGACGGAGGAAGCCAGAAGGAGGAGTGGAGATGGGCCATAGTGGGCCCGCTCCCCCTGGTGGCGCGGGTCCCCCTGGCCGCGCCACCAGGTGGTGTGGCCACCCTGGCCCACTTCCAGCATCGCCCTTTGGCGTATATAATCCCCTCGAAACACTAAGACTCGGGGAGCGACCATAGAAAGATTTTGCCGCCTCTACAGGGCGGAAAACTGCAGAGAGAGAAAGAGTTCTCCGGCAGGCAGAAATCTGCCAGCGAAATTCCTTCTCGGAGAGAGGAGATCGTCGCCATCAACACCATCATCAAGCTGGACTTCATCGGGATCATCATCATCATCATCTCCACCAGCACCATCATCATCACTCCATACCACTGTAACAATTGGGTTGAATCTTGCATAGTTCTTAGGGGAACTTTCCCGGTGTTGATTACTCGTTGTAGTTAATGCTATTGAGTGGAACCATTGAATTATTGTTCATGTTCAGGTTGTTACTTATCATTATTTCATCTATGATCTTAATCTATATGATGTCTCATGAGTAGTTCGTTTAGTTCTTGAGGACATGGGAGAAGTCATGTTGTTAGTAGTGGAATTGTGTTGAGAAAGATTTAATGGTTTGATAATTAAGTTGTGGTGCTATTCTTCTAGTGGTGTCATGTGAACATCGACTACATGATACTTCCCCTTTATGGGCCTAGGGGAATGCATTGTGTATTTGGCCACTAATTGTGGGGTTGCTAGAGTGACAGAAACCTGAACCCCCATTAGGAAACCTTTGCATAAGGGAGTGTAGGATCTCAAAGTTTAAGGTTGTGGTTCAGCTTTTATCTTAATTACTTTCTTGTAGTTTTGGATGCTTGCAGGGGGTATAATCACAAGTATGTATTAGTCCTAGGAAGGTCAGTATATTAGCACATGTTCACCCACACAACACTTATCCAACCAGAGAAGATTAATCAACTATATGAAGCGAAAGCACTTGACAATATTCCTATGTATCCTCGAGAATGTTTGGTTATTTTAAGTAATACAGCCGTCTTGTCCTTTTCTAAAGAAAGGATTGGGCCACTTGCTGTAATAATTATTATTGTCTTTTATTTACTCGCATTTTATTTATCTACATTATCAAAAACCCCTAAAAATCCGTTTGCTAAGTATTTATAGAGAATTCCTGATCCAAGCCACTCATCAACACCTTCTGCTCCTCGTTGGGTTCGACACTCTTAATTATCTAAAATACTGAGATACACCCCCTATACTTGTGGGTCATCAAGACTATTTTCTGGTGCCATTGCCGGGGAGTGAAGCGCTATTGAAGAGTGGATCTGGTAAAGGAAATTTCTACTGTGAGTATTTTTTATTTTTTCTAATTGTTACTTTATTCTCACTATGGATAATTCACTTAGTTTCTTGTTTCGGAATGGTACTACCACTGCTAAGGTAGTAGATGAACCACCACCTGCTAAAATTGATCCTTTTAAAATACCTACAAAAATTGTTGATCGTGTTATGGATAACTACTATTTTGGAGATGGAACTGTCCATCACGGTGATCATTTGCTTTTTATACATGAATTATGCGGATTGTTCAAGTGTGCAGGTATTACCACAGATCAAGTTAAGAAAAAGTTATTCTCTCTATCATTGAAAGGCAGAGCTGAGGAACGGTATAAGCTGGTAAAGAATAGCCAATCACTTGAATGGGAGGAAATTGTACCTCTCTTTTATTCTAAATTTTATCCTCCCAGTGAGATTCATAAAGATCGGAATCAAATATATAACTTTTGGCCTCGTGATGGAGAGAGTACAACCCAAGCTTGGGGGATATTGAAGTCACTAATGCTCAAATGTCCTACTCATGAGCTCCCTAATAATATTATTAGCAATAACTTTTATGCAAGGCTTTCTCTTCATGATAAGGATCTATTAGATGCTTCTTGTGCTAGATCATTTACACGTATGGAAGAAGAAGCTAAATGGGATCTTCTAGACCGTATTCAAGACAATGCTGAAGCATGGGAGAATGATAAAGGAAGAAAGTCATGTATAAATTATGATTATGAATGCATTAAATATTTTATGTGGAATAGATGACTTTCATAATATTCGTAATGCTTATGTTCTTGATTCTCAAGTTATTGCAAAAAAATTAAGGCTTTTGTGTCTTATATTGAAAATTTCCAAAAAGGAATGGAACAAGTATCATGCACCATATAAAGATATTGTTGATTGTGGTCTGATACGTTGCTAACATATCCATAATTTTTGATGTTCCATGCT
This sequence comes from Avena eriantha, assembly GCA_910589775.1. Lineage (NCBI taxonomy): Eukaryota > Viridiplantae > Streptophyta > Magnoliopsida > Poales > Poaceae > Avena > Avena eriantha. The sequence goes on along the minus strand of OU342746.1, from coordinate 371,776,024 downwards.
TGGTTTTATCTACTTTCTTATGTTTTTTCCACACTTTGGAGTGATTTTCATATGATTTCTTGTACTAACCTATTAACAAGAGCCACAGTGCCAACTACCCGTTTTCTGTTGTTTTTGGTTCCAAGAAAGTCAGAAAATGAATATTCTTGGAATTGGACGGGACAAAAGCCAAAGTCAGTTTTTCACTAAGGGACACCCGGAGCCAGAATACGAGACGGAGTGAGGCTGGTGCCCGGCCACACCACCTAGCCGCGCGGCCAGGCTTGGCCCGCGCCAGGGGGTGGTCTGGCCGCCCCAGGCCCTCCCTCGGCCTCTCCTTTCGCCTATATATTGCCTCTGATACAGAAATCCTAAGCACCCGATCAAAAATTCCATGAAAGAGTTTGTAGCCACTGTCATCTCCATCCCTAGATCAGGAGAGATCTGAAGCTCTTCCCGGCACCTCGCCGGAGAGGGGAATTCACCCTGGAGGCCTTCTTCATCATCATGACAGCCTCTGGTGTGATGTGTGAGTAGTTCATCTCTGGACTATGGGTCCATGTAGTAGCTAGATGGCTGGTTCTCCTCCTTTGTGCTATCATGTTTAGATCTTGTGAGCTCTGTCCATGATCAAGATCATCTATTTGTAATTCCTACATGTTGTGTTTGCGGGGATTCGATGGATACTGAGATGCTATTTCAGATTGATTATTGATTCTATCATGTCTTTGTTATTTGTGATCTTGCATGATTTCCATTGTTAGTATCTATCTTGGCCAAGTAGACCCTAGCAACTCCAAGAGTTAGTATTTATGATCGATAGTGGGTTCATGCCTCTAGTAATCTGGGGAAGTGACAGAAATCTCTAAGGTACTAGATGTGTTGTTGCTACTAGGGAGAAAACAAGAATCCTTTGTTCATAGAACAATCGTATTGTTTACTTTACACGCAATGCGTAATGAAATTATCCATTGCTTGCAACTTAATACTGGAGGGGGTTCGGATGATAACCTGAAGGTGGATTACGGTCTATGTATAATGTTGCAATGCCCAATCAAGTCTCAAAGGAGTCAAGATGAGTAGTATATGCTTGTATGCTATCTCGATGTTTATCAATTGCCCCGCTGTAATTTGTGCACCCAACATGTCATCTATCTTAAGGAGAGCCACCACTAGTGAACTATGGACCCCGGTCCTTTCTTTTACCATCAATCTACAATCCACTGTTTACTGCTTTGTGTTTACTTTCTGCAAACTATTACTTTCTTCCACTCGATACATTTAATCCTTTGTTTTTAGCAAAACCGGAGAGATTGACAACCTCATCGTAAGTTGGGGACAGAGTTCTGTTGTTGTGTTGTGCAGGTCTCCATGTTGTTGCTGACACCGGTAGTGCGCGCTGTCCAGCTAGCAACACCTTTGAGGTGTTTGCTTGCTCCTACTGGATTGATAACCTTGGTTTCATAACCGAGAGAAACTTACTGTTGTGCTCATCATACCTTCCTCTTGGGGGTTCCCCAACAAGCTCGTTATTACACGAGTCAGCAAGCTCTTTTTCTGGCGCCGTTGCTGGGGAGTCAAGGACATCTTCACAAGGGGAGTCCCTCATAACCAATCTCTTTACTTTGTTGTTTTTATTTTGCTTAGTTTACATTTTGCTTTGTTTGCTTGTTTCTCTATCAAAAACACACACAAAATAGTTGTACTAGTTTGCTTTCTTTATTAAAACACAAAAAATTAGTTCCTATCTTAAGTTCCCATTATGTCTAGCATTGCTCCAGCTACTATGTCACCCGGGGAGATGATTTTCACTTTTAAACAAGGAATTGAAGAAAGTTTCAAAAAGGCTTGGTCTAGAATCTCTGATCTATATGAAAAAACTAAACCTAAAATGACTCAAAGCTTGTTCCTTAGTAGCTTTTACCTTGGAATTGCTCTTTGCTATAGATATGCTTTGGATGCTGTAGTGGGAGGAGATTTCCTCCAATGCAATGAAGATGATGTTGTTAACGCCATAAAGAAGTTGGTCTTTACTTACAACTTGCCTAGCAAATCTGATTCTTCCTTCATAAACATATTTGCTAGATTGAATACTCTTGAGACCAGCACTACTAGTTTGAAAGATTGCTATAATACACTTAGAGAGCATCATATCTATGTTCCAATAAATTCTGAACCCTCAAAATGGCTTCCCACGATAAAGATTGCTATAAATAATGAAACTTTTCATGCTCGCTGTGATATCATATCTGAATTTTGTCTTATGCCCAAAGATATATATGAATCTTTGAATCTTTGGGGGCTTTCTGAAGGAGGAGAACAAATTTTTCTTGCTAACAAAGCCACAATATTACCCATTGGAATAGCTGAAGGAGTGTTTACAAATATCCTTGGGAAAATGGTTTCTACTGATTATCTTGTTATTGAATGTGTAGGAAAAGGACAAATCACACTTGGAAGATCCCTATTGAAACTCCTTGGAGCAATAATAGATGTGGAAAAGGGCACCATGCACTTTGCTTCTACACCAAGCAATCATATGTTCCCCAAGGTTAAGAATAAAAGTAAGAGAGGTAAGGGCAAGAAATTTGGTTTTAATGCTTCTTCATTGGAGAATACTAGATTATTTTTCTTGCTTCTTATGCCTAACTTAAAGGCGTTAAAGAAAAGTACTTATTGGGAGATGACCCAAAAGTTTTAGATGAGTATTGGAAGTTATTACTTCAGTAATAATCGCACGTTATCCTTTTTATTTGCTTTTTGTGCCAAGAGTAGCCTCTAATGAGAGAGAAGTAATGATTAGGAAAGTTGCTATCCCGAAACAGATTTCTGTGCTTCACCGTAAAAATTTGTGTAAAATCTCTGTACGTCCTTTTGAGGCATTAATTTTTTTTCTTCTGCACCACGTTGTTATCTAACTTTTGTTAGTTCATCACTTTCTGATTTGAGCAACAGAAGGTCTTCGAAAAAATTCGTCTTTACCTGCTGGTCTGTTCTGACAGATTTCTGCCATTTTCTGCATTTGCTTCTTGTTGGTTCCTTTTTGAGTTCTTTTGGGGAATTGAGATTTTTGAGGGAAGTGCTATAGTAGCTAGTGTTTTAATGGAAGTTTTATTGGTGTTAGAACTGAACCTTAAAGACTTATTATCTTGAGTGCACTAATGTTGCTAATAAAGATTGTGTGAAGTTTTGTATGAACGAAAAATTGCAGGTGCATGGAAGGAATGAGATATGAGATGAAAGATGGACTAAAGCTCAATCTTGGGGATGGCACGCGTGTCACCCCAAGAAATATCTAAGAAGTACAAGCGTCAAAGCTTGGGGATGCCCAAGGCACCCCCCCCCTCTTCATCAATAAAAATCCCAGGTTTCTTCCAAACGCTTCATTTTATTATTTCATGCATAGTTGTGTTGTTCTTGGAGCGTCTTCCTTTTCATTTTCGTTTTGGTTTTTCGTTTTCTTTGTTTGCTTAGTTTTCTAAATAAATTGGTTGGACCCCCTCTTTCATACATTGGTTTTCAAATAGTTTGGTTTGGTTTTGGAAAAGAGTAGGAAAGTTCATGCTTAAGTGCTAAAGGAGCTTGTTTTTGACAGTGGCCCATGCTTTGTCATGCCATGCTTGATATTGTTTTGGCTTTAGGCTTAGTATGCTTTGCTGTAGCATGACATGTTATAAACAATTGAGATTTCTTAATGTGCCTTGGAAGAATCATGCGTTGTTTTAGCATATTAAAGCATAATATTGTTGTCGTGGTGGTGCCACGGCAGATGCCATGGATAGGCTAAAGGTGGGGACTATATGCACTAGAGGAATCCAGAGAGGGATAGTGTGGTGATTCCACACACAGATGCTTTGTATTCAATAGGTTTCCAAAGTTACAAATGCTCCTTGAGCTGTATTGGGGAGAGGAGGAAGAAGGAACTCTCTTACTCTCACCACTAGCTAGCTCTCAGGAACTAAGAATTAACCAAGTAAAGATCAACCCTTTCTACAGATGCCCTAGCCCTCCTTATATAGGGGTGGCTAGGTCTCCAATTAGGGCATACGTGGCGGCATATTCTAGGAAATATGCCTCTTCCCAAAATAGTAAGCCGACCAGGTCTCTTTTCCCCATCGTAAGCCATGTAGAGGCTACGTGAGCCTCTGCGGCGCTAGCGTCATCCGACACAGGCAACGTCACCCTTGTCGGCCATGCCTCGGTGGTCCTCCCCTCTGTCATCTTCGCCCATGCTCCAGTGTACAGTGACCTCCTTTTCACCAGCGAGATACCTTCCTTCTCTTGCAAGCCTGATATAACCCGGATCGTGCCTGGTTAATCCGGCCACATTGGTACCTGCATACAAGCTAGATAAATCCTGCCGGCATACTACATATGTCGGCCGGGACTCAGTTAGGTGGACATCCTCCGGTCTAGGTTACTCCGTGATTCGGCCTGCCTTGAGGTGACTCGGTCAGCACTCGCTTTGACCTTACCGTACCTCGGCTAACTCGGCCTTTATACCCCGGTGTGACCCTACCCGAGGGTATCCCCCCAACATTAGTCCCCGAAGCTGGTGCGGTCTTGGCAGCTCCAGCTGCTAAGGCCAGACCAGGTTCAATTTTCCGAACCTTTTGCTCCTTTTCCGAGTTATCTCATAGTCCGGATTCCATAGGCAAACGTTCCCTTGGCGCATTCCGAGTCTTCACTCGCTGGCTGGGTCATTTTTTGGTTATCCGGGTTATCCTTCCTTCTCTCGTACGCTTCCCCGCATCCCACGTGGAGGGTAATCATTATTTTGCCTCATTTTAAGGGTCTGCGCCAGTTACTGATGTAGTTAATGTCAGGTGTTACTGTTGCACACATCACATCGTGTCTGTCTCCTCGTTAACTGTATCACCACGTCGCGTCGTGGGATCCTCTACGCTGTGTGGTCTTTCCTGTGGCTTGCCTCTGATTGGCTGATCCGGATAATACACGGCCACACCGTGTGGCCCTACTGCAGTGCACGATCCCACTACCCTTGCTATGGCATGGTTAAATAGGGGAGGGACGCGCCCCTTGGTACTTTTCCCCATTCTCGCGCCCCTCTACCTCTTCTTCTTCATCTTCTTCCTAGCGATAGCGCCGCCGCCACCACACCTGCTTAGCAGCGCCGCTGCCGCCTGGTGCCTTTTCATGCCAGCATCGCCGCCACTCCCGCGCAGCTCCGCCGCCATGGGTCCATGCCAGTCCAAGGCACTGCCCCCACCGCCGATACGGCCAGTGAGGACAGCGATTTGGATATGACCGACGAGGAGCTCACCGTTGTGGAGGCGGAGACGGAGGAGGGAGCGGATAACGCCGAACACGGCGCCTGGGCTAGCTCCTGGGTGTGCCAGGACGACCTAGACTGGTTGTGTCGCACCCGGTGCATTCCAGAGGGCGTGGTTGCCCGTCTCGCCGCTGAGGAACTTGCTCCCTCACCTAATCCGGGTGAGTTCGTAGTGTTCCTCTCCCACTTCCAATGCGGGTTCGGCCTCCCCGTCAGCGATTTTTTCCATGATTCGCTCAACATCTATGAGCTTCAACCGCACCACCTTCCGGCGAACACCACACTTTTCTTTCTTCCTTTGCCTCCACCATAGAGGGGTATGTCGGATTGTGGCCCACTAAAGAACTCTGGATCCGGTTTTTCGGTCTTCGTCGGAACGTGATTCCGAATAAGGAGCTTGACCCAGAGGACAAACATCTTACGCAGTTCGGCGCTGCCTCCATTTGTCCTCGGAAACTATTCGTCTTTCCCCGGGTCACGGGGTTAGATTCCTACAAGGGTTGGGCCCGAACCTTCTTTTATGTCAGAAATGGCACGAATGTAGATCTGATCCGGCTGCGCCCCTACGCTCCGGGTCCTCCTAATCCGGGTCTGTGGGACTCGGTTTCCAAGAAACCCATCGTACTAGCGAATCAAGTCAACAAGTGGTTTAAGGAGTTGAAGGATGCGGGGCTGCGTAACGAGGATGCGATGATCACTTTCGTCTGCAACCGGATCTCCCCTCTCCAGAAACGCACACACAAGTTGTGCCATATGAGCTGGCGCCTTGACCCCAACCGAACTTCCTCATTTGAACTGAGCAACACCGAGATATTCCGCCGAGTCAAGGCCCTCTTCACGACCTTCAAAGACTTCTCCGCTGATTGGGAGTGGGGAATTGAGCACTTCTGCCGGGACAGGCTTCCTCCTGTGCTAATTCTCGTGTTCCAAATTCTTTCCGAGTTATATTCTATGTCGGAGTATGTTATTTATCTGATCTTTTTGTATTTCTCTCTTAGGTGTTTCTTCAGCAAACTCTCGAGGATGGCGCCAAGCCTTCGCTCCAATGGGCGAAGGATCGAGATGCCTCGGGCGAGGAGGAGTCGGATCAGGAAATGTTCCTGCCATTCCCCGACGCGACCAAGCGACCCATAGGTAAATTCTCTTCCTTAAGAGATTGGCCTGACAATGAAGATGATTCTGACATTGAGGTGATGGAAGCATTTAACGACGTGCCCCTTTCTTACGCCTTTCCGGCATCAGCTAACCTGAGTGGGCCGATTCACGAGGATCCTCCTCTCACCACGGGCGAGCCTGTCCCAGTCGCGTCAAAGAAAAGGGGAGCTGCTTCTACTTCTTCCTCTGGACCCTCTAAGCCAACCAAAAGGCGAAAGAAGTCCGCGGACAAGACCGCCACCAAGCCTCCGACAAAGGTCACAACCCGAAGAGCTCGGAAGCCCAAAGAGCCCTTGACTTCGGATGAGTAAGTCACTTCTCCCTTTGTCCAGTTCTCTGCTTCGTGCTTTGCTATTCACATGCTTTTCCTTCGTTTTAACTTATCCTTCATCGTTTGGTTCGGCAGGGTTGCGGTGGAGGTTCCTCAGAGCGGATCCAGCATCGCTTTGCCCCTCCGGCATAGCCCTTCTCCCCCTCGTGGCGATGATACACGCCCGTTGAGCCCTATTCAGGAGGGTTCAGCAGCTGCTCCGGGTTCTAGCCCACCTCGTCTAGATGAGGGCAACCTCGGAGCAGGGGGAAGTGGTTCTGCCGAGGCAGCGAAAGCTCCCAGCTCCTCTTCAGCTCAGCCGCAACTAGCCGCCACCGAGGTACCAATAACACCACTACCAAAACCAGCACAAGCACAAGCACCAGCGCCAGCACCAGCAGCAACAGAAGTGCCAGCAGCACCAACTCCTTCCGCCTCGTCCGAGTCTTCCAAGACTCGGCGAGAAGACAAAACTAGCACCAAGACTAGCACCAAGGCTGTGCCCAAGGGCAAATCCGTTGCACAAACTTCAACTTCTCAGCAGCAGCCTAGGGCCAAGAAAACCTCTGACGCCGCCAGGGCAGCATCTATCGAGGCTGGACAGCGCACGCTCGCGTCCATGCTTCCGAAGAAGACCCCCCTAAAGAAGGATGTCTCCCCCGGGCCAGCTAGCATGCAACTTGCATTGCACACTAGCCCCGCTGCTGCCCAAATTGAAAGGAGCGAAGCCCATGCCAAGGGTTTGATAGCGCCCCATATGCTTAGCGGAGAGCGCTATCCTCTATCCTTGATCGAGTTTGTTAATAACTGGAACAAGGCGGAGTTCATCCATAACGACGATCTCCCGGAGAAATTTGGGCCTGCCGAGTTTGCGCGCAGATGAACACAGCCGCCAAGGCTATCAACCTCGCCGGCCGGATGATGGAGGTACGCTACTTTGTCTTTTCTTTAACATGTACCAAACATCAGTGATATAACCATTAGTCCCCGAGCCTCCGGGGGAGTAACTTGTTACTCGGCCGGATGCTCCTTAGAGAACTAGCGTATCTCCTTAGTAGCTTCAAATATGCACACACCTAGAGCCGAGTTAAGTTCCACTTGGCCCGGATTTTGTACACTTCGAATATGCACACACCTAGAGCCAGGTTAAGTTCCACTTGGCCCAGATCTTGTACACTTCAAATATGCACATACCTAGAGCCGGGTTAAGTTCCACTTGGCCCTGATCTTGTACACTTCAAATATGCACACACCTAGCGCCGGGTTAAGTTCCACTTGGCCCGGATCTTGTACACTTCGAATATGCACACACCTAGATCCGGGTTAAGTTCCACTTGGCCCGGATCTTGTACACTTCAAATATGCACACACCTAGAGCCGGGTTAAGTTCCACTTGGCCCGGATCTTGTACACTTCGAATATGCACACACCTAGAGCCGGGTTAAGTTCCACTTGGCCCGGATTTTGTACACTTCGAATATGCACAAACCCAGAGCCGGGTTAAGTTCCACTTGGCCTGGATTTTGTACACTTCGAATATGCACACACCTAGAGCCGGGTTAAGTTCCACTTGGCCCGAATCTTATACACTTCGAATATGGATATGAGTAAGCTATTCTTTCTCTTTTCAGGTGACTACCAATCACCGGAGCGCTGAGTTTCAGTGCCTCCTGGACACACATAAGGCGCTGTGCTCGAAGCATTCTACGCTCCTCGTAGAGTTCGAGAAAAGGGGTAAGTTTTCTCCTTAGCTTTTTTCCCATCTTTCTTCGTTTTTCGCGCCGAACTAACTCATCATTCGGATTGTGCAGCTGAAGTGGAAGCTGAGAACACCATCATGCGGAAGAACTTGGAGCAAATAAAAGGTAAGTCCGCTTTCCTTAGTCTTCTTCTGCGCCCTCTCTCCTTTTCTTCTTGGCTCGGCAGATATTCATACCTCGGCTTTGTCGGGTCAACAAACTGTTTCAGCATCTCTTGAAGATAGTGTGCCCGTGCCTGATATGATGCTGCATTTTCTCGAACAAGCAGGGCAGCATCAGGCCAAACTTAAGAAGAAGGATGACGAGCTCGCCTTCCTCCGGACCAAGGATGATGAAATTGCCAAGCTCAAGGCAGAAATGGAAAATCTCAAGGCGCTCCACAAATCCGAGATGGATAAAGCTAGCTAAGATTTTACTGAAGAGCGAGAATGTCTCAACCTCCAAATTGCCAAGGATCAAGAACTGCTGAAGGAGACCGACATTAAGCTTGAGTCAGCGAATGCTGAACTTGTGCAACTTCGGGAGAGGCGTGACAACTACACCAAGGAGCTGACCCAGATCCACAGCCACGTCTCCCGTAAGTTCCTTTCCTCAAGCTGACATGAATCTCTCCGGGTCAACCTCCTTTACCTATTTCACTTGTCTTGTTTTCAGACAAATTTCCGGAGGGTGATGCCATTGCAACTACCGCCATTGCCAAGTTCCGCCAGAAGAGGGGTACTCCAACTGGTCCTGGCTCTGAAAAATATTCTCTATGACATGGAGGACCTGTTGGTCAGCTTATCTTCTCGCGTCGAGATTGTGAACAACTATGGTAGGAATATCCTAGACGCAGCAGTCCGGATCTTCAATGCCCTTTGGCCTGGTGAAGACACTCCGGAGGGTTCCGCTGCTCTAATCAATAAATTAATGGAGTGTGAGACCCAGCTTGACCTCTGGAGGGAATCCATCGGGCGCGCCAGAGCTGATACCGTCCTCCACTACATGCTCACATGGTATGAGAAAATAAATCTCAATCTTCTCGAGCGCATGCGCACCGGATCAAGGTGGTCCAGTGACCCTGATTGGATAGCTCGGCGCAAGGCTTGCGCCCATAACCTCATTCAGTTTGCTCCCATCCACCAATGGAACGAGGGACCAAGCTTTCTTGAAGCTGTCGATGATGAATACGTCGAAGATGGTTCAGGTGAAGAGGGTGAGGACGAAGCCTCGGACGTCGAAGAAGATGAAGATAATGCTGGAGCCGAGGCCAGAGTTCCACCTGCTGATGCCGAGTTACCTCCTCCTGCTGCTCCTTAATAACAAACACTTTGAAGATTATCAGATCCCCGGTATGCCGGGTGCAAATGTATTAAGTACACTGATCATATTTTTCTACTGAGTTGCCCGTGCCGGATTAACTTGGGCATAGTCCCCGAGTTTCATTTTCTTGTTTCTCCAATTTCTTGGCTTGGCTCGTGTCTACCTTGGTTCGGTTTTATGACTTACGAGTCTGAGTTTCAAAAATTGACTTAACAATACTTAGAAACTTTAGGACTAGCTCAATATAATTCAACATAGCAAAAACAAGGTAAACACAAAGTTAGTCCAAATAACAAATGTCGGCTCGATTACATTCTTTTCCTTAGTCGTTTTTCGTGTGCTACGCAATTCCAAACTTGTTCTCTTGCTTGCCATGAAGCCAAATCTTGTTGGACAGCAGCAAGTCGAAGAGTTGGGCTTTTGGTGCTCACACATTACTAATCCGGCTAAGGTAGAAGTAACTTAAGCTAGACGACATATATATTAAATAAATAACATCAAGGACAACAAATATCATTATGGCAGTCCCCGAGTTACTACTCGAGGTGCCCAGATTTCATTGATAAACTCATTTCCGGCATACATACCGACATATGAAAGGCTCGGATACACACACTTCTTTGTTAAGTGTAGAAAGGACGAAGTAGAGCTACATTCCATGGACGCTTAGATTCCTCGCCGGACCTGTCCACCTTGTTCTTATCCAGTGGTTTTGCATCGATGAGATAATAAGAATCATTGTGCAATGCTTTGCTCACAATGAATGGCCCTTCCCATGGGGGGGTAACTTATGCATGCCAGCAGTGTGTTGCACTAGCCGGAGTACCATATCACATTCCCGGAAAACTCGGGGGTTTACTTTTCGGCTATGATAGCGTCGGAGATTTTGCTGATATATGGCGGATCTAGACAATGCCAGTTCTCTCGCTTCTTCCAGCAGATCAACATCATTTTGTTGGGATTCTCGCACTTCGGCTTCTGTGTATAGGGTGACTCTAGGCGAATCATGCTCTATGTCGGCTGGTAATATAGCTTCTTCCCATATACCAGAAAAATGGCTTATAGCCTGTTGATCGATTAGGAGTTGTTCTTAAACTCCACAGTACCACTGGTAGTTCTTCTATCCAGCACCCCGCTAATCTTTGCAGCGGCTCAATGAGTCGGGGTTTTATCCCCGATAATACTAATCCGTTGGATCTTTCCACTTGTCCGTCCGATGTGGGGTGAGCTACTGAGGCAACGTCTAGCCGGATCTTCTTATCTCGGCAGAATCGCGCAAATGCTCCTTCAGCAAAATTTGTGCCATTATCTATTTTGATACTGTGAGGATTGCCATATCTCAAAAATATATCTTTGAGGAATGTCACGGCTATGGCTCCATCACATTTTCTTATTGGTTTCACCTCAATCCACTTCGTAAACTTGTCCACCATGACCAAGATATGGGTCATATTTCCCCTTGCCGGCTTAACCGGGCCAACCATATCCAAGCACCATACAGCAAATGGCCAGGTAATTGGTATGGTCTTGATCTCTGACATTGGCATGTGTGTCTTGGTAGCATACCTCTGACAACCATTGCATTTTCTTACCAGATCCTCTGCTTGTTCCAAGGCACTAGGCCAATAAAACCCATGCCGGAAAGCTTTTGCTACCAAGGCTCTGGACGAGGCGTGATGCCCACACTCCCCTTGATGTATATCTCGGAGGATGTCCAGCCCTTCCTCTGGGTCAACACATCGTTGGAGGACATTTGTAACACTTCTTTTGTATAGCTCGGAATTGATTATTGTGTACGCCTTTGCCCTCCTCTGAGTTTGCCTTGACAGCACTTCCTCGCTGGGCAAAGTTCCATCCTTCAGGAATTGAAATATGGGTAGTGCCCAAGCTGGTATAGCTCTCATCGGAAACACATCCTCGTCAATTTCCATCTGATCCACCGGCATAACCTCAGCCAGATCACGCTGCGCAATCCCCGGGTCTTGCGAAGCAGACCCCGGGTTTGCCGAAGCAGTCCCCGGGGTTCGTGAACCACTTCCCACATCAATGTCCATGGGCATAGCTTCCGATTCCGAATTTGTCGGGATATAAATTGACTCGGACTCTGGGGATGGCCTGATAGACGGTTTTCTGAGGTACTCTAGTGCTACCTCTGGCGGGATTGCTTTTCGGGTTGATCCGAGTTTCGACAGTATGTCGGCAGCCTCATTTTCCAGCCAGGGTACATGGTGAAATTCGCATCCCTTAAAGTATCTTGATATCTTCTGCACATGAAATATGTACAATGCCATATTTGCATCCAAAGCATCCCAATGCCGTGAGACTTGCTAGACTACCAGATCGGAGTCACCAAAGCACTGGATTCGGCGTATCCCAATTTCTTTTGCCACTTTGAGCCCATGCACAAGTGCTTCATATTCTGCAACATTGTTTGATGCTGCGAAGTGGATCTGTAGCACATATTTCAGCTGGTCCTTCTTGGGTGAGGTAAGCACAACTCCGGCGCCTAACCCGGTTTTTGTTTTTGACCCGTCAAAGTGCATTCTCCAGTAGTTCGGATCTGGCAACGGTGGCTCATATTGCACCCCGGCCCAATCCACAAGAAAGTCGGCCACAGCCTGAGACTTGATTGCTTCTCTCCTCTCATATTGTGGCGCATAAGGGGCTAGCTCAATTGCCCATTTTGCAATCCGGCCACTTGCATACTTATTGCTCATTATCTCGGATATGGGGGCTTCACATATTACTTTGATGGGGTGCTCTTCAAAATAGTGATTTAGCTTCTTAGCCGCCATATACACACCATATGCCATCTTCTGATAGTGGGGATAGTTTTATTTCGAAGCTGATAATACCTCGCTCAGATAATATACTGGCCTTTGCACCGACTTACCCTCTTCATCGCGCTCTACCACAATTACTGCACTTACAACTCGGTTGGTTGCGGCTATATAGAGCAACATTGGCTCTTTTGATAGTGGAGAGTCTAACACTAGTGTAGTGGCTAACATTTTCTTTAACTGTATAAAGGCTTCATTGGCCTGAGGCGTCCAAATGAACTTGTCCAACTTTTTCATGAGTTGATAGAGAGGCAGTGCCTTTTCTCCCAACCGACATACAAACCGACTTAAGGATGCCAGGCAACCAGTGAACTTCTGGACATCATTAAGACACTTCGGCAATTCCATTCGCTCAATGGCCCGGATTTTAGTTGGGTTAACCTTGATACCTTTGGGTTAAGCTTCATTCGGAACCTCCTTAGGTTCGCGAATGTTTGCCGGATATCATCAAGGAGCGTTTTGCTTTCCTTGGTTTTTATAACCACATCATCTACGTACACCTGCACATTTCGACCAATTTGATCATGTAAACACTTTTCCACACATCTTTGGTACGTTGCCCCTGCATTACGTAAACCAAAAGGCATGGTGCGATAGCAACAAGCCCCATACGGGGTGATAAACGCAGTATTTATTTGATCATTCGGGTTCAGAGGTATCTGGTGGAAACCAAAATATGCATCTATGAATGACAACAGTTCACATCCAGTAGTAGAATCTATGACCTGATCTATCCTTGGCAGTGGGAATGGATCTTTTGGGCACGCCTTATTCAGGTTCGTGTAATCGATGCACATACACCAAACCATTGCCACATTCGGATCATCGTTCTTCTTTTCTACCAGCACCGGATTAGACAGCCAATCCGGGTAAAGCACTTCCATGATAAACCCCCCTGCTAGGAGCCGAGCTATCTCATCTCCAATGACCTTTCTCCTATGCTCGGTGAAGCAGCGGAGAGGTTGCTTCATCGGCTTTGCTCCGGGTCTCACATTAAAAGAGTGCTCGGCCAACTCCCTCAGAACACCTTGCAGGTCCTGTGTGGACCAAGCAAAAATATCCCGATTCTCACGGAGGAAGTTGATGAGCTCACTTTCCTATTTATCATTTAACCCGGCACCAATTGTTATGGTGCGCTCTGGGAACAGATCATCAACTGGCACTTTCTTTGTATCTTTCGTTGCTTGAAATGAAACACTTCCATGCGGGTTACTCAGCACCGGCATATACTCCTGAGCAGACTGAGCCAATGTCGCCACCTCCTGGATCTTTCTTTTCTCTTGCGCAATTACGAGTGACTCGGCCAGGTTAGACCCGGCAGACGCACACTCAATCGAATGTCAGAAATCTCTAGCCATGGTAATTACCCCATTTGGCCCAGGCAACTTCATCTTTAGGTAACTGATGTGACAACTTGCCATGAATTTGTTCAGGCCAGGCCTGCCGAGTAATGCGTGATATGCGCTTTCTAGGTTCACTACCTCAAACTCCAAATTTTCAGTTCGGCAGATATCTCTTGTGCCGAATAACACGTCTACCCGGACTTTGCCAATGGGTTCGCAGGAAATGCCTGGCACAATGCCATGGAAAGTTGTCCTTGTAGCCTGGAGCATGTTCTCCGTGATACCCAACTTGCGCATTGTATCCACATACATAATATTGATGGTGCTGCCATTATCGATCAGTACTTTTGAGAATATCACATTGATATTTGGCCCGATGAACGTTGGGTCCAGCACCAACGCATACGAACCAGGGCTCGGCATAAGCTTGGGATGATCCTTGATACTCCATGTAATTTCCTGATCCGACCAATGTTGGGGATATACTTTCCGGGTATCCTCACAGTTCCTGACTGACCAGGGTGGCCCACTTCGGGTTAGAGCTTTGCTTCACGGGTGGCCCAGTTAGGGAGAGAAGACGGAGTTCAATCCGGCTACAGGAAGGCCTAGAAGACTTACCGGCTTAGGCCCATAATGTTACTTGTAGTTCAAGATGTACTATGTAACCAACTCTTAGTCGTAGCTGGATTGATCTCTCCTGTAAACCCTAGGTCGGATATCTATATAAGTTGTCCGAGGGAGAGCCTTTAGGGCACTACCCAATACTTTAGACCCTCAACTCGCACAGGCGATACCCTTGTAACCCATATTCCGGCTCTGCCGTATTACTGGATTGCTAGCAGGAGTAGGATTCGTCCAAAGCCGGCGGATTCGAACCTGGGTAAACTTGTGTGCTCACCGTCCCAGAATACCGTATGTCTCACACCCCTCTCTTCCACACGCCTCGAGGACCCCCTCATGGCGTACTTGTCCTCAATCCGACAATAGTTGGCGCCCACCGTGGGGCAAGTGAGCTTCAGATCTGCGTTCCGAGCGGAATCTGCAAGAATCGAAATCGATGAGACCATCGCCGTCGGTCACATCCTCTACGCCAGCGACGTCCCTCTCATCGTTCTCGACGAGACTTGGATTCCGGCTAGGGAGGCCGTGACTGCCTATACAATCATGTCTTTTGGCGAGATCGATGTTTACATCGGTTTCGCTGAACCTGCCCAACCCACCCCAGCGGTGATGATAGAGGCAGAAGAATCTTCTAGGGCCCCTTTGTCCGCAGAGGCGGCAGAGTTCCGGATCTCAGAAAACCCAAAACCCACCCAGCCCGCACCAGTTGCGGAGATAGTGGAGAAATCTGAGCCTGAAGAAGACCTCACGGTCCAAGTCGAATCTGGAATGGATCTCCCTAGAGAAGCTGGATCCTAGATCGACCCACCCGTGGAAGTCAAAATCCAGGAGTAGCATATCAACGACACTGATTCTGGCTCTGACGATGCCGGGACAGACAGGCCTTTCCTCAGGTACACATTAAGACGTATGATACTGCAAGGCGAAAGCGCAGATGCAATCCTCGAGACCATTAAAAGTTTCGATATGGCTGATCGCGAAAGCCGTAGGTACCTCAGGAAGCACGCATCACACTTTGTCGGATACGTGGGATCTGGATCCTGCTCTGCCGATGCTGGAGAAAACACCGACTCGGTGCTGGAGGCAATTGGAACAAACACCGACGTTCCCGCATCCTCGGATGAATCTATGACGTTGGCAGATTTCCGAAAGTTCTCCGCGGAATATGAAGAGGAATACAACTCCAAAACTGCAGAAGAAGGAGAAGCCATGGATGAAGGATCCGGGGAACACTCTCCCAAAGCGCAGGATGATATGGACGTCGGAGATAATCCCGAAGTCCAGATGTCCGAAAGTGCCGATCAGAGCTTGACTCCGGGAAATGGACCCAAAGCCGTCTTTGCTACCAGCGCTGCCAAGAAGGCAAAGAAGAAGAACAAGAAGAACAAGACCCCGGCAAAAGACCCTCTCACAGAAGAGGTGATTGCCGAGGAATACGAGGAAGACTCAAATGGAGCACTTATCCCAGAGAGCTGAAAAAAGAAGCATCAATGGATGGACATGTGATCACAGAGGGTGCGCGTAAACTCATCGATGCCGCATTAATCACACCTATCCCTACAGCTGCAGAACTCACTACAGATGAGCTGGACGAAAGGGCCCAAGCCCTCGAAGCGCGTCCTCAACAACTCCTCGATGAAGCCAAAAACACCGAGTTGGAGAAGAAACGCATGTCAACTAAGGACTACATGTCTCGATTGCATCAGAAGACACGGAAGCGTCACACCAATGATGACCAATTCCCACGTGTCCGTGCCGTCCTTTTTGGGGATGAGATGGGGAAGCCACGGAAAGACAGCAACGGAGACTAGGTATACCCAACCCCAGTACAGAATACCGTGGCAGCCCGAGAAATTCTATCAGCTAATCTAGGACCAGAGGAAATCTGTTTGGGTATTAAGCTACTCAACAAGGGACTGGAGCAGCAGAGGGTTGCCCTGTCCGGAAGTCAAAAACTGGTCTCGGATTCTGACCAATGTCGCACAGATCTGGCATGGGCTGACGTAAGATCCCATTACGTTCGGGTGCAGTACCATCACCCCGAACGCAGGGAAGACAATTATTCAAGAATCGGATCGTCGGGACAGCATCGCAGAACTACACATAATTGGAGCAATGTCGCTCCAGCGGCCGAGAAAGACGCGATCGCTGCGCTGAATCTGAGGAATCCTCCCCGACGAGAGTTCAACGATCGAAAGGGAGAAGATAAGGAGAAACGTTGGGAGGAGGATCGTGAGAGAATGCCACCTCCTAGACATGAGAGCCGTCCGGCTGAGCCTCACCATGGTGGGAATGACGGAGGAAGGAACGACGGAAACCATGCCGGAACAAGCCGGCAGGGGGCTCGTCGTAGTGAAGAACCTCCCCGGAACCGGAATAATGACGCTCCGGACGGAGGCCGGCGATCAGCCGGAAACAATTCAGCTGCCCCACCCCCTCCACCAGGCAGTTATAGAAACGGCTCCCAAGGAGGGCAAGGAGGACGACATGGCGGAGGAGGTGGTGGCAGAAGCCGAAGTCCGGCTCCAAGGCACCGCACCACAACCGACATTCGGGACGATCTCTATCCCCGAACGATGCAAGGCACAGGATCAACTCCAATATAGAGGCGCGGCGCTACGAAAACGACGATTTCTTGATGGGTTCGTAGCATGCAAAACAAAAAAATTCTACCACAAGAACGAACAAAACCCAGATCTAATCTAGATAAAAGCCAAGATCTAATCTATTAGACATGTGCAACGAGATAGATAGGAACTAACCCTCATAGATCCGAAAGCGTTAACGAGATTAGATCTCGTGGTTGATGTAGTCGATCACTTGCCGATCTCAAGATTGTGTGGACGATCCTTCCGGCGCCGCGTTCCGGCAGCGCTTCCGCAGTCGGACACACGTGCGGAGTCGAAGCAGACCTTCCTCTCCTCGTTCCAGTGAGCAGCGGAGGTAGTAGATCTTCTCCACGGAATCACAGCACCACGACGGCGTGGTGGTGGTGGTGGAGTAGAGAATTCTGCAGGGCTTCGCCTATGCCTGTGCAGAAGAAAGGAGGAGGAGAGAGGCGGCGGAGATTGGGAGTTATGGAGGAGGGGCAAGGGGTGGCGCCTCCCCCTTCTATTTAAAGGAGGGAGGGCGCCTGGGGAAGGGGAGTCCAAGTAGGACTCCCCACCTCCTTGGGCCGGCGGCTTGGGGAAGGGGGAAGGAGTCCTCCTCCCCCACGACACCTTGTCTTGACCCACCAGGACTCCTTGATCCCTTCCTTGGTTTTCAAGCAAACTCCAAGAAACCTTCCAGAACCTTCCGGAACATTCCGAAACCTTCTAGAATCCTCATACAAATACTCCGGAACAATTCCTAACTCAGAAAATGATCCCCAATATATGAATCTTATTCTCCGGACAATTCCGGATCTCCTTGTGATGTCCCGGATCTATTCCGAGACTCCGAACAACATTCGGTCTCCAACGCACATTCCATATCTACTTAAAACAACTTCGAACCTTAAGTGTGTCACCCTACGGTTCGTGAATATGCAGACATGACAGAGACACATCTCCTATCAATAACCATCAGCGGGACCTGGAGATCCATAATGGCTCCCACATACTCAACGATGACTTCGTGATCGATTGAACCATTTACATACGAAACCAATTCCCTTTGTCACGCGATACTATACTTATCCGAGGTTTGATCGTCGGTATCTCCATACCTAGTTCTACCTCGTTACTGATAAGTACTCTTTACTCGTTCCGTGATATGTCATCCCTTGTGACCCAGTCACATGCTTGCAAGCTAACTAGACGACATTCCACCGAGAGGGCCCAGAGCATATCTATCCGTCATATGGATGGACAAATCCCAATCTTGGTCCATGCGCTTCAACACATACTTTCAGAATACCCAATGACACCTTTATGACCACCCAGTTACGAAGCGGTGTTTGATGTCATCAAAGTACCCATCCGATGATGGTGATTAACACAACCTCATGGTCGAAGGATTAGGTTACTATGCATTTGAAAGCTTACAGCAATACGAACTTAATGACTTGATCTTATGCTATGCTTACTATGGGTGTGTGTCCATCACATCATTCTCCTAATGATATAACCTTGTTATTAATCACATCCTAATGTCCATGATCAGGAAACCATGATCATCAATTAATCAACAAGCTAGTTCAACAAGAGGCTTACTAGGGACTCTCTTATGTTTACAAAACACACATGTATTAGTGTTTCCTAATAATACAATTATAGCATGGGATGTAAACATTCATCATAAACACAAAGATATAATAATAACCACTTTTATTATTGCCTCTTGGGCATATTTCCAACAGTCTCCCACTTGCACTAGAGTCAATAATCTAGCTTACATGGTAATATACCGAACACCCATAGCGTTCTGGTGTTCGTCATGCTTTGCCCTAGGGAGAGGTTTAGTCAACGGATCTGCCACATTCAGATCAGTGTGTACTTTGCAAATCTTTATGTCACCATCTCGGACATACTCGCGAATAGCGTGGAAACGTAGCTTGATGTGCTTCAGCTTGCTATGTGACCTTGGCTCCTGTGCATTAGCTATGGCACCTGTGTTGTCACAGTAGATGGCCATCGGGTCCAACGCACTGGGAACCACGCCAAGTTCAGTAATGAATTCCTTCATCCAAACGGCTTCTTGTGTAGCCTCCGAAGTAGCTATGTATTCCGATTCAGTTGAAGATTTTGCCACAACGCTTTGCTTCGCACTCCTCCAGCTCACTGCAGCACCATTCAAAATAAATACGTATCCCGATTGTGACTTCAAGTCATCCGGATCGGTGTTCCAACTAGCACCGGTGTAACCGCTTACAACAAGCTGTTCATCACCTCCATAAGAAAGAACCATATCCTTAGTCCTATTTAGGTACTTTAGGATATTCTTGACCGCTGTCCAGTGTTCCATTCCAGGATCACTTTCATATCTGCTAGTCAAACTAACAGCATGTGCTATATCCGGTCTTGTACACAGCATGGCATACATGATAGAACCTATGGCCGAGGCATAGGGAATATTATTCATTTTCACTCTATCTTCTGCCGTAGCTGGACTTTGAGTTTTACTCAAGGTCTTACCTGACAACATGGGCACGAACCCTTTCTTGCTATCTTCCATTCTAAACTTCTTTAGAACTTTGTCCAAGTATGTACTTTGTGAAAGCGCTATTAGGCGTCTTGATCTATCTCTATAAATCTTGATGCCTAGAATGTATGCCGCTTCGCCAAGATCCTTCATTGAAAAACTATTATTCAAATAGGTTTTGACGCTATTAAGAAGTTCTATATCATTCCCAATCAACAATATGTCATCTACATATAGTACTAGGAATGCTACAGAGCTCCCACTCACTTTCTTGTAAATACAAGCTTCTCCACAAGTTTGTATAAATCCAAAGTTTTTGATTACTTTATCAAAACGTTGATTCCAACTCCGGGATGCTTGCTTCAGTCCATAAATGGAGCGCTGAAGCTTGCATACCTTGTCAGCATCTTTAGGATCGACAAAACCCTTGGGTTGTACCATATACAACTCTTCCTCAATGTCACCATTAAGGAACGCCGTTTTGACATCCATCTGCCAAATCTCATAATCGAAATGTGCAGCAATTGCTAACAAAATCCTCACAGACTTTAGCTTCGCTACTGGTGAGAAAGTCGCATCATAGTCAACTCCTTGAATTTGTCGGAACCCTTTCGCGACAAGTCGAGCTTTATAGACGGTAACATTACCATCAGCATCTGTTTTTCTCTTGAAAATCCATTTGTTCTCGACAGCCTTACGGCCATCCGGTAAGTCCACCAAAGTCCACACTTGGTTTTCATACATGGATCCCATTTCGGATTTCATGGCTTCTAGCCATTTGTCGGAATCTGGGCTCACCATAGCTTCTTCATACGTCGCAGGGTCATCAGTGTTGTCCACCAACATGACGTTCAAGGCAGAGTCATACCAATCAGGAGTGGTACGAACCCTCGTTGACCTGCGAGGTTCAGTAGTAACTTCGTTTGAAGTTTCATGATCATTATCATTAGCTTCCTCTCCAATTGGTGCAGGCGGCACAAAAACATCTTCCAGTGCTGCGCAACTCTCAAATCCGAGAGAAGGTTCAATAACCTCATTGAGTTCTACTTTCCTTCTAGTCACCTCCTTCGAGAGAAACTCCTTCTCAAGAAAGGATCCATTCTTGGCAACGAAAACTTTGCCTTCGGATCTATGATAGAAGGTATATCCAATTGTTTCTTTAGGGTATCCTATGAAGACGCATTTCTCCGCTTTGGGTTCTAGCTTATCATGTTGTAACTTCTTTACATATGCCTCGCAACCCCAAACTTTAAGGAACGACAACTTAGGTTTCTTACCAAACCACAATTCGTACGGTGTCGTTTCAACGGATTTAGATGGTGCCCTATTTAAAGTGAATGCGGCTGTCTCTAATGCATAGCCCCAAAATGATAACGGTAAATCTGTAAGAGACATCATAGACCAAACCATATCTAAGAGAGTTTGATTACGACGTTCGGACACACCATTACGCTGTGGTGTTCCCGGCGGTGTCAACTGCGAAAGTATTCCACATTTCTTTAAATGCAAGCCAAACTCATAACTTAGATATTCACCTCCGCGATCAGAACGCAGAAATTTAATCTTCTTGTTACGATGATTTTCCACTTCACTTTGAAATTCCTTAAACTTCTCGAAAGTTTCGGACTTATGTTTCATAAAGTAGACATACCCATATCTACTTAAGTCATCTGTGAAAGTGAGAACATAACAATATCCACCACGCGATGCTACACTCATTGGACTGCACACATCGGTATGTATTATTTCCAATAAGTCTGTAGCTCGCTCCATTATTCCAGAGAATGGAGTCTTAGTCATTTTTCCCATTAGACATGCTTCGCATCTTTCAAGTGATTCAAAATCAAGTGATTCAAGAAGTCCATCAGAATAGAGTTTCTTCATACGCTTCACTCCAATGTGACCAAGACGACAGTGCCACATGTATGTAGAATTATCATTAAATTTTATTCGTTTAGCATCTATGTTGTGAACATGTGTATCACTACTATCGAGATTCAATAAGAATAAACCATTCATCTCAGGTGCATTACCATAAAAGATATTACTCATATAAATCGAACAACCTTTATTCTCGGACTTAAAAGAGTAACCGTCTCGCAATAAACAGGATCCAGATATAATGTTCATGCTTAACGCAGGCACCAAATAACAATTATTCAAATTTAAAACTAATCCCGAAGGTAGATGTAGAGGGAGCGTGCCGACGGAGATCACATCAACCTTGGAGCCATTTCCAACGCGCATCGTCACCTCGTCTCTTGCCAGTCGTCGTTTATTTCGCAGCTCCTGTTTCGAGTTACAAATATGAGCAACCGAACCATTATCAAATACCCAGGCACTACTACGATTACTAGTAAGATACACATCTATAACATATATATCAAATATACCTTTCTTCTTGATGTTGCCGTTCTTCAGATCCGCCAGGTACTTGGGGCAGTTACGCTTCCAGTGACCAGCACCCTTGCAGTAGAAGCACTCAGTTTCAGGCTTAGGACCAGCCTTGGGCTTCTTAGCAGGTGCGGCAGCTTTCTTGCCGTCCTTCTTGAAGTTGCCCTTGTTTTTAGGCTTGCCCTGTCTCTTGAAATTGGTGGTCTTATTGACCATCAACACTTGGTGCTCCTTCTTGATCTCCACTTCAGCACTTTTCAGCATGGACGATAGTTCAGGCAACGTCTTGTTCATGCAGTGCATATTGTAGTTCATCACAAAGTTCTTGTAACTTGGTGGCAGTGATTGGAGGAGACGGTGAATCCCCAATTCATTCGGAATCGATATCCCCAATTCTTGGAGCTTGTTTGCGTACCCAGACATGGTGAGCACGTGCTCGCTAACGGACCTTCCCTCTTCCATCTTACAGTTAAAGAACTTTTCGGAGGCCTCATAGCTCTCCATGGCCGCGCGAGTCTCAAAAATTAGCCTGAGCTCCTTAATGATCTCGAACGGGTCGTGGTGCTCAAAATGCTTTTGGAGCTCTGCTTCTAAACCGTACAGGATGGCACACTGAACTGTGGAGTAATGATTTTTCCGAGTGGCGTAAACATTCTTTACGTCATCGGTGGCATCATCTACAGGTGGGTCACCTAGCGGTGCTTCGAGCACATAGGTCAACTGACCAGCCCTGAGGACGATCTTCAGTCCACGGAACCAGTCCGTGAAGTGGCTTCCATTGTTCTTAAGTTTTTCTTTCTCTAGGAATGCATTGAAATTGATGGAGGGGGTCGCCATAATCTACAACATTTTGCAAGTAGTTTAGACTAAGTTTATGACAAATTGAGTTCAAATTTAATTTTTAAAACTAACTAGGTGAACTTCCACTCAAAACAACATCCCTCACATTGTCTTAGTGATTACACGAACCAAGTCCACTACACCAAGTCCGATCTTCATGAGAGAAGATGTAGTTTCATTGGCGAACAATCTTCATGTTCATCGTATCATTTATATGACTCATGCTCTACCTTTCGGTATTCCGTGTTCCGAGACCATGTCTTACATGCTAGGCTCGTCAAGATAACCTTAGTTTCCGCATGTGCAAATCTGGCTTGCACCCGTTGTATGCACACGTAGAATCTATCACATCCGATCATCACGAGATGCTTCGAAACGACGAGTCTTAGCAACGGTGCCAACTAAGGGTGAACACTTTATTACTTGATATTTAGTGAGAGGGATCATCTTATAATGCTACCGTCGTGATCTAAGCAATACAAGATGCATAAAGGATTAACATCATAGGCAATTCATAATTAGTGTGATATGATATGGCCTTTTCTTCTTGCGCCTTTGATCTCCATCTCCAAAGCACGAACATGATCTCCATCATCACCAGCATTGCGTCAAGGTCAGTGGCGCCGCTTCATGGTTGTCCATCATCACCAGCAACTATTACAACTACTTGGAATAAAGCTGTTACAAGATGAATAGACACGCAGGTCTTAACAGAATTAAAGACAACCATTAGGCTCCTGCCGGTTGCCATATTACAACAAGGATCATTTCATACATAAAATACAATCACAATCACATGATGGCCATATCACATCACAAAACCCCTGCAAAAACAAGTTAGATGCCTCTAATTTTCCTTGCATGTTTTACGTGGTTTGGGGCTTTCGCATAAGACCGATTTTACCTACGAACAAGGACCACAACGTTGATACAAGTGTTGTCAGATGCTCATTGTAAATTGAATCTTAACTATGGTGGGAGAGACAGACACCCGCAAAGCCACTTGTGCAAAGCAAGTTGCACGTCAAGCGTGGAGCAAGTCTCATGTGCGATGACATGTAATGTTAGCCTGAGCCGCTTCATCCCACCATGCCGCAAGATGCAAAGTACACGCTAAGACACCGACAACAAAAGCATCAACGCCCACAAAAACATTGTGTTCTACTCGTGCAACAGATCTACACATACATATAGCTCTGATACCACTGATGGGTTCGTAGCATGGAAAACAAAAAAATTCTACCGCAAGAACGAACAAAACCCAGATCTAATCTAGATAAAAGCCAAGATCTAATATATTAGACATGTGCAACGAGATAGATAGGAACTAACCCTCATAGATCCGAAAGCGTTAACAAGATTAGATCTCGTGGTTGATGTAGTCGATCACTTGCCGATCTCAAGATCGTGTGGACGATCCTTCCGGTGCCGCGTTCCGGCAGCGCTTCCGCAGTCGGACACACGTGCGGAGTCGAAGCAGACCTTCCTCTCCTCGTTCCAGCGAGCAGCGGAGGTAGTAGATCTTCTCCACGGAATCACAGCAGCACGACGGCGTGGTGGTGGTGGTGGAGTAGAGAATTCTGCAGGGCTTCGCCTATGCCTGTGCAGAAGAAAGGAGGAGGAGAGAGGCGGCGGAGATTGGGAGTTATGGAGGAGGGGCAAGGGGTGGCGCCTCCCCCTTCTATTTAAAGGAGGGAGGGCGCCTGGGGAGCACCTCCTTGGGCCGGCGGATTGGGGAGGGGGGAAGGAGTCCTCCTCCCCCACGACTCCTTGTATTGACCCACCAGGACTCCTTGATCCCTTCCTTGGTTTTCAAGCAAACTCCAAGAAACCTTCCAGAACCTTCCGGAACATTCCGAAACCTTCTAGAATCCTCATACAAATACTCCGGAACATTTCCTAACTCAGAAAATGATCCCCAATATATGAATCTTATTCTTCGGACAATTCCGGATCTCCTTGTGATGTCCCGGATCTATTCCGAGACTCCGAACAACATTCGGTCTCCAACGCACATTCCATATCTACTTAAAACAACTTCGAACCTTAAGTGTGTCACCCTACGGTTCGTGAATATGCAGACATGACAGAGACACATCTCCTATCAATAACCATCAGCGGGACCTGGAGATCCATAATGGCTCCCACATACTCAACGATGACTTCGTGATCGATTGAACCATTTACATACGAAACCAATTCCCTTTGTCACGCGATACTATACTTATCCGAGGTTTGATCGTCGGTATCTCCATACCTAGTTCTACCTCGTTACTGATAAGTACTCTTTACTCGTTCCGTGATATGTCATCCCTTGTGACCCAGTCACATGCTTGCAAGCTAACTAGACGACATTCCACCGAGAGGGCCCAGAGCATATCTATCCGTCATATGGATGGACAAATCCCAATCTTGGTCCATGCGCTTCAACACATACTTTCAGAATACCCAATGACACCTTTATGACCACCCAGTTACGAAGCGGTGTTTGATGTCATCAAAGTACCTATCCGGTGATGGTGATTAACACAACCTCATGGTCGAAGGATTAGGTTACTATGCATTTGAAAGCTTACAGCAATACGAACTTAATGACTTGATCTTATGCTACGCTTACTATGGGTGTGTGTCCATCACATCATTCTCCTAATGATATAACCTTGTTATTAATCACATCCTAATGTCCATGATCAGGAAACCATGATCATCAATTAATCAACAAGCTAGTTCAACAAGAGGCTTACTAGGGACTCTCTTATGTTACAAAACACACATGTATTAGTGTTTCCTAATAATACAATTATAGCATGGGATGTAAACATTCATCATAAACACAAAGATATAATAATAACCACTTTTATTATTGCCTCTTGGGCATATCTCCAACATTTCTACGTGGGCCCAAAGTGTTTTGGACCACGCGTCAAAGCTACAAAATTCCCGGAAGGATTTGCTATCTCACGGCACATCCAAGCCTACGAGTGCATTGCTCGGCCAGATACCTGGCTACAGGATTTCTTCCAATCTTGCTGCATCACCAAAGGCGGAAACAGCCTGGTCGCAACCCGATATCTCCCACTTATGTTGTGGAAGACGGCATGAGCATGGATCAATGAACTTCCGAAGAACACCATCCACAACTGGTATGACAAGCAAAGTGCGTTCTTTCGGAATTTCGAAGGCACATATCAGAGGCCCTGCACGGTTGGAGACCTACAGTGTTGTACCCAGAAAGCCGGAGAAACTTGCCGGGATTACCTCGGATGATGGATCGACACCAAGAACTCCTGTGAAGGAGTAAACGATCAAACCGCGATGGAAGCCTTCATCGCAAGACTCCCAATTGGTCTACTACGTCACCGCTTGAAGTGTGATAAGGTCACCGATCTGGGAGAGATGATAGAAACAGCGAGCAAGTATGCAGATGCTGACGACGATGCAGAGGGATTACTCAATGTCCTGGCTATGCCTCAGTCGGCAAAACAACCAAAGCAACAAGCTCAGAAGCGCAAAAATACCTCGGAAGAAAAACCCAACGCGGAAACAGCAGTGGTTACTACTGTTTCTAGGTCTGGAGGACGAGGAGGACGTGGCAGAGGCCGCGGGCATGGCCATGGGACATCAAGGGTCCAAGGTAGAGGAGAGCAACAACCAGGCAAAACCTACACTTGGGCCGACATTGCCAATAACCCATGTGTGCATCACCTAGACGCCAATGGGGGCTCGTCCCACACCAACGCTGAATGTCGTTTTAATGAAGACATCAAGAGAGACGATATCACGGGCTACAAAGCTAAGCGGAAGAAGGGAAAGAAAAATCCCGAAAAGGACAAGGAGACCAAGGAAGATTCCGACATGGAGGAAGCCGATGCTTCAAATCCCAAGTCGGAAGGGAAGAAAACTTTTCCCACCAAGAAGGACACTTACGTCACCTTCCTCGGATCTCAACCAGCAAAGGTCAAGAAAGCAGTTCTCCACGAGCTCAATGCAATAGTTCCGGCTGTGCCTCAGTATCTGGACTGGTCGGAAGTGGCAATCACATTTGACTGCGCTGATCATCCGCCTAAGCTACACAGGCAAGGAAAATACGCCTTAATCGTCAACCCACTTATTGACGGTTATGGTTTCTCCAAGACCCTCATGGACTGTGGTAGCAGTATCAATATTCTCTATGTCAAAACGTTACGCCGGATGAAGATCTCGAAAACATAGCTGAACCATAGCTTTGTGATCTTTCACGGAGTTGTCCCAGGAAGACAAGCTAATTCCCTAGGAGAGATTACTTTGGATGTTACCTTTGGAACACCAAAGAATTATCAGACAGAGGCGCTTTCCTTCGAAGTGGTCCCGTTCAAGAGCGCATACCACGCTATATTCGGACGTCCGGCTTACTGGGCTTTTATGGCTCGTCCGTGTTACATTACAATATGATGAAAATTCCAGGTCCCAACGGCGTGATCACCATCAGGGGAGATCCGAAGAAAGCGCGAGAGTGCGAGGATGGAAATGCCGCCTTTGCTGAAGCCGTGCTACACGCCCAGGAATACCAGGAGATCAAGAAGAGCATAGATCTGTCCGAGATGCCCGCGACGAAGAAGGAGGTGACAAAGCCAAATCCGGAGTTCAAGGCATCAGAAGAGACGAAGACGACGCCATTGAAGGATGATGACCCCTCCAAGGTGACCCAGATAGGCGTAGGCCTAAGTAGCGCATAGGAAGGCGCGCTCGTCAAGTTTCTCCAAGAAAATCAAGATATCTTCGCATGGAAGCCATCTGACATGACCGGAGTACCTAGGGAACTTGCCGAGCACTCTCTAAATGTAAACCCGAACGCTAAACCCGTCAAACAGTCCTTACGACGGTTTGGCGATGAAAAGCGTAAGGCAATAGCTAAGGAACTAGCACGGCTCGAGTTAGCCGGATTCATAGAAGAGGTCATCCACACTGAGTGGTCGGCCAATCCTGTAATGGTCCCTAAAAAGGACACCACTGATTTAAGGATGTGTGTTGATTATACTGCCTTGAACAAGGCTTGTCCAAAAGATCCGTTCGCTCTGCCTAGAATTAATCAAGTCATCCATTCTATGGCAGGCTCGGAACTCCTCTGTTTTCTCGACGCATATTCCGGTTATCACCAAATCCGGATGAAGGAATCTGACAAAGTTGAAACTTCATTCATAACCCCCTTCGGAACCTTCTGTTTTGTTACGATGCCCTTTGGGCTGAAGAACGCAGGAGCTACGTACCAGCGCACGATGCAGCGTTGCCTCCATGACCAACTCGGACGCAATGTACATGCATACGTCGATGATATCGCGATGATGTCCAAAAAGTAGGAAACACTGATTTCCGACTTGGAGGAGACGTTCGCCAATCTACGAAAATACAACATCATGCTTAACCTGAAGAAATGCTTCTTTGGAATACCAGCCGGAAAATTGTTAGGTTTCATCGTGTCTCAAAGAGGCATAGAGGTGAACCGCGACAAAATTAAGGCTATACTCAACATTTCCAGGCCAACTCGCCTGAAGGACGTACAAAGACTAACTGGTTGCATTGCTGCGGTCAGTCGATTTGTAAGCCGGCTTGGTGAAAGAGCCGCACCATTACATAAACTCCTGAAAAAGACCAAGGATTTTGTCTGGACGGACGAAGCTGAAGCTGCACTACAAGATCTAAAAAGAGTACTCTCACCTGCTCCTATCCTTGCAGCACCGGAACCTCAGGAACCGATGTTCCTTTACATTTCTGCGACAAATAAGGTTGTCAGTATCATCATGGTGGTGGAGAGACCAAAGGAAAATCAGGAACACCTGGTGCAGCGTCCGACGTACTTTGTTAGCGAGGTCCTGACAAAATCAAAGCAGCGGTATTCGCACTATCAAAAATAGGCTTACGGTGTTATTCTTGCATCTCGTAAGTTACGACACTATTTTCAGGAGCATCCAATTACCATGGTGAGCAAAGCTCCCATGAGAGACATAATCAACAATAGCGACGCCATAGGACGTGTCGCCAAGTGGGGAATAGAGCTCTCAGCTTTCGACATTGAGTATAAACCTCGGACAGCAATCAAATCTCAGATCCTTGCTGACTTTGTCACTGATTGGACAGAGACAAAGGAGAACATGAACCTCCCTGAGTCGGAATATTGGACTCTCTTTTTCGATGGGTCTAAGGCTCGAGGGGGCTCGGGGGCTGGCGTGGTGCTCAAGTCACCCCAAGGAGATAAACTTTTATACGTGTTGCAGATCCACTTCACAGCGACAAACAACACTGCTGAGTTTGAAGCACTGCTGCATGGAATCCGGATTGCTAAGGATATTGGCATCCGACGATTGATGTGTTACGGAGATTCGGATCTTGTTGCTCAGCAAGTATCGGATACTTGTAATGCAAATAAACACATGGCAGCATATAAAGCTATCGTGGATGATCTATCTAAATTGTTCGAAGGGTTTGAAGTTCAACACATCTCTCGAGCAGAAAATGAGGAAGCAGATGCACTATCTCGCATAGGCTCTGCGTGGAAAGAGGTCCCGGATGGCGCTTTTTTAGAGCACCTCAAAGTCCCCTCGATAAAGGGAGTAGATGAGGAATATCTGACCAAATCCGACTCACCTTTGATACCAGTTCTGGCTGTAATTCCCAGCTGGACTCAACCCTACCTCGATTATTTGGTAGATGGCAAATTACCCGAAGACGAGGTGCTGAGCCGGCAGATCATCCGACGAGCAAAAGCCTATACTATTGTTAAAGGTGAGCTCCATAAAAGGAGTGTTTCTGGGGTCTTTCAGCGCTCTGTATCTCCGGAAGAAGGAGTGGAAATCTTATGGGAAATCCACGAAGGCGAGTGTGGTCACCACGCTGCAGCCAAATCTTTAGTGGCAAAAGCTTTTAGACACAGATTTTTCTGGCTTACAGCTCAGGCAGATGTCGAACGATTAGTCAAGACGTGCAAAGGCTGCCAAAAGTATGCCAAGCAAGCTCATGTTCCAGCTGATCGGCTGCAAACAATACCTATAACATGGCCCTTTGCGGTCTGGGGGCTTGATATGGTAGGACCATTTAAACAAGCTCCAAGTGGATTTACTCACCTCTTAGTGATGGTGGATAAATTCACCAAATGGATTGAGGCTAAACCTATCACTAGTTGTGATGGAGCAACAGCCAAAAGATTTGTCGAGGATGTTATAATCTGGTATGGTTATTCGCATAGCATTATCACGGACAAAGGGAGTAACTTCTCTATGGGAGAATTAGCTGAATTCTGCGACGAGAAAAATATCCGGCTTGACATTGCGTCAGTCGCACATCCATAGGCTAACGGACAAGTTGAAAGAGCTAATGGTTTAATCTTGCAAGGCTTGAAACCGAGACTCGAAGCACCACTACGACGTGCTGAGGGGGCTTGGGCTGAGGAATTACCCTATGTAATTTGGAGTTTACGAACAACTCCGAACAGGTCAACAGGATACACACCTTTCTTCTTGGTCTATGGCACAGAAGCAGTTCTCCCTAGTGATTTAATTCATACTTCTCCTAGAGTGGCCGCGTATATCGAAGAGGATGCCGAGATTTCTCGACAAAATGATCTCGACTTAGTCGAAGAAGTTCACGTCGTTGCTGAAATGAGATCTACAGCCTATCAGCAAAAGTTACGCAAGTATCATAGCCAGAGAGTCCGAAACAGATCTTTCAATAAAGGTGATTTGGTTCTCCATCTTATGCAACAAAGAAATCACAAACTTTCCCTAGTATGGGAAGGGCCCTTTTTAGTTAGTCGAGTATTGCACAATGGATCGTACTACTTAACTGACATGAGGCCAGTCAAAGAAAGACCTGCTACTAAGAAGAGAAAGAGAGCTGGAGGCAGTACAAATCCGGATGAGTTAGACAGACCGTAGAATATTGCTCAGCTACGTCCCTTTTATTCTTAGTTTATCCTTCTTTGTAATCATATATGTACATGTTCTTTGAGAAATAAAAGTTTTGGGTTGCCTCAAGTTTTTCTGAGAAGTTTTTACCATCTTATTTCCAAATGGTCATGTTATAGTCAAAAATCCCAGAATGCTTGAAAGTACTTTATGCTCATGTTCGTTTTGGTCTAGATTTCCAACTCTAAAACTGCTACCTTCGGGTATAACTCTAAAATTTCTAGGCTTTACTTTGGTTATTTGTCTGATTGATAGATGCGGGTATTTTCCGAGTAGTGAATTGTTGGTACTGGAAGCCGGCTTTGTTTCCGAGTTTAAACTAGTTTAGGAAGTGAGCTCCGTTGCTCGGCAAAGTTTCCGGCTAAAGGTTTAGCCGGCTCACGAAAGGGACGAGGCGGAAAGCCAGATAAATGATAAGTAGAGACGAAAAAATTCAAGTGCTTATGAAAATATTTCAAGCACACAAAAAAAACAAAGCCAAAAGTGCTGAATAGATAAAAAGCTTAGCACTAGCAAAAGTCAATAGTACTTAATATTTACAAACACATCATGTCTTTCCGGAATAATACATAGTTTTCTGGTCTATGATGCAGGAGGAGATGAAGGAGCTGCCGGCTCGCTGGTTACTCCGCCTTGATATCGTTCCGAGATGTCCGGATCCGAGGTTGTCCGTTCATCGTCGGAAACTTCTTTGGCTTCTTCTGGAGGAGGTGGCGGAGTAGATCTGCGGGTGAAGAAGGGGATCTCGTAGCTGGTTAGATCAGCTACGTGGCACCCGTATCCAGCGCAGGAGTGCAAGATGGCTTGAAGGTCCTGCTCCTGGCCGTCTTCGTCTACCTTGCAGTACCCTCTGGTCACTTGCCATATCTCCATGTTTCCATGGTGGCTCATGACCATGGTGAGAGCGTTCTGCGCAGCAGTCCGCGCGTAGGACATGTTCTAGTCCCGAACAAGCTGCGGCATCTCCTTGGCCTTGTCCCGCACCTGAAAATCCGACATGCTTGGCATGTCTGGAATCCTGAGAGACTCGCCAATGTCCTCAACAGACTGGCGGAAGTCATGCAGAAGATCACCGACTTGGGTAAGCCGGTGGGTGCGGGGCTCGGAGGAGGAAGAGTCCATCAAGTTCAGAGGACCTATACACAAAACACGTCAAGAAAAATCCGACATTGATGAAAGTCGAAGAAATGATAAGTCAGACAGATAGAACGTACCAAGAATGACGTCGTCAATCTTGGTCTTCTCCTCCCGAAGACTCTGGAGTTCAGCCCGGAGTGCCTCAGAGATATCCTTCTCTCTGCCAAGCTCATTCTTGAGGTCCGAGATAATTTTATCTTGAGCAGCAATCTTGCGATCACGCTCTTCAGTGGCCATGGAGGAGGATTCCAGGACTTGAGCTATGCTCCTTTCATGATCCGCCTTGAGCTTATCCAGCTCTTGGCGAAGTCCCTTGTTCTCCACCACCAGGGTCTTGAGGTTCTCGACCTCTTCAATCATAGCGATGGATTGTTTCACCAGCGCTGTAAGTCAAAAAAGAACAACAGTTCAGAAAAATTCGACATTGAAAAAGCAAAAAAAAGGTTTGAATCTCGGAATGTTTACCTTCGGCTTCATCCTTGGCTACTTTAAGTTCAGCATTTTTAAGCCGGAGAGCTTTGATCTCTCTCCGCTTATTGCAGACATTGGTCAGTAATTCTTGGTTATAGGAACATACTTTCTGTAAGTCAGAATACCCAAAGTCAGAAAGCTACTTAAGACTCGAGCTAATATTTTTTGCTAAATATCAGCACGAGCCTTGGGGGCTACACTAGTTCGTTCTTTGGCATCCTAATGAAGAATAAACCCGGATTATGTATCCTACTTCATGCTTGGGGGCTAGAGGATATGATATAACATAATGTAAAAAAAGAGTTGGAATTCCGACTTACATATTGCTCGCGGGTGAGTTTATCTAAACCCGCATTTACTTCAGTTGCCACCTTCTCGGCAAGAGTAAGAGGGATTACTGGGGTTGTTGGAAGCTCGTCAGTCCTAATCCTCTCGTCGCGAAGGCAGACTTGAGCGAGAAGGTCAGAGAACTTGACGTCCTCTGCTTCTTGCGCTTCTTCTTCGTGGGATAAATGGCTTTTGTCCAGGACTTGCCTGGCTAGCCGCTGGATTTCCTCTTCAGATTTCCGGGACAGGCCAAACTTGGCAAGTCCCGGATTGCTGAGGAGGTTTTCGGCAAAGGTTTCAGCCGAGGGATCATTACCCGAAGAGGGTTCACCCTTATCTTGATCTGACGCACCCACGGTGACATCAGTTTGCGACCCAAGGATCGCAGGCTCTGTTGGAGGAGCCGGATCTTCTACAACCACCAGAGAAGGAATGATCGCCGGAGTTGCAGAAGGTTGAGGGGAAGGAGTTGGAGGAACCACGGCAGGGGAAGCTATGGTGAGCTTCGTTTGTCGCAGGGGCTTCGAAGGAATCCCTTTCCCCTTGCCCTTGATGAGAGGCTTTGCTCTGAGAACATAGTAAAGTCAGAAAAATTACGTCTCGGAAAGGAATTTGAGAAAGGTATAAAGGCGGAAATTGTGAATGAAAGTTACCTCTTCACAACAGGCAGCTCCTTTGTGCCAACATCCACTGTCGGAGCTTTGCGCTTCTTGAGCGCAAGGTCCGGCAGTGGGACCACTTCTGTCTCCTGAGAAAACTCAGGAGGATATCCTTCGAGCGGAGCAAGTTCCGACTCGGGGAGGTCAGCAAGCTAAAAACAAGAAAGCATATCAGTATTGCAGTATAACTTGAAGATTGAAACACATAAAATGTGTATTGACGGAAGCTTACCGGCACCACGGGGTTTTCCGCCGTATGCATATCTAGAGAAATCTCCAGAATTCTCCTCTCGATCCGCTCCTTGATCAGCCACTTGATCTGGCTGATGTAGCCTTGAGTGGTGTAGGCTTTGGGGCTCATGCGGAGGGAGTATTTTTTGGATGACATGATGGAGTGCATCAGTCTATCCCCGTGATACTGAAGTGGTTGGATCCGACGTGAGACCTAGCACTGGACCAAGTCAGATCCCTTCAGATCCTTGTGTTTGATCAAATATTCGATCTGCCTCTTAGCGAGGATCAGATCATCGGTGAGAGCCGGAGCAGCCTCGTCCCAAGAAGGTTGGGCCGTGGTGGCTCCGTCGACAAAAGCTGGCAAAGCAGTAGCTTTGCCGGGAGCCAGTATATCCCTATGATAGAAAAAAGTGGCTGGCCATTGTTTGACCGAGTCATTGGCTGAAATTTTGGGATATGCCCGGTCACGTCTAAGTGAAAAACTAATAGTGCCGGTGATGTAAGGAACACTGGTAGTGATGGAATTTCTCCGGACATGAAAGTAGTACCGGAAGAGAAGCAAACTCGGCCTAATGCCGAGAAAGCCCTCGCAAAGCGATGCATACGCGCTCATCTCTAAGAGAGAGTTGGGAGGGAGATTGTGGAGTTGAACTTCGTAATGATCTATCACCTCGGAGAAGAACTCCGGGGGAGGAAAAGACATACCTCGGTCGAGATGGGTGCCGAAGTGGACCCGCTCGCCGTCGTGCGGGTTGGGGACAGTTTCGCCGGAGCCGCTCCGCCAGTCGCCGACGATGAGAAGCCCCTCCTTCTCCACGTTCTTGAGGCCCTCCTCGTCGAGGGCGCAGGGGATCCAGATTCCCCGGAAGCTTTCCTTCTCCACTGCTGCTTCCGCCGTTGCTGCCGCCGCTGCTGCCGCCAAACCGGAGGAAGAAGACGATGAAGCCATTTCTCCGGTGAGAAGATGACCTGAAAGTGGCGGCGCTGGGAGTTCTGTGGGGGGGGAAGGACGAGAGAGCTCTAAGCGCGTAGGAGGATTGGGAGGAAAGGAAACGGCAAAGACTGGTGGAAAGGAGAAGGAGAAATCCAAACCCCTTATATCCACCTAACTACGCCAAGATTCTTGCAAATGCTACAGTGTAACCGCCACACGTCGTGGAAACAATTGGGAAGGACCCACGCGATGATTGCGTCTCCTCAATCTCCAAGCACGCATTGAAACGGCGCCTCGGTTCCGTAAACTGTGGACCCACCAACAGTCGTGCTGACGGCACGCCTGTCAGATGACGTGACTTGACCATGCTTGTGTCAGGTGGCGTAGAAACCAAGTTCCGGCTTAGTTTAAAATCGAGCTAGAAAATCCGAGTAACTAATTGATAGGTCCGACTTATTTTTAAGACCCGGATCGTATTTTTTGTGAAGTTTCAGGAACCCTTCAAGATTCTGCAAGCCGGAGATCAAGCTAGACGATGATAAAATCTGACTTTGGATCTTGGAGGCCTCCAGGGGCTGCTGTTGGGGATATACTTTCTGGGTATCCTCACAGTTCCTCACTGAGCAGGGTGGCCCACTTCAGGTTAGAGCTTTGCTTCACGGGCAGCCCAGTCAGGAGAGAAGACGGAGTCCAATCCGGCTACGGGAAGGCCCAGAAGACTTACCAGCTTAGGCCCATAATGTTACTTTGTAGTTCAAGATGTACTATGTAACCAACTCTTAGTCGTAGCCGGATTGATCTCTCCTGTAAACCCTAGGCCGGATATCTATATAAGCCGTCCTAGGGAGAGCCTTTAGGGCACTACCCAATACTTTAGACCCTCAAATCGCACAGGCGATACCCTTGTAACCCATATTCCGGCTCTGCCGTATTACTGGATTGCTAGCAGGAGTAGGATTCGTCCAAAGCCGGCGGATTCGAACCTGGGTAAACTTGTGTGCTCACCGTCCCGGAATACCGTACGTCTCACACCCCTCTCTTCCGCACGCCTCGAGGACCCCCTCATGGCGTACTTGTCCTCAATCTGACAACAACCAAGGCATATACCTCGTCACAGCCGGCATAACTGCATTCACTTCCATATGTCGGCGCTGCAAACTCTTTCTATCGGTTTCCTCTGTGGTAAACACACCAGTAACTCTGGTGATGCTCTCTGTATTCATTTCTCCCCTCATTGCCGGGATACCTTTGATCTGGCTGATGCTGGTTTTCCACCAGATGCACTGCATCCCTTCTCTCATGGTTTTCATACCTCGACGGAGGTGGTGGCAACATTAACTGTTGCGTGTTCGCTCCAGAGAGAAACTGCTGCCGGGGTAACTCCTACCGAGGCTGATCATTCCGAGGTGCTTGAGCATTCCCCGAACCACTTTGTTCTATCTTTCTCATCCACTCACATTGCTGAGTTGTGTGACCCACTAGGTTACTCGGATTTGGCGTGTGAAATTTACACGGCTGATCCAGCATTGCCTCATACGTATACCTCGGCCTGTCTTTCTTCTCTTGCCACTGTTTCTTCTGCTCTGGCGTCCAAGTTTTCTTGCCATCACTCCTTGGGGTCCATTGCTGCCCTCCAGTTTTCTGACGTTGATTGCTTCCTGCTCCGGGTTGATCTTGATTCACAGCAGCAACTTGTTGCGAACTGTACTGGTAATCCGGTCTATCATCTCTTCTTTTACCCCGGTAATCATTCCACCGGGATGACCCGGCTCCATCTCGCTGATAGTACTCCTCGTTTGACTCGTTTGACATGAGCCTAGGCTGAGTCGGATCACCCAAGGCATATGAATCAACAATCCAGATTGTCTCTGCCAATGTAGTTGGCATATCCCTTTGTAACCTTTGCCATAGCATGCTTGCATATCTGCACCCTTGCGCAAACCAAGCTATGGCCTGTGACTCAATTACACCCTCACATGAGTTTCGCACAGTGCACTAGCGGGCCAAGAATTCCCGGTCTGTCTCATTTGGTCTCTGCTTGCACATTGCTAGGGTCTGTGGCCTATTGGGCCTCTGGTACGTGCTTGAAAAGTTACTGACGAACATTTCCTCAAAATCGATCCAAAAATTGATACTTTCGGGCGGCAAATTGTTTAGCCATACCCTTGCT
Source organism: Avena eriantha (assembly GCA_910589775.1). Lineage (NCBI taxonomy): Eukaryota > Viridiplantae > Streptophyta > Magnoliopsida > Poales > Poaceae > Avena > Avena eriantha. Next base: position 371,739,194 of record OU342746.1, on the reverse strand, counting down.
GGCCCTTCTAACATCTGAGGTACATATCTCACAGCCCATCTCAAGTTGCTTGTAGCATTTTTTACCGCTGTCGCGTAGTTGATCAATCAATCCTCCGGCTTAGTGCTACCGTCATACGTCTTCGTGCCTCTGGGTAACTGGAAGTTAGGTACTGGGGGTTCTTTCATGATCCGGGGTCCAAAACACGCTGGACCCAGAGGACCTTGACACTCAATTTGCTCCGACCTATAAAGCCGATCCAGTTTTAACCTAGCATCGTCAGGCATCAAGTTCCTGCTTCCCAATCTTGACCCTATCACGTGATAGTCCGGCCTAGGATACCCTGCGTTCACCATTTCCGAATCACCATCATTGTATCTATCTTGCTCTTGTGGAGCTGCTCTCTGTTGCATACCTTGGCCGGCACTGCGCTCTTGCCATGGTATATTCCGCTGCTGCGGTTGCCCTGCTCCCGCCGAGTTGTGTTGTCCGGCATTGCCGTTCACAGCGTCCCTTTGACCGGCATTGCCTTGGTCGCGGTTACCTCGGCCAGCTTCACCTCGGCTCACACTTCGTCGATCCTCATTTCCCTACACTGCTTTTCCTTTCCCTGCCCTTGCCGGGTCATATGGGACTATCTGTTTGTTCCTCCTGGCCGAAGTTACTACCTCTTCTCTTCTTGGGCCACCATGAGGTGATGATGCAGCTCCAGCGGATTTCTCTGGATTATCTATTGCTGAATGAATGATTTTGGAGGCCCCAGCCCTTGCCGGATTAGCCCTGAGCAACTCTTCATATTGTATGTTAGCGATCCGAACTAACTCATTCACTCTATCTTGTTGTCTTTGCCGGACTTCACCCGTCAAACCCTCTAACTCGGATGCAGCTGCATCTGCAGCTCTGAGGTTCTTTGCCGGGGTACTGTACTTTGGCAGCCCCACAGACAGACAGTTCTCTAATTCCTCAATTCTAGTATCACCCTCTTTGTTCATTTCACTCATGAGGTTTCTCCCCTTCACTTTTACAGCATCAACCTTATTTGCCTTTGCGTACTCACGCAGTGTCATGTTCAACGACTGCTGAGCCGCAGCTATCTTTTTCGCATCCTCTAGTATTTTCGGCCTAGTTTACTCTAACTCGGCATGTGCCTGAGTCGGATCTACCACTGCTGCTACTGGGCTTGCCAAGCTATCTATTGCCTGCTGCAGCACATGCTCTGGCCTCTCTAGCGGAGGACCTCTACTTTTCCTTGGTGCCTTGGGTGTTACCTCCGGATCTGGTGCCGGTTCCTTGCTCGCGCCAGCGCTAGGCACAGTCATCATCACCTCGGCGCGGTCAGGGGAGCGAGTGATACGCGCCCCGCGAGCCGCGCTAAGGGGTGGCTCGCCTCCCTCGACGACGTGCCGCGGGTGAACGCACGACACCTCGACATCGACGTAGATCTTGTGCGCGCCAAGCTTGATGAAGAGGCCGTTCGTGGGAGAGGTCGCTTGCCGAAGCAGCCAGCGTTGTCGCTGACGAAGTCCAGTGCTCCAAAGCGCTGAACAAGCCCGGACACGATGCGTTCGCCGGTGCCGATGAGGTTTCCCGTCCGAATCTTCACTCCTGCTAGCACCGCTAGCCCCACGGTGGGCGCCAACTGTCGTGGTGGTGTCACGGCAGATGCCATGGATAGGCTAAAGGTGGGGACTATATGCACTAGAGGAATCCAGGGGGGATAGTGTGGTGATTCCACACACAGATGCTTTGTATTCAATAGGTTTCCAAGGTTACAAATGCTCCTTGAGCTGTATTGGGGAGAGGAGGAAGAAGGAACTATCTTACTCTCACCACTAGCTAGCTCTCAGGAACCAAGAATTAACCAAGTAAAGATCAACCCTTTCTACAGATGCCCTAGCCCTCCTTATATAGGGGTGGCTAGGTCTCCAATTAGGGCATACGTGGCGGCATATTCCAAGGAATATGCCTCTTCCCAAAATAGTTAGCCGACTGGGTCTCTTTTCCCCATCGTAAGCCATGTAGAGGCTACGTGAGCCTCTGCGGTGCCAGCGTCATCCGACACAGGCAACGTCACCCTTGTCAGCCACGCCTTGGTGGTCCTCCCCTCTGTCCGCTCGCTCATGCTCTAGCGTACAGTGACCTCCTTTTGACCAGCGAGATACCTTCCTTCTCTTGCAAACCCGATATAACCCGGATCGTGCCTGGTTAATCCGGTCACATTGGTACCTGCATACAAGCTAGATAAATCCTACCGGCATACTACATATGTCGGTCGGGACTCAGTTAGGTGGACATCCTCCAGTCCGGGTTACTCCGTGATTTGGCATGCCTTGAGGTGACTCGGTTAGCACTCGCTTTGACCTTGCCGTACCTCGGCTAACTCGGCCTTTATACCCTGGTGTGACCCTACCCGGGGGTATCCCCCCAACAATTGTGGTATTCTCCTTTGATGCATTATTTGGATTGACTTGGCACATGCTCACACCATGTTATGACTATCCCATGTCACCATAGCCTTTATGATCCTTTAGTTTTCAGCTTTTAGTATCACTTTATGCTTTGATCAATGATGTTATGTCGCTCTGCATGATTATGGCCATTATTGTTCTCTTAGTTGGTCGCTCCCAGTCTTCTGCTAGCCTCCGTAACCAAGTATGAGTTCCACTCATGCATCCAACTCCTAAAACCAAGTTATTCCAAAGAGTCCACCATACCTACCTATTAGCATATGCTATTCCAAGTATATTCATGTTTTTGTCTACCTTCCAAATTAAACTTGTTATGAGAAAACTAGTGATTAAAGCTCTCACGAACGTGATGGCACACTTTACTTTATTGCACTTAATAAACTTGAATCATTCCGTCCATCTTTCTTGCATATATGCTTGCGCTTTATAAGTTAAAGTTAGCAGAACCATGTATCATGGGGAATACTTTCAACATTGCACATGTACTTTGTACCCCGTTGATATCATGTTCTTTTGCTTATGGATCCCGACGGTGTGAAATAAAAGGGGAACTTGTAAGATCATGGAGTTTGTATTTGTGTTAGAGAAACGCCTGGGCCGCTAGCCTAAGCCATGCCTAATCATGGTGGAAACTTGCAGCATAACCATAATGAGCACTCTATGAAGCATCCTCGATAAAAACCTATGCAAATCGCAAATAAAAAGATCGCTGAGATGCTCATTGTTGGCTTTCCTTATCATTTTGATTATGGATAGCTCCTGTATCATATGCAAGGGGTACCCCTTTGGCGGTTCTCTATGATACATATGTACTTACAATGACAAGACCTTACTTGTGACTAAAGTTGAGTAGCATGAGGTTCGGTCTTCGTAAGTAAGGGGCATGAGATTTCGGCTTATAACTTTTCAAGCATATCCTCTTAGTTGTTTCACTTTAACCTTAATCACCTTCAAGATGCTTATGATAGGGGCAATGAGAGCTGAAAGCTAATAAGTACCATAATTTTTGGAAGCTCTTTATGAGACTTGAATCCCTACTTCCTTCTATGAAGGCCCTTTCTTTTACTTTTATGTTGAGTCTCCACTTTCTATCTTTATGCACCTACTTTGAGAGCATAGTGGCCATTCTTAGTTCTATGTGCATTGTCCCAAGACTTGTTGATTGATGCATAGCTTTGATATTGCTTGTTTTAAACTATTTGTATCTAGTCACTCTTATGAACTTTGAAGGTGTCCTATGCATTTATGTTTGCTACTCTATGTGGGACAAGCTGAATGCCACTATGTTGTGTTTTCTTTATGTGAAACAAACAAACGTCTTGCAAAGCATTGTTATTCATGAACCTTTTGTTTATGCCTTTTCATGTTGCAACATAGTTGCTTTCCTTTATTGTTTGAACTTTGTATTTCATGTTATGATTGAAGTACTATGATCCCAGCTATCAATGTTTTACAAAATACTTTGATCAAGATTATGATGGTGCATGTCACCTAAAAAATTATTCTTTCTTTTTATCACTTACCTACTCGAGGACGAGCAGGAGTTAAGCTTGGGGATGTTGATACGTTGCTAACGTATCCATAATTTTTGATGTTCCATGCTTGGTTTTATCTACTTTCTTATGTTGTGTCCACACTTTGGAGTACTTTTCATATGATTTCTTGGAATAACCTATTAACAAGAGCCACAGTGCCAGCTGCCTATTTTTCTACTGTTTTTGGTTCTAGGAAAGTCAGAAAATGAATATTCTCGGAATTGGACGGGACAAAAGCCAAAGTCGTATTTTCACCGAGGGACACCCGGAGCCAGAATACGAGACGGAGAGGGGCTAGGGCCTGGCTACACCACCTGGCCGCGCGGCCAGGCTTGGCCTGCACCAGGGGGTGGTCTAGCCGCCCCAGGCACCCCCTCGGCCTCTCCTTTCGCCTATATATTGCCTCCGATACAGAAACCCTAAGTACCCGATCAAAACTTCCACGAAAGAGTCTATAGCCACCGTCATCTCCATCCCTAGATCGAGAGGAATCTGAAGCTCTTCCCGGCACCCTGCAGGGGAGGGGAATTTACCCTGGAGGCCTTCTTCATCATCATGCAAGCCTCCGGTCTGATGCGTGAATAGTTCATCTCTAGACTACGGGTCCATGTAGTAGCTAGATGGCTGGTTCTCCTCCTTTGTGTTATCATGTTTAGATCTTGTGAGCTCCATTCATGATCAAGATCATCTATTTGTAATTCCTACATGTTGTGTTTGCGGGGATCCGATGGATATTGAGATGCTATTTCAGATTGATTATTGATTCTATCATGTCTTTGTTATTTGTGATCTTGCATGCTTTCTGTTGTTAGTAGCTATTGATAACCCACAATTATAGGGGATCGTGTGTAGAATTTTCGATAAGTAAAGCTAGTTGCTGCAGCAATAAAATACACTAAACTAACAGAACCATGAGTGTGGAATGTGGTGGTAATTGTGGTGGCTTTGTCCAAGTTTAAATAGCGAATATATCAGGTTCATTGTCTTCGGTGCAGTTTTCTATGTGGGAGAGGCTCAATATACATGCGCTTCACTACTTGGAATTACATGTACTATATGATTAGATTGTTAGCAAACATCCGTAAGTACTAATCAATGCATTAAGGTTTCCCCAGTCATAGCCTTAAATTTAGTGGTTCTCTTACTCCCATACGTGCAACGTTCCGGTTCGCGTCCTCAGGTTTCTGTCACTCCGGCAGAACTCCCCCCTTCCATTTACACATACTACAAACCCTATGATGTTTAATCCATGTGCGCACAAATATAATGGACACCAAAGGACTGTACCATATCAACATACAACTCTAACGAACCAAAGACGTTCAACCATTCAATCTAAGAACAAAGAAACTACACAAACATGATATAGATCATAGGATTATAACTAATAGCATCAAACACTATGTTTACATAGGATGGTACAGAGGTGTGTGGGGGGATGAACCACTGCATACTAGGAGGATTAGGTGATGGAGATGGCGGTGAAGATGGTGAAGTGGGCAGCGGTGGCGCCGGCGGTAGTGCGGGGGACTCCTTCCCCGCCGCCAGTATCATGGGGGAGGCAAAAACGTGGCTTTGGTGGCTGCAAATTCGTGGTTGGAGATGCCCTGGGCAAACTAGGTTTCCTCCCTTTATATAGCTTCTCGGATTCCCGTCATCCCAACTTGGGCTGCAGTAAATCGGGCCTATAAGGCCCGTACGGACTCCGAATCAGCTAAAATTTTATGTCCGGAACGTTTGTCGCGAAATTTTGAACAACTTTCCAGTTGAAGATTTTTCCGTTTGACGCCGTCTTCGACCCGAAAAATAACCATCTTAAAAAAGAGTTCTGCGACAGATTTCTGGAAAAATCCCAATTTGACTCCAACAAGGTTTTCACTTGTATTCTTGGTAATTCCTACACATCAAAGTGTAAAACAAGAACATTGTGCACTTTTTCAACTATTAGTAGGTTAGTCCAAATAAATCATAAACTTTATACAAAAATGAGTGTCAAAAGCATATTATTAGCATAAAACCATCAAAAATTATATATACGTTATGGACGTATCAACATCCCCAAGCTCAGTTTCTGCTCGTACTCGAGTAGGTAAACGATCAAAACAATATAATTTTTTAGATGACATGCAGACAACACAATCTTGATCATCATTATTGTAAAAGCATTGATAGCTCGGATTAAGATACTCTAAACATGAATCATGAAAGATAGAGTTCTAACAATAAGATATAGCAACTATGTTGTAACATGAAAAGGCACAAACAAAAGATTCATGAATAACAATGTTTTGCAAGACGTTTGTTTGTTTCACATAAAGAAAGCATAATGAAAATGGTATTCAGCTTGTCCCTCATAGAGTAGCAAGACATAAATGCATAGGACACCTTCAAAGTTCATAAGGGTGACTACATACAAATAGTTTAGGAACAAGCAATATCAAAGTTATGCATCAATCAACAAGTCTTGGGACAATGCACATAGAACTAAGAATGACAACTATGCTCTCTTAATTGGTGCATAAAGATAGAAGGTGGAGACTCAATATAAAAGTGGAAGAAAGGCCTTCATAGAAGGAAGCAGGGATAAAGAGCTTCCAAAAATTATGGTACTTATTAGCTTTCAGCTCTCATTGCCCCTATCATAAGCATCTTGAAGTGATTAAGGTTAAAGTGAACAAAGTATGGAGTATATGCTTGACAAAGTATACGTTGGAAATCTCATGTCCCTTGAATACGAGGGCCGCTCCTCATGCTACTCAAGTTTAGTTACCGGTAAGTTCTTGTCATAGTAAGTACATGTGTATCATAGAGAACCGCCAACAGGGTACCCCTTGCCCGATGATACGGAAGAATCCTCATATCAAAATGACAAGGCAAGCAGACAGCGAGCATCTCAGCAATCTTCTTATTTACCATGGGAAAATGGTGTTGTTTTCTCTCTTTCCTCTTTTCTCATCTTTTTTTTTCTTTTTTCTCAATCTCTATCTCTTTTTTTATAAGAAGAATGCTTCATAGATTGCTCATTATGGTTACGCTACAGGTTTCCACCATAATTAGGCATGGATTAGACCGGCGGCCCAGGTGTTTCTCTAACACACATACATAACTCCATGGACTTACAAGCTCCCCTTTCATTTCACACCGACGACATCCATAGGCAAAAGAGCATGATATCAACTAGGTACAATGTACAAGTGCAATGTTGAAAGCGTTCCCCATGACAGCATGGTTCCGCTAATCCCCAACATATAAGTGCAAGCATATACAACATAGATGACACAATGGTTCAAGTTTATTAGGGGCGAGAAAAGTAAAGTGTGCCATCAAGTTCGTGAGAGCTTTAATCACTAGTTTTCTCATAACAAGTTCAATTCGGAAGGTAGATAAAAGCATGAATATACTTGGAATAGCAAATGCTAATAGGTAGGTATGGTGGACTCTTTGGGATAACTTGGTTTTATTTGGAGTTGGATGCATGAGTGGAACTCATACTTGGTTATGGAGGCTAGCAAAAGACTGGGAGCGACCAACTAAAGGAGCAATAATGGCCATAATCATGCAAAGCGACAAAACATCATTAATTAAAGCATAAAGTGATATTACAAGTCGAAAACTAAAGGATCATAAAGGCTATGGTGACTTGGGATAGTCATAACATGGTATGAGCATGCGCCAAGTCAACCCAAATAAAGCATCAAAGGAGAATACCGCAATACTATGCTTTAATATGCTAAAACAACGCATGATTCTTTCAAGGCACATTAAGCAATCTCAATTGTTTATAACATGTCATGCTACAGCAAAAATCACAAAGATAAAGACAAAACAATATCAAGCATGACATGACAAAGCATAGGCCACCGTCAAAAACGAGCTCCTTTTACCACTTAAACAAGAACGGATCCTACTCTTTTCCAATCCAAACCACACTTATTTGAAAACTAATGTATGAAAGAGGGGGTCCAACCAGTTTATTGAAGCAAACTAAGCAAACAAAAACCAAAAATGAAAATGAAGACGCTCCAAGAATAACACAACTATGCATGAAACAATAAAAATGAAGTGTTTGGAAAAACCTGAGATTTTTATTGATGAAAAAGGGGATGCCTTGGGCATCCCCAAGCTTTGACGCTTGTACTTCTTGGATATTTCTTGGGGTGACACGGGGTGGCATCCCCAAGCTTGAGTTTTAGTCTATTATTCATCTCATTACATCATTCTTTCCTTAACACCTGAAATATTTCCTTCATACAAAACTTCACATAATCTTCATTAGCAACATTAGTGTACTCAAGATAATAAGTCTTTGGGTTCAGTTTCAACACCAATAAAACTTCCATTGAAACACAAGCTACCGTAGCACATCCCTTAAAAAGCTCAATTCCCCAAAGAGAACCCAAAGAGGAATCAACAAGAAGCAAATGCAAATAATGGCAGAAATCTGTCAAAACATACCAGCAGATAGAAACCAATTTTTTCGAAGAACTTACGTTGGTCAAATCGAAAAGTGTTGAACTAACGAAAGTTGGATAACAACCTGGGGCAGAAGCACAAAGCATTACAGCTCAAACCGACATACAGAGATTTTACACGAATGTTTACAGCAAAGCACAAAAATCTGTTTTGGGGCAGCAACATTCCCACGATTTACTTCTCTCTCATCAGAGGTTACAAAGCAAATAAAAAGGATAAGGAGAAGTTATTACTGAAGTAATAACTTCCAAGACTCAACTAAAACTTTTGGGTTATCCCCCAATAAGTACTTTTCTTTAACGCCTTTAAGTTAGGCATAGGAGCAAGATTCAAGTATTTTCGAATGAATAAGCATTAAGATCAATACAAGAAATATCTTTTTTTTTCAAGGCTTCATGCATTCCTACAAGTTTTTAACTAAAAATCTTCCATGGAAAGATTTGTTTTCGTTTCATAGGCATGAACACAAGTGTTCAAGGTTGACCCCCACTTAACCATTACTCATCTTTCCAATCACTTTCCTTTTTGAAAACGTTTTTAGGTAACAAGTACAACTATCTTGGCCACGTAGATGCTAGCAACTCCAAGAGCTAGTATTTATGCTCGATAGTGGGTTCATGCCTCTAGTAATCTGGGGAAGTGACAGAAATCTCTAAGGTACTAGATGTGTTGTTGCTACTAGGGAGAAACAACAATCCTTTGTTCATAGAACAATCGTATTGTTTACTTTACACGCAATGCGTAATGCAATTATGCGTTACTTGCAACTTAATACTGGAGGGGGTTCGGATGATAACCTGAAGGTGGATTATTAGTCATAGATGTAGTTGGATTACGGTCTATGTATAATGTTGTAATGCCCAATCAAGTCTCAAAGGAGTCGAGATGAGTAGTATATGCTTGTATGCTTTCTCGATGTTTGTCAATTGCCCCGCTGTAATTTGTTCACCCAACATGTCATCTATCTTAAGGAGATCCACCACTAGTGAACTATGGACCCTGGTCCTTTCTTTTACCATCAATCTACAATCAATTATTTACTGCTTTGTGTTTACTTTCTGCAAACTATTACTTTCTTCCACTCGATACGTTTAATCCTTTGTTTTCAGCAAAACCGGTGAGATTGACAACCTCATCGTAAGTTGGGGATAGAGTTCCATGGTTGTGTTGTGCAGGTCTCCATGTTGCTGCTGACACCGGTAGTGCGCCCTGCCAAAGTCCAGCTAGCAACACCTTTGAGGTGTTTCCTTGCTCCTACTGGATTGATAACCTTGGTTTCATAACTGAGGGAAATTTACTGCTATGCTCATCATACCTTCCTCTTGGGGTTCCCCAACGACCTCGTTATTACACGAGTCAGCATGTTCCTGCTAGAATTACTGAAGTTTGCACCATTGATCATATTTTACCTGAACCTTACATCGAGAAAATACCTTTCCCTAATAAGGTAAAGGAGCATTCTATGATAACTAGTGTGGTGAACAAAAGTACAAAGAGGGCTGTAAAACCCGATGAACAAATAAGCGTTGGACCTGCAGTAGCAATAGTGAAAGACCTTGTCACTAAAAGTGTAGAAGATGGACACATTATCTTTTGTAAGGATGCTGCCAATAATGTTTCACATCCTAGTAGAACTAGGAAAGCTAGTGTCCATGTGCTTTCTGTTAGAATTGGTGATCATTGCTATTATGGTTTATGTGATATTGGTGCAAGTTCAAGTGCTATTCCTTATGATCTTTAAAAAGAAATTATGCATGAAATTGGTCCCTGTGAACTAGTAGAAATTGACGTGGTTATTCACCTTGCTAATAGAGAGACCATCTCTCCAATTGGTATTGTAAGAGATGTGGAAGTTCTTTGTGGTAAGATTAAATATCCTGCAGATTTTCTAGTACTTGGTTCAGCTGCTAGTAAAACTTGCCCTATCATTTTTGGTAGATCTTTGTTGAACACTTGTGGGGCCATTATAGATTGTAAGAGGGAGAAAATTTTAACTAAATTTGATGGAGAATCTTATGAGTTTAATTTTTCAAATTTTTCTGAAGTTCCTTATGAAAATGAATTGCCTGATGAGGATTTTAGAGTTCAACAACTTGCTTCTATTTCTCTTGCTCGTAACAATGCTTTGTAGCAATATATGAAAGACCACGAAAGTGAGATCTTCATGGAAGAAAGAAATGAGATTGATGAGATTCTCCTTCATCAACCCAAGATTCTTAAGCATAACTTACCTATGGAAGATTTGGGTACCACACTACCACCTAAAAAGGATCCGGTTTTCGATCTGAAACCTTTACTTGATGATCTTAAATATGCTTACATAGATGATAAGAAAATATATCCTGTTATTATTAGTTCTAAACTTTCAGGAAAGGAAGAGGAAATATTACTAGAAGTGTTGAAGAAACACCGAGAAGCTATGAGTTATACTCTTGATGATTTAAAAGGGATTTCTCCTACTATATGTCAGCATGCTATTAATATAGAACTCGATGCAAAACTAGTGGTAGAACATAAACGTCATTTAAATCCGAAGATAAAGGAAGTGGTAAGAAATGAGGTATTAAAACTCCTTTATGTTGGTATTATTTATCCTATTGCTGATAGGCAATGGGTTAGTCCTGTTCATTGTGTCCCTAAGAAAGGAGGAATTACTGTTGTGCCTAATGAGAATAATGAGCTTATTCCCCAAAGAGTTGTAGTTGGTTATATGATGTGCATTGATTTCAGAAAGGTTAACAAAGTTACTAAGAAAGATCATTACCCGCCGCCTTTTATTAACCAAATGTTAGAAAGGTTGTCTAAGAAGACTCATTTTTGCTTTCTTGATGGATACTCTGGGTTCTCTCAAATTGCTGTTAAACAACAAGATCAAGAGAAAACCACTTTTACGTACCCTTATGGAACTTATGCTTATAGGCGTATGCCTTTTGGTTTGTGTAATGCTCCTGCTACTTTTCAAAGATTCATGTCTACTATCTTTCATGGTTTTGTGAGGACATTGTGGAAGTATTCGTGGACGATTTTTTCGTCTATGGAACTTCTTTTGATAATTGTCTGCACAACCTTGATAAAGTTTTGCAGAGATGCGAAGAAACTAATCTTGTTCTTAATTGGGAGAAATGCCACTTCATGGTTAATGAAGGAATTGTCCCTGGACATAAAATTTCTGAAAGAGGCATTGAAGTTGACAAAGCCAAATTGAAGCAATTGAGAAAGTGCCCTATCCTAGGGATGTCAAAGGTATTCGTAGTATCCTTGGTCATGCTGGTTTCTATAGAAGGTTTATTAAAGACTTCTCCAAGATATCAAAACCTCTTACTAATCTTCTCCAAAAAGATGTACCTTTTGTGTTTGATGATGATCGTAAGGAAGCGTTTGAAACTCTAAAGAAAGCTTTAATAACTGCTCCTATTGTCCAACCACCTAATTGGAATTTACCCTTTGAAATTATGTGTGATGCTAGTGATTTTGTTGTAGGTGTTGTTCCTGGACAACGAATAGATAAAAAGTTGAATGTTATCCATTATGCTAGTAAGACGCTTGATGCTGCTCAAAGAATTATGCTACTACTGAAAAAGAATTCTTAGCTGTTGTCTTTGCTTGTGATAAGATTAGACCTTATATTGTTGATTCAAAAGTTACCATTCATACTTATCATGCTACTATTAAGTATCTTATGACAAAGAAAGATGTTAAGCCTAGGCTTATTATATGGGTGTTACTTTTACAAGAGTTCGATCTACATATTGTAGATAGGAAAGGTGCTGAAATCCTGTTGCTGATAACTTATCTCGATTGGAAAACATTTCTTTTGATCCTTTGCATGTTAATGATAGTTTTCCAAATGAACAGTTGGCTGCAATAGAGGTAAGCTCGCGAGAGAGTCCTTGGTATGCTGATTATGCTAATTTATTGTTTCCAAGTATTTGCCTCCAACTTTTACAGCCCAGCAAAGAAGGAAATTCTTTTATGATTTGAGTCATTATTTTTGGGACGAACCACATTTATATAAAGAGGGAGTGGATGATATTATGCGAAGATGCGTTCGAGGATATGAACAAAAGGAGATATTGCGGAAATGTCATGGTACTGCCTATGGAGGGTGATACGTTGCTAACGTATCCATAATTTTTGATGTTCCATGCTTGGTTTTATCTACTTACTTATGTTTTGTCCACACTTTGGAGTATTTCTATACACTTTCTTGGACTAACCTATTAACAAGATGCCACAGTGCCAATTGCCTATTTTCTTCTGTTTTTGGTTCTAGAAAAGTCAGAAAATGAATATTCTCGGAATTGGACGGGACAAAAGCCAAAGTTGATATTTTACCGGAAGACTCACAGAGCCAGAAGACGAGATGGAGAGGGCCAGGGGCTAGCCACACCACCTGGTGGCGCGGGCCATGCCAGGGGGTGGTGTGGGCCCCTCCAGCACCCCCTCTGCCTCCCCTTTCACCTATATATGCCTCCCGATGCAAAAACCCTAGATCATGAAGCCTCTAGCCACGAAAAGTACGACAGTGCCGCCGCTACCGAAGGGGAGATTCGGGGGACAAAAAGTCTCTGTTCTGGCACCCTGCCGGGACGGGGAAGTGCCCCCGGAGCCATCTCCATCGATCTCCACCACCATCTCCATCACCATTGTTGATTCCCATGATGATGAGGGAGTAGTTCTTCCTCAAGGCTAAGGGTTCTACCAGTAGCTATGTGTTCATCTCTCTCTATGCATGATCATATTGTGATCATGAGCTTTGTAATCAAGTAGATCTACCTTGCTACTCAAGTGCTTTAATAGATCTCTGCTCTCCCCATGTGTGTGAAGTTGAAAGTGTGCACACCATGGTGGCACTTAGGCTAGAGAGTACAAATAATTGCTATGAGTTATATTTGGAGTTGGATGTCTTTATGAAATTGTGGTGTTTGTTGGAACCATCTAGTGCTCAAGGTGACAGTGTGGAGTTATCTAGATGGGAAAGGCTTACTTTGAGGTGTGTTGTTATAGTCCTACCATGGATTAGAGTGTCCAACCGGAGAGTAGTTCAGAGTAGTATCATAAAGAGAAGTTATTTATATGAGAGTCTTCACTAGTGAAAGTATGATCCCTAGGCCTTGTTTCTAAGCATTGAAACACCGTTTGCAACTAGATCTGTTACATGTTTGCTTGCTTCCATCTTTATTTCAGTTTGCCTTTAGTCTCTTCCACACCATCAAGCTATATTCTGGCACCGTTACTACTTATAATTATCTATACCATTTGTATTTCACTATCTCTTCGCCAAACTAGTGCACCTATACACCTAACAAGTGTATTGGGTGTGTTGGGGACACAAGAGACTTCTTATATCTTGATTGCAGGGTTGCTTGAGAGGGGATACCTTTGACCACTTCCTCCCTGAGTTCGATAAACCTTGGGTGATCCACTTAAGGGAAACTTGCTGCTGTTCTACAAACCTCTGCACTTGGAGGCCCAACAACTGTCTACAAGAATAGAAGTGCATAGACATCAAGCTATTTCCTGGCGTCGTTGCCGGGGAGGTAAGGTAAAAGGTACTCACATCCTCCGGTGTGAGTGCTAGAAGATATTTCCTTTAGATTCTACAATTATATCTTTTTGTTTCTTGTTTTTATTTTCACTAGTTAGGCTTAATGGAAAACAACATCAAAATTAGAGAGCTTTATAGTATTTATCTTGAGTTAGGACATGAAGTGTTTGAAGAGAAAATTCAAAAACCTATGGAACTTTATTTGCATGCTAATAGCAATGTTGTTAGTATGAATTCTTTGGACACTATTATTGCTAATGCTATGGAAAAGTCTAAGCTTGGGGAAGCTAGTTTTTATGAAAATGATCTTTTTAGTTCCCCAGCTTTGGAAGATAGCTATTCTATTGCTTATGATGATACCAAACCTCCAATATATGATGATTACAATGATGATATGATATTTTCAGTCCATCTACTATTGAGGAGAAAATTAATTATTACAATATGCCTCCTATATTTGATGATTATGGTGAAGATAATAATAATGATAGCTATTTTGTTGAATTTGCTCCCACTATAATTAATAAGAATGACTATGTTCATGTGGAGAGTATTAATTCTTTTATGCATGTCGCTCATGATAAGAATGTTTCATGTGATTGTTATATTGTTAATTTTATTCATGATGCTACTGAAAGTTATTATGAGAGAGGTAAACATGGTTTTATGTGTCTCAACAATATTAAGGTTCCCCTCTTTATGTTGAAAATATTGAAGTTGCACTTGTTTTGCTTTACTATGCTTGTTGCTTTGTGCTTTCATGACTTGTTTATTTACAAGATTATTTTGCATAGGAAGTGGGTTAGACTTAAATGTGTTTTGAATTTGCTTCTTGATGCTCTCTTTTACTTCAATTCATATTCCTTATGTGAGCATCTTCTCAAACTATCATGCCTAACTTAAAGGTGTTAAAGAAAAGTACTTATTGGGAGATAACCCAAAAGTTTTAGATGAGTCTTAGAAGTTATTACCTCAGTAATAACTGCTCCTTATCCTTTTTATTTCCTTTTTGTGCCAAGAGTAACCTCTAATGAGAGAGAAGTAACGATTGGGAAAGTTGTTGTCCCGAAACAGATTTTTGTGCTTCACCGTAAACATTCGTGTAAAATCTCTGTACGTTGTTTGGAGGCGTGCATTTTTGTGCTTCTGCCCCAGGTTGTTATCTAACTATCGTTAGTTCAACACTTTTCGATTTGAGCAACATAAGGTCTTCGAAAAAATTGGTTTTTGCCTGCTGGTCTGTTTTGACAGATTTCTGCCATTATTTGCATTTGCTTCTTGTTGGTACCTTTTTGAGTTCTCTTTGGGGAATTGAGATTTTTTAGGAAAGTGCTTCAGTAGCTTGTGTTTTAATGGAAATTTTATTGGTGTTGAAACTGAACCTAAAGACTTATTATCTTGAGTGCACTAATGTTGCTAATAAAGATTGTGTGAAGTTTTGTATGGAGGAACAATTTCAGGTGTATGGAGAGAATGATGTAATTAGATGAAGAATGGACTAAAGCTCAAGCTTGGGGATGCCACATCGTGTCACCCCAAGAATTATCCAAGAAGTACAAGCGTCAAAGCTTGGGGATTCCCAAGGCATCCCCTTCTTCATCAATAAAAATCCCAGGTTTTTTCCAAACGCTACATTTTTATTGTTTCATGCACGGTTGTGTTGTTCTTGGAGCATCTTCTTTTTCATTTTCGTTTTGTTTTTTCGTTTGCTTTGTTTGCTTAGTTTGCTGAATAAATTGGTTGGACCCCCTCTTTCATGCATTGGTTTTCAAATAGTTTGGTTTGGATTGGAAAAGAGTAGGAAAGCTCATGCTAAGTGGTAAAGGGAGCTTGTTTTTGACTGTGGCATATGCTTTGTCATGCCATGCTTGATATTGATTTTCCTTTATGCTTAGTATTCTTTGCTGTAGCATGACTTGTTATAAACAATTGAGATTGATTAATGTGACTTTGAAGAATCATGCGTTGTTTTAGCATATTAAAGCATAGTATTGTGGTATTCTCCTTTGATGCTTTATTTGGGTTGACTTTGGCGCATACTCACACCATGTTATGACTATCCCATGTCACCATAGCCTTTATGATCCTTTAGTTTTTGACTTGTAATATCACTTTATGCTTTGATTAATGATGTTTTGTCGCTCTACATGATTATGGCCATTATTCCTCTCTTAGTTGGTCGCTCCCAGTCTTTTGCTAGCCTCCATAACCAAGTATGAGTTCCACTCATGCATCCAACTCCTAAAACCAATTTATTCCAAAGAGTTAACCATACCTACCTATTAGCGTATGTTATTCCAAGTATATTCATGTTTTTGTCTACCTTCCGAATTAAACTTGTTATGAGAAACTAGTGATTAAATCGCTCATGAACTTGATGGCACACTTTACTTTTCCCGCATTTAATAAACTTGAACCATTGTGTCCATCTTTGTTGCCTATATGCTTGCGCTTTATAAGTTGAAGTTAGCAGAACCATGTATCATGGGGAACGCTTTCAACATTGCACTTGTACTTTATACCCCGTTGATATCATGTTCTTTTGCTTATGGATCCCGGCTGTGTGAAATAAAAGTGGAACTTGTAAGATCATGGAGTTTGTATGTGTGTTCGAGAAACGCCTGGGCCGCTAGCCTAAGCCATTCCTAATCATGGTGGAAACTTGCAGCATAACCATAATGAGCACTATATGAAGCATCCTCAATAAAAACCTATGCAAATAGCAAATAAAAAGACCGCTGTGATGCTCATTGTCTGCTTGCCTTGTCATTTTGATTATGGGGTAGCTCCTGTATCATGTGCAAGGGGTACCCCGTTGGCGGTTCTCTATGATACATATGTACTTACAATGACAAGAGCTTACTTGTGACTGAAGTTGAGTAGCAGGAGGTTCGGTCTTCGTAAGTAAGGGGCATGAGATTTCAGCTTATAACTTGTCAAGCATATCCTCTTAGTTGTGTCACTTTAACCTTAATCACCTAAAGATGCTTATGATAGGGGCAATGAGAGCTGAAAGCTAACAAGTATCATAATTTTTGGAAGCTCTTTATGAAACTTGAATCTCTACTTCCTTCTATGAAGGCTTTTCTTTTACTTTTGTGTTGAGTCTCCACTTTATATCTTTATGCACATACTTTGAGAGCATAGTGGCCATTCTTAGTTCTATGTGCATTGTTCCAAGACTTGTTGATTGATGCATAGCTTTGATATTGCTTCTTTTAAACTATTTGTATCTAGTCACTCTTATGAACTTTGAAGGTGTCCTCTGCATTTATGTTTGCTACTCTATGAGGGACAAGCTGAATGCCATTATGCTATGTTTTATTTATGTGAAACAAACAAACGTCTTGCAAAGCATTATTATTCATGAATCTTTTGTTTTCCGTTTTACGCCGTCTTCGACCCGAAACGTAACCATCTTCAAAAAGAGTTCTGCGACAGATTTCTAGAAAAATCCCAATTTGACTCCAACAAGGTTTTCACTTGTATTCTTGGTAATTCCTACACATCAAAGTGCAAAACAAGAACATGGTGCACTTTTGCAACCATTAGCAGGTTAGTCGAAATATCATAAACTTTATACAAAAATGAGTGTCGAAAGCATATTATTAGCATAAAACCATCAAAAATTATAGATGCATTATGGACGTATCAATATCCCCAAGCTTAGTTTCTGCTCGTACCCGAGTAGGTAAACGATCAAAACAATATAATTTTTGAGATGACATGCAGACAACACAATCTTGATCATCATTATTGTAAAATCATTGATAGCTGGGATTAAGGTAATCTAAACATGAATCATGAAAGATAGAGTTCTAACAATAAGATATAGCAACTATGTTGTAACATGAAAAGGCACAAACAAAAGATTCATGAATAACAATGCTTTGCAAGACGTTTGTTTGTTTCACATAAAGAAAGCATAATGAGAATGGTATACAGCTTGTCCCTCATAGAGTAGCAAAACATAAATGCATAGGACACCTTCAAAGTTCATAAGGGTGACTATATACAAATAGTTTAGGAACAAGCAATATCAAAGTTATGCATAAATCAACAAGTCTTGGGACAATGCACATAGAACTAAGAATGACAACTATGCTCTCTTAATTGGTGCATAAAGATAGAGGTTGGAGACTCAATATAAAAGTGCAAGAAATGCCTTCATAGAAGGAAGCAGGGATTGAAGTCGCATAAAGAGCTTCCAAAAATTATGGTACTTGTTAGCTTTCAACTCTCATTGCTCCTATCATAAGCATCTTGAAGTGATTAAGGTTAAAGTGAACAAACTATGGAGTATATGCTTGACAAAGTATAAGTTGGAAATCTCATGTCCCTTGAATACGAGGGTCGCTCCTCATGCTACTCAAGTTTACTTACCGGTAAGTTCTTGTCATAGTAAGTACATGTGTATCACAGAGAACCGCCAACGGGGTACCCCTTGCCCGATGATACGGAAGAATCCCCATATCAAAATGACAAGGCAAGCAGACAACGAGCATCTCAGCAATCTTCTTATTTACCATGGGAAAATGGTGTTGTTTTCTCTCTTTCCTCTTTTCTCATCTTTTTTTTTCTTTTTTCTCAATCTCTATCTCTTTTTTTATAAGAAGAATGCTTCATAGATTGCTCATTATGGTTACGCTACAGGTTTCCACCATAATTAGGCATGGATTAGACCGGCGGCCCAGGTGTTTCTCTAACACACATACATAACTCCATGGACTTACAAGCTCCCCTTTCATTTCACACCGACGACATCCATAGGCAAAAGAGCATGATATCAACTAGGTACAATGTACAAGTGCAATGTTGAAAGCGTTCCCCATGACAGCATGGTTCCGCTAATCCCCAACATATAAGTGCAAGCATATACAACATAGATGACACAATGGTTCAAGTTTATTAGGGGCGAGAAAAGTAAAGTGTGCCATCAAGTTCGTGAGAGCTTTAATCACTAGTTTTCTCATAACAAGTTCAATTCGGAAGGTAGATAAAAGCATGAATATACTTGGAATAGCAAATGCTAATAGGTAGGTATGGTGGACTCTTTGGGATAACTTGGTTTTATTTGGAGTTGGATGCATGAGTGGAACTCATACTTGGTTATGGAGGCTAGCAAAAGACTGGGAGCGACCAACTAAAGGAGCAATAATGGCCATAATCATGCAAAGCGACAAAACATCATTAATTAAAGCATAAAGTGATATTACAAGTCGAAAACTAAAGGATCATAAAGGCTATGGTGACTTGGGATAGTCATAACATGGTATGAGCATGCACCACGTCAACCCAAATAAAGCATCAAAGGAGAATACCGCAATACTATGCTTTAATATGCTAAAACAACGCATGATTCTTTCAAGGCACATTAAGCAATCTCAATTGTTTATAACATGTCATGCTACAGAAAAAATCACAAAGATAAAGCCAAAACAATATCAAGCATGACATGACAAAGCATAGGCCACGTCAACAACGAGCTCCTTTTACCACTTAAACAAGAACGGTTCCTACTCTTTTCCAATCCAAACCACACTTATTTGAAAACTAATGTATGAAAGAGGGGGTCCAACCAGTTTATTGAAGCAAACTAAGCAAACAAAAACCAAAAACGAAAATGAAGACGCTCCAAGAACAACACAACTATGCATGAAACAATAAAAATGAAGTGTTTGGAAAAACCTGAGATTTTTATTGATGAAAAAGGGGATGCCTTGGGCATCCCCAAGCTTTGACGCTTGTACTTCTTGGATATTTCTTGGGGTGACACGGGGTGGCATCCCCAAGCTTGAGTTTTAGTCTATTATTCATCTCATTACATCATTCTTTCCTTAACACCTGAAATATTTCCTTCATACAAAACTTCACATAATCTTCATTAGCAACATTAGTGTACTCAAGATAATAAGTCTTTGGGTTCAGTTTCAACACCAATAAAACTTCCATTAAAACACAAGCTACCGTAGCACATCCCTTAAAAAGCTCAATTCCCCAAAGAGAACCCAAAGAGGAATCAACAAGAAGCAAATGCAAATAATGGCAGAAATCTGTCAAAACATACCAGCAGATAGAAACCAATTTTTTCGAAGAACTTACGTTGGTCAAATCGAAAAGTGTTGAACTAACGAAAGTTGGATAACAACCTGGGGCAGAAGCACAAAGCATTACAGCTCAAACCGACATACAGAGATTTTACACGAATGTTTACAGCAAAGCACAAAAATCTGTTTTGGGGCAGCAACATTCCCACGATTTACTTCTCTCTCATCAGAGGTTACAAAGCAAATAAAAAGGATAAGGAGAAGTTATTACTGAAGTAATAACTTCCAAGACTCAACTAAAACTTTTGGGTTATCCCCCAATAAGTACTTTTCTTTAACGCCTTTAAGTTAGGCATAGGAGCAAGATTCAAGTATTTTCGAATGAATAAGCATTAAGATCAATACAAGAAATATCTTTTTTTTTCAAGGCTTCATGCATTCCTACAAGTTTTTAACTAAAAATCTTCCATGGAAAGATTTGTTTTCGTTTCATAGGCATGAACACAAGTGTTCAAGGTTGACCCCCACTTAACCATTACTCATCTTTCCAATCACTTTCCTTTTTGAAAACGTTTTTAGGTAACAAGTACAACTATCTTGGCCACGTAGATGCTAGCAACTCCAAGAGCTAGTATTTATGCTCGATAGTGGGTTCATGCCTCTAGTAATCTGGGGAAGTGACAGAAATCTCTAAGGTACTAGATGTGTTGTTGCTACTAGGGAGAAACAACAATCCTTTGTTAATAGAACAATCGTATTGTTTAATTTACACGCAATGCGTAATGCAATTATGCGTTACTTGCAACTTAATACTGGAGGGGGTTCGGATGATAACCTGAAGGTGGATTATTAGTCATAGATGTAGTTGGATTACGGTCTATGTATAATGTTGTAATGCCCAATCAAGTCTTAAAGGAGTCGAGATGAGTAGTATATGCTTGTATGCTTTCTCGATGTTTGTCAATTGCCCCGCTGTAATTTGTTCACCCAACATGTTATCTATCTTAAGGTGAGCCACCACTAGTGAACTATGGACCCCGGTCCTTTCTTTTACCATCAATCTACAATCAATTGTTTACTGCTTTGTGTTTACTTTCTGCAAACTATTACTTTCTTCCACTCGATACGTTTAATCTTTGTTTTCAGCAAAACCGGTGAGATTGACAACCTCATCGTAAGTTGGGGACAGAGTTCTATGGTTGTGTTGTGCAGGTCTCCATGTTGCTGCTGACACCGGTAGTGCGCCCTGCCAAAGTCCAGCTAGCAACACCTTTGAGGTGTTTCCTTGCTCCTACTGGATTGATAACCTTGGTTTCATAACTGAGGGAAATTTACTGCTATGCTCATCATACCTTCCTCTTGGGGTTCCCCAACGAGCTTGTTATTACACGAGTCAGCATGTTCCTGCTAGAAGTACTGAAGTTTGCACCATTGGTCATATTTTACCTGAACCTTACATCGAGAAAATACCTTTCCCTAATAAGGTAAAGGAGCATTCTATGATAACTAGTGTGGTGAAAAAAAGTACAAAGAGAGCTGTAAAACCCGATGAACAAATAAGCGTTGGATCTGCAGTAGCAATAGTGAAAGACCTTGTCACTAAAAGTGTAGAAGATGGACACATTATATTTTGTAAGGATGCTGCCAATAATGTTTCACATCCTAGTAGAACTAGGAAAGCTAGTGTCCATGTGCTTTCTGTTAGAATTGGTGATCATTGCTATTATGGTTTATGTGATATTGGTGCAAGTTCAAGTGCTATTCCTTATGATCTTTACAAAGAAATTATGCATGAAATTGGTCCATGTGAACTAGTAGAAATTGACGTGTTTATTCACCTTGATAATAGAGAGACCATCTCTCCAATTGGTATTGTAAGAGATGTGGAAGTTCTTTGTGGTAAGATTAAATATCCTGCAGATTTTATATTGGTTCAGCTGCTAGTAAAACCTATCCTATCATTTTTGGTAGACCTTTCTTGAACACTTGTGGGGCCATTATAGATTGTAAGAGGGAGAAAATTTTAACTAAATTTGATGGAGAATCTTATGAGTTTAATTTTTCAAATTTTTCTAAAGTTCCTTATGAAAATGAATTGCCTGATGAGGATTTTAGAGTTCAACAACTTGCTTCTATTTCTCTTGCTCGTAACAATGCTTTGCAGCAATATATGAAAGACCACGAAAGTGAGATCTTCATGGAAGAAAGAAATGAGATTCTCCTTCGTCAACCCAAGATGCTTAAGCATACCTTACCTATGGAAGATTTGGGTACCACACTACCACCTAAAAAGGATCCGGTTTTCGATCTGAAACCTTTACTTGATGATCTTAAATATGCTTACATAGATGATAAGAAAATATATCCTGTTATTATTAGTTCTAAACTTTCAAGAAAGGAAGAGGAAATATTACTAGAAGTGTTGAAGAAACACCGAGAAGCTATGAGTTATACTCTTGATGATTTAAAAGGGATTTCTCCTACTATATGTCAGCATGCTATTAATATAGAACTCGATGCAAAACTAGTGGTAGAACATAAACGTCATTTAAATCCGAAGATAAAGGAAGTGGTAAGAAATGAGGTATTAAAACTCCTTTATGTTGGTATTATTTATCCTATTGCTGATAGGCAATGGGTTAGTCCTGTTCATTGTGTCCCTAAGAAAGGAGGAATTACTGTTGTGCCTAATGAGAATAATGAGCTTATTCCCCAAAGAGTTGTAGTTGGTTATATGATGTGCATTGATTTCAGAAAGGTTAACAAAGTTACTAAGAAAGATCATTACCCGCCGCCTTTTATTAACCAAATGTTAGAAAGGTTGTCTAAGAAGACTCATTTTTGCTTTCTTAATGCATACTCTGGGTTCTCTCAAATTGCTGTTAAACAACAAGATCAAGAGAAAACCACTTTTACGTACCCTTATGGAACTTATGCTTATAGGCGTATGCCTTTTGGTTTGTGTAATGCTCCTGCTACTTTTCAAAGATTCATGTCTACTATCTTTCATGGTTTTGTGAGGACATTGTGGAAGTATTCGTGGACGATTTTTTCGTCTATGGAACTTCTTTTGATAATTGTCTGCACAACCTTGATAAAGTTTTGCAGAGATGCGAAGAAACTAATCTTGTTCTTAATTGGGAGAAATGCCACTTCATGGTTAATGAAGGAATTGTCCTTGGACATAAAATTTCTGAAAGAGGCATTGAAGTTGACAGAGCCAAAGTTGAAGCAATTGAGAAAATGCCCTATCCTAGGGATGTCAAAGGTATTCGTAGTATCCTTGGTCATGCTGGTTTCTATAGAAGGTTTATTAAAGACTTCTCCAAGATATCAAAACCTCTTACTAATCTTCTCCAAAAAGATGTACCTTTTGTGTTTGATGATGATTGTAAGGAAGCGTTTGAAACTCTAAAGAAAGCTTTAATAACTGCTCCTATTGTCCAACCACCTAATTGGAATTTACCCTTTGAAATTATGTGTGATGCTAGTGATTTTGTTGTAGGTGTTGTTCCTGGACAACGAATAGATAAAAAGTTGAATGTTATCCATTATGCTAGTAAGACGCTTGATGCTGCTCAAAGAATTATGCTACTACTGAAAAAGAATTCTTAGTTGTTGTCTTTGCTTGTGATAAGTTCAGACCTTATATTGTTGATTCAAAAGTTACCATTCATACTTATCATGCTACTATTAAGTATCTTATGAAAAAGAAAGATGTTAAGCCTAGGCTTATTATATGGGTGTTACTTTTACAAGAGTTCGATCTACATATTGTAGATAGGAAAGGTGTTAAAAATCCTGTTGCTGATAACTTATCTCGATTGGAAAAGATTTCTTTTGATCCTATGCATGTTAATGATAGTTTTCCAAATGAACAGTTGGCTGCAATAGAGGTAAGCTCGCGAGAGAGTCCTTGGTATGCTGATTATGCTAACTTTATTGTTTCCAAGTATTTGCCTCCAACTTTTACAGCCTAGCAAAGAAGGAAATTTTTTTATGATTTGAGGCATTATTTTTGGGACGAACCACATTTATATAAAGAGGGAGTGGATGATATTATGCGAAGATGCGTTCCAGAATATGAACAAAAAGAGATATTGCGGAAATGTCATGGTACTGCCTATGGAGGGTGATACGTTGCTAATGTATCCATAATTTTTGATGTTCCATGCTTGGTTTTATCTACTTACTTATGTTTTGTCCACACTTTGGAGTATGTCTATACACTTTATTGGAATAACCTATTAACAAGATGCCACAGTGCCAGTTGCCTATTTTCTTCTGTTTTTGGTTCCAGAAAAGTCAGAAAATGAATATTCTCGGAATTGGACGGGACAAAAGCCAAAGTCGATATTTTACCAGAAGACTCACAGAGCCAGAAGACGAGATGGAGAGGGGCCAAGGGCTAGCCACACCACCCGGTGGCGAGGGCCATGCCAGGCGGCGCCAGGGGGTTGTGTGGGCCCATTTGGCACCCCCTCGGTCTCCCCTTTCGCCTATATATGCCTCCCGATGCAAAAACCCTAGATCATGAAGCCTCCAGCCACGAAAAGTTCCGCAGCACCGCCGCTACCGAAGGGGAGATTCGGGGGACAGAAAGTCTCTGTTCTGGCACCCTGCCGGGACGGGAAAGTGCCCCCGGAGCCATCTCCATCGATCTCCACCACCATCTCCATCACCATTGTTGATTCCCATGATGATGAGGGAGTAGTTCTTTCTCGAGGCTAAGGGTTCTACCGGTAGCTATGTGTTGATCTCTCTCTCTATGCATAATCATATTGTGATCATGAGCTTTGTAATCAAGTAGATCTACCTTGCTAGTCAAGTGCTTTAATAGATCTCTTCTCTCCCCATGTGTGTGAAGTTGACAGTGTGCACACCATGGTGGCACTTAGGCTAGATATTACAAATAATTGTTATGAGTTATATTTGGAGTTGGATATCTTTATGAAATTGTGGTGTTTGTTGGAACCATCTAATGCTCAAGGTGATAGTGTGGGGTTATCTAGATGGGAAAGGCTTACTTTGAGGTGTGCTGTTATAGTCCTACCACGGATTAGAGTGTCCAACCGGAGAGTAGTTTAGAGTAGTATCATAAAGAGAAGTTATTTATATGAGAGTGTTCACTAGCGAAAGTATGATCCCTAGGCATTGTTTCTAAGCATTGAAACACCGTTTGCAACTAGATCTGTTACATGTTTGCTTGCTTCCATCTTTATTTCAGTTTTCCTTTAGTCTCTTCCACGCCATCAATCTATTTTCAGGCACCGTTACTACTTATAATTATCTATACCATTTGTATTTCACTATCTCTTCGCCGAACTAGTGCACCTATACACCTGACAAGTGTATTGGGTGTGTTGGGGACACAAGAGACTTCTTGTATCTTGATTGCAGGGTTGCTTGAGAGGGGATACCTTTGACCACTTCCTCCTTGAGTTCGATAAACCTTGGGTGATCCACTTACGGGAAACTTGCTGCTGTTCTACAAACCTATGCACTTGGATGCCCAACAATTGTCTACAAGAATACAAGTGCGTAGACATCAGAGGGTATCACGCTGGAGATAGAACCACACAAAAGTTCTAGAATCAGGTTTTTATTGGCCTACCCTTTTTAAAGATGCAAGAAAGTTTATCTTATCATGTGATGAATGTCAACGAGTTGGTAATATTTCTAGACGCAATGAAATGCCTATGAATTACTCTCTTATTATTGAACCATTTGACTGTTGGGGATTTGACTTTATGGGTCCTTTTCCTCCTTCAAAAGGTTATACTCATATTCTTGTTGATGTTGATTATGTTACTAAGTGGGTAGAAGCCATACCTACAAAAAGTGTTGATGGTGAGACCTCTTTAAAAATGCTTAAGGATGTTATCTTTCCTAGGTTCGGAGTGCCTAGGTATCTTATGACTGATGGAGGTTGACATTTCATTCATGGTGGCTTTAGGAAGACCCTTGCTAAATATGATGTTAATCATAGAATTGCTTCAGCTTATCATCCCCAAACCAGTGGGCAGGTAGAACTATCAAATAGAGAAATTAAATCTATCTTGCAAAAGAATGTTAATAGATCTAGAAAAAATTGGGCTAAAAAGTTGAATGATGCTTTATGGGCTTATAGAACTGCTTATAAAAATCCTATGGGAATGTCTCCTTACAATATGGTTTATGGAAAAGCTTGTCACCTGCCTTTAGAATTTTAACACAAAGCTTATTGCGCAGTGAAAAACTTAATGGAGATTTCAAACATGCTGGTAAGAGATTGTTTGACTTGGGTTCTTTAGATGAGTGGAGAAGTGAGGCGTATGAAAATGCTAGACTCTTTAAAGAAAAAGTTAAAAGATGGCATGACAGGAGAATTCTTAAGAGATAATTTCATATTGGTGAGAGAGTTCTATTGTATAGGTCTCATCTCAGATTTTTTGCAGGAAAACTTCTTTCAAAATGGGAAGGACCTTTTGTTATTTAAGAGGTGTATCGTTCAGGTGCAACAAAAATTTCTTCCTTAAGAGACAACTCTACACAGGTGGTGAATGGTCAAAGACTCAAGCACTATATTTCTGGAGATTCCTACAATGAAGATATCGATACTATTCAAGTGGTGACTCCGGAAGAATTTATTAAAGGCCAAGTTCAGAGACCTGCAGAGTCCGTTCTCGAATAGGTAACAGTTTTGGTAAGAAAAGGTCCGCGAAAAACTTTTCAATTTATATTTTTGCAGTTTTTATCTAAGATGGAAATTAATGAGTCGAAAAAGGGACGGAAACAGAGGCCGGGTGGCTCACACCACCCCGTGGTGCGGGCCCACCTGGTCCTGCCACCAGGGGTGTGGCCACCCCGGAGCCCGTCTCCAACCCATTTTCTCCCAGTACCTTCCTTTTGTTGTTAAACTTTATAATATATAATCCCCCAGATCCCCCTAGGTTCATATATCATGTTCTCGTCGTGTTTTCATTTTGATCTATTTCTGACAGGCAGATTCTCAGTTTTGGAGCCACAATGTCTTCCTCTGGATCACCCAAGGAGGATTCCTCCACGGACATCATCAACCCATACATGTATGAGTTGAAGATTCACCCCAAGGAGTTATTGCTCGGAGATGGGAAGGTACAGATAAAAGAGGTTCAGGGCCCTAAAGGAGAAGGTAGTCTAGAGGACAGGATGGAAGCACTAGAGCAAGAAGTCTTTAGGTATAAGAAGATGGGAGAATGCGAAGTGGACATCATCCATAAGATAAGTTCAGAACTCATTGCCGAGCACAAGAAGGAGACTGCTGAGCTTAGGGATGAAATTGTCTCACTCCATCGAACAACCAACCAACTACAAGCACAGCTCTACAACATACAAAATCACAACTGTGAGTATGAGGCTAGGTTTAAACACATAAGTTCTGCTGCTAGTTTCGGGATATTGGAAACCAAGATGTCCTTTGTCGATGGAGAGCCTTTACCTTGGAAGTCGGATGAGGACAAGAGAACGCCACCACCACCGAAGGAGTAATTCCTCATCCGGTTTTAGCATCCCCTTGGTTTGTTCCAAGCTTGGGAGAGTGTCGTGGTATCACATCATTATCTTTCATCTTTTTACCTTTTTAGTAGAGTCATATCATGAATAGAGAAGTTATCATATAGGATGGTTTGCATTGTGGAAGTATCTACCCTCTAGTTAGTTATCTATGTATCCCTTGGTGTGAGTTGCCGTTATGGAATATTAATGAGAAGTTCTATCATTTACTTTTTGCACATCTTATTTTAGTTTGCAATTTCTATTATATGATTGATCTTGTTGTTAGTATTGGTATCACTTTGGGATCATTGAGTAAATTTAATTGGTTTGGCAAATTTAGCTCTGATGAGTAGCAACACTACTTGAGGATTGAATGGAAAAGAGAAAAGTACTTTTAGAAATATAATTTCATCATCTTTCTTTCTGGTTTGGCTCATAAGCTTAGTATTCTCTAGTTAAGATCTTTTGTGTTTCCAAGGAAGATTGCATGATTGTTTTTATCACTTGTATGTTTGTTTGTTTCCTTCAACTCTTATTGCTTGCTACCCAGCCTTGCTAGCCAAAAACCTATACTGAGAGGGAATGCTTCTCGTGCATCCAATCCTTGAACCAAAACCTATGCCATTTGTGTCCACCATATCTACCTATTAGCATTATTGCTATTTCAAGTAAATTCTCGAGTTTTATCTATCTTCCAAATTAAACTTGTTATGTGAAAACTAGTGATTAAAGCTCTCACAAACTTGATGGCACACTTTATTTTTCTTGCACTTAATAAACTTGAATCATTGTGTCCATCTATGTTGCTTATATGCTTGCACTTTATAAGTTGCGAATTAGCAGAACAATGCCGTCATGGGGACCGCTTTCAACATTGCACTTATTATTCAGTTGATATCATGTTCTTTTGCTTATGGATTCCGGCAGTGTGAAATAAAAGGGGAGCTTGTAAGCTCATGGAGTTTGTATATGTGTTAGAGAAATGCCTGGGCGGCTAGCCTAAGCCATGCCTAATCATGGTGGAAACTTGCAGCATAACCATAGTGGCATTCTATGAAGCATCTTCAATAAAAACATATGCAAATAGCAAATAAAAAGATCGTTGAGATGCTCACTATCTGTTGCCTTGTCATTTTGATATGGGATAGCTCCTGTGTCATGGGGCAAGGGGTACCCCATTGGCGGTTCTCTATGATACACATACACTTACAATGACAAGAACTTACCAGAAACCAAAGTTGAGTAGCATGAGGTCCGGTACTCATAAGCAAGGGGCATGAGATTTTTAACTTATAACTTGTCAAGCATATCCTCATATTTGTGTCACTTTAACCTTAATCACTTCAAGATGCTTATGATAGGGGCAATGAGAGCTGAAAGCTAGTAAGTACCATAATTTTTGGAGGCTCTTTATGAAACTTGAAAATCCATGCTTCCCTCTGCGAAGGGCCTATCTTTTACTTTTTATTTGAGTCAGTAAACCTATTCCTTTCTTTCTCAAGCAAGCATTTGAGTTGTTGTGATTCAATCATCCAAATGATTATTTATTCAATCATGTTTCTTATGTTCCTTGTTTTGCACTTTGCTCTTATTAGTGAATATTACTATGAAAGCTATCATTGGAAAACCCATTATGTTTGATTCCTGCAACTTGTTAACCGTTCTCTAATCAAGAACAAGGTTTGCCATTAACAATTATGATTTACTTTGTGTTTCTTTATTGTGTTCCCCTTACTCATTGCAAGTCAAGTTATATAATAGTAAGTTGTTTTCTATTATGATTTATGTATTGATGAATGTGATGCTTCTTGTCCGTATTCTCTTTATCGACACTTCACTCATAAACCTGTGGTCATGTTTATTTAGCTCGGTTTTCGCTTGGGGACAAGCGAGGTATAAGCTTCGAGGAGTTGATACGTCCATTTTGCATCACTATTTTATATCATAATTTACTGTTATTCGTTGATATATTTCGTATTAAGAGAGGATACTTATGTTATTTCATCTATTTTTTCATGATTGATGATTTTCGAGTGAATAGGGAATACCGATCGGGGTATACTCATGAAGCATAATCGCCAGCTGGGTCGAGCCGACTGAAGCCAAGCCCAGAGCGGATCGACTCGCCGAATACGGCGACTGGCACGTACTGGACCCAGACGCCACGCCGACTTGAGGCCCAAGACAGCGACCCCAATACAAAGCCTATTAGTGCACTTATAAACCCTAACTGACTCCATATATAAAGCCACCAGGGGCACCCCTTTGGGGGAGAGCTCTCTCACGTCATATTAGATCTAGTCTCTCCCTCCGCCTATGGCGGCTCCCATGTAACCAATCTATGATCATATGCTGGATTGACAACAGGACGTAGCGATCTTTCATCGAGGGGACGTGAACCTGGGTACATCGTGTGCCAATCTTGCTCCCGGATTATCTTACGCCGTCTTGCTATTTCCTCTACGTAAGCTACCCTGTAGCATCTGCCATGGTCAATACCACGACAGTTGGCACTCACCGTGGGGCAAACGGTGCTTGGAGGCGATGATCCGGGCGGGATCCCTCAAATTCATCATCTACATCTGCTCGTGATGAAGAAAAAGTACTCGCAGCGAGCGTACGTGGATCAACCTCAACAATGCCAATGACGCATGTTCAAGATCGACCAGGAGAAAGCTTCGGCCTGGCGGCGGCGATTCTCGATCTGGAGCTGAGTCCAGTCCAATAGGAAAAATCGACTTCATACACGCTCACTCGGTTTCACGTGGCCGTGGCCTGCGATCTAGCATATTACCCTAATCAATCTTATATATTCTAGCTAAATTATCAACATATTTTATTTGGATCTAATCCTCTTATGTGTGCATGTGCTCACTCGGAGAAAGGTCCAGTCAGATCGGTGGCACAGTCATTGCGCCACGACGTCGCGCTCCAAGGCAGCTTTGAATCCGGTCGTGCTATTTTATTTGCACTCGGCCATGGCGTGTGTTGCATTATCAGCGGCATCTCACTTGTGCATCAAGGGAGAGTTGGTCTGGTCAGAGTACATGGATTGCCCCAACATGGCCTTGTCCCCCGTGAGAAAAAAATGCAAAATAGATGCTCCATGCGGCCATCGCCAATGTTTTTTTAATCTATTCGCTCTTACACAATCATCGTTCCATGAATCGATTACTCTATCTAACTCATTAAATTTTGTTTTGGTTTGCATGCACTGCACAACGTACATGGCTCCATGTCGCACAACATCGACACCAACCTTCGCTTGTGACCTTGGAGCTCGGCGAGTCGGTTTTCGCGTCAACAACGTTCGTTCACAACCTCAACGACGGGCTGGCCGCACACACATTGGCAACATCAGCAACTGCGAAGGTGCCGCTCAACGGCCCATACGCCTTGACTCCGCGTCCGCTCATCACAGACTCACCATGATCACGGACACATCACGTTCGGCGATTCGCCTGCCGCGAGCTTGCCATGGACGCGGACTCACCACGTTCGGCGACTTGCAATGGTACCAGCTATCGCACATCTCCACCAAAGAAACTCCGCCATGCGACTCCGTCCGACCAATGGTCCGATCGAGCACTACTCGTCACTGCGTCCACTCCTTCTGGCTAAACGCCATACTTAGGGACTCGCGACTCGCCGCCCTCGTGGACTCTCTACGCTCGGGGACTCACCTAGCTGGTTGCGACTCGCCCTTCATGGACTCGACACGTTCGGCAACTCATCCGTCGCAAAACCACCATGCTACCAGCTAAACGCCGCACGACTTCGCCATAGTGCAACCTCCGTCTGCCTTGTCGACCCCGTGTCTGCCACGTCGACTTCGGCATAGCATGACCTTCGTCCGCTGCGTCGACCCCGTGTCCGCCACGTCGACTTCGCCATAGCACGATCTCCGTCCGCCGCGTCGACCCCATGTTCGCCGCGTCGACTTCGCCATAGCGCGACCTCCGTCCGCCGCGTCGACCCCGTGTTCGCCGCGTCAACTTCACCATAGAGTGACCTCCGTCCGCCGCGTCGACCCCATGTCTACCGCGTCGAATTCGCCATAGCACGACCTTCGTCCGCCGCGTCGACCCCGTGTCCGCCGTGTCGACTTCACCATAGCGTGACCTTCGTCTGCCGCGTCGACCCTGTATCCGCCGCTTCGACTCCGCCAAAGTGCGCCCATACTCCGCCAAAGCGCACCCATACTTCCACTACATCGAATGTGTACGCCATGCCTGCTAAGGGCCCTTCTTCGCACGAGTCGCTAGAGAGGGCCACATGCCACGCCTCATGGACTCACCACTGGGCGTCTCTTCCCTCCGGGAAAAATCAATTCGCCTTTGTCAACCTTTGAAAGAGCGACTCACGATGGCCAAGTAGTGCGGATGAGGACTCGCAAACCGAGCCTCGGATCGTCCACGAAATACGCTAACCGAGAGCCATCATTGGAGTCGCCTTGCTCGACTGGCCTTCCGGGCCAAGACATGGCAGTGCTACACAAACAGCACTATGTCCTCCTCAACCTTAGACAGTGCGACTCGCACGGCCAAGTACTACGGACGAGGACTCGCAAACCGAGCCTCGGATCGTCCAGGAAAAACGCTAAGCCGAGAGCCATCTTTGGAGTCGCCATGCGACTGCCCCTCCGGGGCAAGATGAGAGACTCGCTAACAAAAACAGCGCAATCAACATCATCGCGGACTCGCCACACTCGGGGACTCTCCCCTCGCGGACTCGCAATCCACGCGGACTTGCCACACTCGCGGACATGCCATCATCACGGACTCGCCATCATCGTGATCTTGCCACGCTCTCGAACTCTCCCCACGCAGACTCGCCATGCTCGGCAACAACCACTACTGTTTTCAAAATATGCATATCTAAAGAGCCTCAAGTCGCCTCTACAAGCCAACTCGAGTCTCGGGGACTACTCCTAGGCATACTGCATGTGCGTGTGGTTCCATGACCGCGGCTCTCTACACCTGGTGACTCGCCACTGCGGACTCGCCCTCGTGTACTCAACACGCTCGGGGACTCGCCACCGCGGACTCGCCCTCGCGTACTCAACATGCTCGGGGACTCACCACCGCGGACTTGCCCTCGTGTACTCAACACACTCGAGGACTCGCCACCGCGGACGCGCCCTCGCGTACTCAACACGCTCAGGGACTCGCCATCACGGACTCGCCCTCGCGTACTCAACACGCTCGGGGACTCGCCACCACGGACTCACCCTCGCGTACTCAACACGCTCGGGGACTCGCCACCACGGACGCGCCCTTGCATACTCAACACCCTCAGGGACTCGCCACCGTGGACTCGCCTTCGTGTACTCAACACGCTCGGGGACTCACCCCTCACGGACTCGTCTCGTGTATTCCCCTGCACCAACTTGGTGACTTCACCATCAATGATTTGGTGGCCTCCACGTCCTCTACGATAGCAAATTGACAAGGCACCAGCCAAACTTCTACAAGGGGCGACTCCGTCCAATGACGACTCGCCCGACACGTCAACTCGCCTTGGCGATTGGGCTACTTCATGAGCTATTTCTCTGTTTCAGGAGCTCGCCAACGACTCACCATCGACTCCACCCTGGAATCACCTGCGCTGATTCGGCGGCTTGAAGTCATCGCCGAGTCCCTGACGCGATTGAGGACTACTGATGGGGGAATACCAATCGGGGTATACCCATGAAGCATAATCGCCAGCTGGGTCCAGCCGACTAAAGCCAAGCCCAGAGCGGACTGAGTCGCCGAATATGGAGACTGGCACGTACTGGACCCATATGCCACGCCGACTGGAGGCCCAAGACAGCGACCCCAATACAAAGCCCATTAGTGCACTTATAAACCCTAACTGGCTGCATATATAAAGCCACCAGGGGCACCCCTTTGGGGGAGAGCTCTCTCACGTCATATTAGATCTAGTATCTCCCTCTGCCTATGGCGGCTCCCATGTAACCAATCTATGATCATATACTGGATTGACAGCAGGATGTAGCGATCCTCCATCGAGGGGATGTGAACCTGAGTACATCGTGTGCTAATCTTGCTCCCGGATTCTCCTACGTCACCTTGCCCTTTCCTATACGTAAGCTACTCTATAGCATCTACCGTGGTCAATACCACGACATGGAGGATGAACAACCGGAGTCAGGATTCCGATGGAAAAAGCATTGTCTAGATGCAAAATTTGCGAAGATCAGAAAATCCTAGAAAATATATAGAAAATCCTACTTTTCCAGAAGACAAAGGAAGCCAGAAGGAGGAGTGGAGATGGGCCAGAGGGGGCCCACACCCCCTGGTGGCGTGGGTCCCCCCTAGCCGCGCCACCAGGTGGTGTGGCCACCCTGGCCCACTTCCAGCATCGCCCTTTGGCATATATAATCCCCTGGAAACCCTAAGACTTGGGGAGCGACCATAGAAAGATTCCACCGCCTCTACGTGCTAGAAAACCGCAGAGAGAGAAAGAGCTCTCCGGCAGGCAGAAATCTGCCGGGGAAATTCCTTCCTGGAAAGGGGAGATCCTCGCCATCAACACCGTCATCAAGATGGACTTCATCGGGATCATCATCATCATCTCCACCATCATCTCTACCAACACCATCATCATCACTCCATACTGCTGTAACAATTGGGTTGAATCTTGCATAGTTCTTAGGGAAAACTTTCCCGGTGTTGATTACTCGTTGTAGTTGATGCTATTGAGTGGAACCATTGAATTATTGTTCATGTTCAGATTGTTACTTATCATTATTTCATCTCTGATCTTGATCCATATGATGTCTCGTGAGTAGTTCGTTTAGTTCTTGAGGACATGGGAGAAGTCATGTTGTTAGTAGTGGAATTGTGTTGAGAAAGATTTAATGGTTTGATAATTAAGTTGTGGTGTTATTATTCTAGTGGTGTCATGTGAATGTCAACTACATGATACTTCACCTTTATGGGCCTAGGGGAATGCATTGTGTATTTGGCTACTAATCGTGGGTTACCGGAGTGACAGAAACTTGAACCCCATTAGGAAACCTTTGCATAAGGGAGTGTAGGATCTCAAAGTTTAAGGTTGTGGTTAGGTTTTTATCTTAATTACTTTCTAGTAATTGTGGATGCTTGCAAGGGGTATAATCACAAGTATATATTAGTCCTAGGAAGGTTGGTACATTAGCACAGGCTCACCCACACAACACTTATCTAACCAGAGAAGATTAATCAACTATATGAAGCGAAAGCACTTGACAATATTCTCATGTGTCCTCGAGAACGTTTGGTTATCTTAAGTAATACAACCGGCTTGTCCTTTGCTAAAGAAAGGATTGGGCCATTTGTTGCAATTGTTATTATTGTCTTTTATTTACTCGCACTTTATTTATCCACATTATCAAAAAAACATAAAAATTCATTTGCTAAGTATTTACAGAGAATTCCTGATCCAAGCCACTCGTCAACACCATCTGGTCCTCGTTGGGTTCGACACTCTTACTTATCGAAAATACTGCGATACACCCCCTATACTTGTGGGTCATCACCCACGTCCATGAAAACTTTACTCATGTCGAACCCGCCAATTTGTGCTTCAACTATCAAGGCCGAATGACCTAGTCGTGGTACTCAAAACGGGTGATCAGCTCTACTGAGTGTAATTTCCTGTTATGACCAATCGAGGTACTCGGGTGTGGCTGGTGGAGCTGTCTCTGCCATGTTGACTTGTCTTGTGATTAGCTTCTAGATTATGTTGGGTGGACGCCCTTTTTGTGATGGGTTCGTAGCATGGAAAACAAAAAAATTCTACCGCAAGAACGAACAAAACCCAGATCAAATCTAGATAAAAGCCAAGATCCGAAAGCTCTCTCACGTCATATTAGACATGTGCAACGAGATAGATAGGAACTAACCCTCGTAGATCCGAAAGCGTTAACGAGATTAGATCTCGTGGTTGATGTAGTCGATCACTTGTCGATCTCAAGATCGTGTGGACGATCCTTCCGGCGCCGTGTTTCGGCAGCGCTACCGCAGTCGGTCACACGTGCGGAGTCGAATCAGACCTTCCTCTCCTCGTTCCAGCGAGCAGCGGAGGTAGTAGATCTTCTCCACGGAATCACAGCAGCACGACGGCGTGGTGGTGGTGGTGGAGTAGAGAATTCTGCAGGGCTTCGCCTATGCCTGTGCAGAAGAAAGGAGGAGGAGAGAGGCGGCGGAGATTGGGAGTTATGGAGGAGGGGAGAGGGGTGGCGCCTCCCCCTTCTATTTAAAGGAGGGAGGGCGCCTGGGGAGGGGGAGTCCTAGTAGGACTCCCCACCTCCTTGGGCCGGTGGATTGGGGAGGGGGGAGGAGTCCTCCTCCCCCACGACTCCTTGTCTTAACCCACCAGGACTCCTTGATCCCTTCCTTGGTTTTCAAGCAAACTCCAAGAAACCTTCCAGAACCTTCCGGAACATTCCGAAACCTTCTAGAATCCTCATACAAATACTCCGGAACATTTCCTAACTCAGAAAATGATCCCCAATATATGAATCTTATTCTCCGGACAATTTCGGATCTCCTCGTGATGTCTCGGATCCAATCCGAGACTCCGAACAACATTCGGTCTCCATCGCACATTCCATATCTACTTAAAACAACTTCGAACCTTAAGTGTGTCACCCTACGGTTCGTGAATATGTAGACATGACAGAGACACATCTCCTATCAATAACCATCAGCGGGACCTGGAGATCCATAATGGCTCCCACATACTCAACGATGACTTCGTGATCGATTGAACCATTTACATACGAAACCAATTCCCTTTGTCACGCGATACTATACTTATCCGAGGTTTGATCGTCGGTATCTTCATACCTAGTTCTACCTCGTTACTGATAAGTACTCTTTACTCGTTCCGTGATATGTCATCCCTTGTGACCCAGTCACATGCTTGCAAGCTAACTAGATGACATTCCACCGAGAGGGCCCAGAGCATATCTATCCGTCATATGGATGGACAAATCCCAATCTCGGTCCATGCGCTTCAACACATACTTTCAGAATACCCAATGACACCTTTATAACCACCCAGTTACGAAGCGGTGTTTGATGTCATCAAAGTACCCATCTGGTGATGGTGATTAACACAACCTCATGGTCGAAGGATTAGGTTACTATGCATTTAAAAGCTTATAGCAATACGAACTTAATGACTTGATCTTATGCTACGCTTACTATGGGTGTGTGTCCATCACATCATTCTCGTAATGATATAATCTTGTTATTAATCACATCCAATGTCCATGATCAGGAAACCATGATCATCGATTAATCAACAAGCTAGTTCAACAAGAGGCTTACTAGGGACCCTCTTATGTTTACAAAACACACAAGTATTAGTGTTTCCTAATAATAATATTATAGCATGGGATGTAAACATTCATCATAAACACAAAGATATAATAATAACCACTTTTATTATTGCCTCTTGTGCATATCTCCATCATTTTGAATCATCAACATTGCCCCCTTTGACCTGGGGTATTCGTTGCCTTGCTTAGTTGTGTTGTGCGGTTGCCCTGCTAGCGGTGGTGGTGCGCCGATGGCTAATGTGCCAGGCGTGGATGTGTATCCTCGTTTTGCTGCTTCGGTCGCATTTGCATTGCATAGCTCTTGCATCTTTAAGAATGTTCGGCAGTCTTTCATGAGGTGATTGGATTGTCTTTTTCCTGCTGAGTTGACATAAAAGTGCATATTATAGGGTCCTTCCAGTATCTGAATTACGGACATGGGTGGATCCCGGGCTCTTAGCTGATATCTCGATGTTGATTGGTTTCCTCCAGTTTCATCCCTATTACGGTGGTACCCGCTATTGTAGTCGTCGTTCCTGTTGTTGCCTTCACCCGAAAAACTAGTTGCGGCGTAACTTGGTCCCGTGTTTCTGTTGTTGTTTCTTTATCTCTTGTCATTGCCGCATTTATCCCTATCTTCCTCGGGTGAACGTTTTCGTTTGTTATGTAGCGTGTCCTCTCCATCAGCCCAGCGATTTGCTATGTCCATTAATTGTGAAATTGTCTTGGGCTTGACACGCCCCAATTCTTCTATGAATTATCAGCGAAAGAGACCGTCATTGAAGGCATCGATGGCTCTTTCGTCGGATATGGATTTGGCTGAATTTTTGATGATGTTCCATTACTAGATGAATGCTCTTATTGACTCTCTAGGCTTCTGTTTGCACGCCTATTAGTGCTCTAAAGATGCGGGTCATTTGAATGTGGACTGAAAGTGTCGGATGAATTTATCTTCGAGATCATTCCAACTACCAATGGAATCTTCAGGTAGCTGTCTGAGCCATGACCTTGCAGCGCTGGTGAGGTGCAATTGTAAACTTTCCACTATGATAGCTATGGGGCCGCCCTGTAACTATACAATGGCCAAATAATCCGTTAACCAAGCTTTGGGCTCCTGAAGTCCATTGTATTTTTGGCGGTCATGCGGAAGTTTAAAGTCTTTGGGTGCTGAGGTTTTGCGAATCCGCTGAGTGAAGCAGCTAGCTCCACATAGCTCGTAGTAGTCTTTGTTGTCGCCGTCATGGTATCTTCGGTTGCGCTTTTCATCTCTGGTGTTACTTCGTAGTTCTAGTCGTGAAATATGTTCCCGATGTGGCGACCAAGATCGCTGGGTGTGCCCTGCTTGCCGAGGGCTGCTGGGACAGTGTGGGGATCTTTCGGGTTGATGTGTAATTCCTTGTTCTGCTTGTGCGAGAGTTGCTCCTACCATGCCGAAGTTCATCAAGGCAGAGCGGTGGAGAGCTGCATGAGGATCATCGGGTGTAGGTTGAGTTGTGATCAGATATGTTTGTGCAGCCACAATTGCTGCTTGAGCCGTTTTTTCTTTGATGTTTCATGCTTGATCTACTGACATAAACGATAGATCAAGGTGTCGGATCAGTTCGTTTCTTTATGTTTCGGGGATGTTCTGTAATCGAGGTGTTCCCCTTAGCGGTGCCCCTCCTGTTACGCTCCCAAACCTTCCGGTAGAGCTTAGTTGTGCCTGGCGTAAGCTGGATTCATCGGCTAACCTCTTTCTTTCGTCGAGTTGCCTTTGCATCCTTACTAGGTCTCTCTTATTGTGATGAATCAAATATTGATATGCTAATAAATCTTCATGTGAGGCGTTGGCTGTCATCGGAACTTCACTAGAAATTGCTTCACTAGCCTTTTGCCATGTTGTTGCTGGTAGCCGGAGAGTTCACATCTCTTCTCTGTTTGGTTCTGCTCCTCCTCCTTGGACTATGCGGTTGTTCGCTGTTTCTTTCGTGGTTCCCTTCATTGCTACGATTTCCTGCATTGTCATCCGATAAAATATCATTGGGGTCAAGGATAGGGTTACCGTTAGAATCGCGTGGTGTCGAGGTATCTCCATTGATCAGGCACACTTGGTGGTGTGTTAAGCATGGGCTGATAGCATCGTCATATGTCCCGAAGGAGACATTGTCGGGTGGGTCAGTGAAGTCCATTAATTTCTGTTGTGGGTATATATTTGCCATCCTTATCCCGAAGTCGATGCTTTCGCTGCTTTCTTTGGGTTCAGAGTTTGCTGCGCTTGTTCCACGTGGTGGATTTATTTGAGAGTCTGATCAGAAGGATAGATTGTCGTAAAGACCATCAAGGTCCCCTAGATCTGTCTCATCTTGCTTATTTTCTTCGGTTGACCCGATCTGCATCGTGAATTCCATGGAGGACCGACGGATGATGCTCATACTGCCGTAGGCGTAGTATTTTCCACCGACGGTTCTGAAGTAATCCGGGCTGAGGGGTGTGATTCTTGGGTCTTCTACTTGGAAGTGGAAGCTTCCGATGATTAGATTGGATCCACCGTTGAATTTGGCGGGTACTATCACAGGGGTGGGCGGGAGTGGAACCGCTTTTGTTGGGTTGCTGCTTGGACAAGAGGGTTTCGCCAAATCCATGGTTCCAGCATTCAAGTTTCCCACAAACGACGCCAATTGACGAGGGATAACCTCAGGAATGTCCATGGAGAAGGACTTAGGGTTTTGCGGAAAAGAGAACGCTGGGAATTTCGTCGGATATCAAGAGAACAATGGAGTCAAAGTGGCCTGAATATTTGGTGAATCAGACTATTACAGATCGCTTTGGGGATTGTCCGGTGATCTTGCCTAGGCTTCTCCCATCCTATATATAATAGGTCGGGTCTCAAAGTTGTATGCGGATAGGTTACATACACGTAATTACAATACCAACATGATGTCATTCCTTTTTCCTCTTTACTAATACAACTACAGCCTTTGTCGATTGCTCCTTTTGGGCCATCATATTGACTCTTCATGGGCTGTAAGCCTTTCTTCAGGCCAAGGTAGCAAATCATAGGTACCCGAGTAATTGTACCTATGTCACCCGGAACCTCGGGGACAAGGGATTATATAGGTCTACTACGAACATGAAGAGAGTAATTGATATGTTTACCTCTAGAATCTTGTCAGCCTCGGCCAGAGCAACTCTAGCTCGATACATCATTTGAGCAACATTCCTTGGACCCAAATCTTGTTGCTTTGGATGAGGGTTCCCATATGTCACTTCGCCATGATCGGCATTGTTCCAATCTGTAGCATAGTGAGTAAGGGAACCAAGGTTCTGGCCACTCAAGGTCCGGGATAGGACCAACCCTTTACCGGCAGCAGATGTTTTGGCACCAACCATTATCACAGCAGGACTCACGTGCAACGCTAGTTGCTTATCCGTAGTTGTACCAAAAGTAGTAGTGGATTTCTTCATCATGTCGGTAACCGACATTTGCCTAGTCACAGTTGTGGTTTTCTTCGGCTGTGCTTTGGTTGCTGAACTAGTTTCTGTTGCTTTGTCGGCGGGGTCATTTGCTGCTGCTCTGGTAGTTGTCGTGGTTGTTGCTACTGAGATTGTTGTGGCTCTGGCTCTTATTGTTGCTGGTGAGATTGAGTTGGCTCTGGCACTTCCGGAGTCTCAGGAGTAATTTTCTTGGCGCCCATATTGTTGGTGTTGAGATCTCCTGCTTCTCTTTCAGGGACCGAGGTATTATCTCTCGGCCCATGCATCACTTCATCTTTTGGGGCACCATTTCCCCTCCAATGTCAGCTCCTCCCTCTAGTCGAGACAGATTGGCATTTGGTGTCGGAGGAGTGCTTGCTCGAGTCGGGCTAGGAACTTGAGTGTCGGCGTGAGGAGGAGATGGTGGCACATTAATCTCAGAGGCAATTTTGGAAGCACTCTAAGAGGCTGAAGGGAATATGCCCGAGAGGCAATAATAAAGTGGTTATTATATTATTCCATGTTTATGATAAATGTTTATTTTGCATTCTATAATTGTATTAATTGGAAATGTTAATACATGTGTGTTTAATAAACAAAATACAAAGTTCCTAGTAATGCCTCTCATATAAACTAGCTCGTTGTTTAACAAGATGATCAAGGTTTCCTGATCATGGACATTGGATGTTGTTAATAACGAGGTCACAACATTGGTGGAATGATGTGATGAACATTCATCCGAAGTATAGCATTACGATCAAAGTCATTATATTTATATTGCTATAACATCATACAAAGTAAACTTAGTCCTTAGACCATGAGATCATGTTAATTGCTAACACTAGAAGAGTATCTTGATAACACCAAACGTCACACCGTAACAGGGTGACTATAAAGGTGGGTTTAGTACTACGAAGGTGTTATGTTGAGGCTCATGGATCAAGAGTGGAATTTGTCAATCCCGATGACGGATAGATATACTCTGGGCCCTCTCGGTGATATCACATTAAGATAGCTTGCAAGCAAGTGATGTGATCACTAGAATGTTATATCACGGGAACGAGAAAAAAGTGCATGTCGGTAACGAGATCAAACTAGGTATTTGGATACCGATGATCGAATCTCAGACATGTATTATATCATGAGACAAAGGGATTTAATTACTAGCGTTAAAGGTTCTCACGATCACAGAAGTAATCGTTGAATGTGTAGGAGTCAATATGGATCTCTAGGTCCCGCTTCTGATTATTGATTTGAGAGGTGTCTCGATCATGTCTGCATTATTCGCGAACCGTAGGGTGACACACTTAAGGGATACCGACACCATTTGGAGCAAATATGTTTCAGATAAAGATTTAAGAAAGCGCTGGAATTATTTCAATAGACACCGAAACTGTTTCGAGTGAAATTGCTAAAATTGGTTCTGCATGTAATATTGAAATGTTGCAGGGGGTTTTATGTGAATGTTTGTTAATTCAAGTAATTAACAAAATTCTGAATAAAAATAATAAAAGAGTTTTATTAAATGAGAGAGCATTAAATTTGGAGAAATTTAATGCATTTAAAGTGGAGACTTTAAAAGAGAATGTGAAGGGGCATTTTAATGTGGAGGGGTTACCACCACATGAATGGGGGAGGTGAGGAGTCACCCCCCATGGGGCGCCGGCCATGGGGAGGGGTACCCCCCTCCTCCTATAAAAGGCCCCCCTCACACCCCTTCTTCCTCACACCTCCTCGTGAAGGATCTCTTTCCCCCTCTAGTATTATTCCCCCATGGTCTCGGATTAGCGAGATACATGTTCCCGGTGGATTTATCTGGAAAGGAGTTGCTGCTTCCGCTGCTTTGCTGGAGCGAGGGACGGAGGTTGTCGGGGTACCGGACGTGTGTGCGATCACGGATGCACCACTGCTTTGTGGTGCTGGACTTGGTGGTGCTGGACTTGCTGGAGCTGGATCTGATGGATGTGCTGGAGCCGGACCTGCTAGACTTCATCACAATCTTGAGATCGGCAAGTGTACGACTACATCATCCACGAGTTCCAACTTGTTAACAAAGCTTTCTTGTCTTTGAGGGTAAGTTCTCTATGGATGTATATCCACTCATTGCTTGTATCTAGTAGATAGATCTTGGCGTATAGTTCCCATCGTAGGAATTTTTTTTGTTTCTATGCTGCGAACCCAACAGTGGTATCAGAGCCTAATCTATGCGTAGGTGCTTTGCACGGGTAGTACACATATGTTTATATGTGGGCGATGATGATCATGTTATTGCATCTTCTATGTATTTTGGATATTGGTGGCATAGTGGGATGAAGCGGCCCGGACCAACCTTACATGTCATCGTATATGAGACCGGTTCCACGACTGACATGCAACTTTTTTTGCATAAGTGGCTGGTGGGTGTTTGTCTCTCCTACTATAGTCAATATCTGATTTACAACGAGTTGCTAATAACTTAGTTATCATCGTTGTGGTTCCATGTTCGTAGGTAAGACCGGTTCTATCTTCGAAAGCCCTAAGCCATGTAAAACTTGCAATGGATAAATTAGAGGCCTCTAGTTTAGATCGTTGTTGGGCTAGTGTCATGATATGGTAATGTTGTAAGTTGATGTATAGTTGATACTCTTACAACACACCTAATGTGTAAGTTCCATAGACCTTGGCCTTACACACAAAGGAATGATAGAGACCATACCACGATGCATATGATGGTGATCAAATGCATGGACCATATCATTCCATGTTCGCATCTTATATTGCTAGTTTGGCGTTTTAGTAGCATTTTAAGATGATCCCTCATTTAGATATCAAGATAAAATGTGTTCTTCCTTAAGTATGCATCATTTTGTGGATCGTGTTTCGCGACATCACGTGATGATCGGGTGTACTCGACTCTACGCTTTCATATAACGGGTGTAAGACAGTTTTACACACGCGAATACTAAAGTTCTTACTTAGCGAGCCTAGCATGTACAGACATGGCCTCGGAACACGGACCGAAAGGTTAAGCATGAGTTATATAGTTGATATGATGCCCATATTGATGCTCGCGTTTGAAGCTACACCGACTCACGTGATGATCGGACTTGGTGTAGTGGATTTGGTTCATGTAATCACCAAAAAGGCACGAGGGATGTCGTTTTTGAGTGGGAGTTCATTTCTAATTTGGATTAGTCGAACTCAATTTGTCATAAACTAAATCGAAGTGAATTTTCATAATTTGTTGTAGTCACTGGCGTCTGTTCAATACCTTATACTTAGTTTTAATTGAGATAATAGAACTATAGAATTCTGGATATTTACTTTACGAACTGGTATCGTATTGTTTTGAATGTCAATTTAAAGTTTAGAAGTCCTATTGCAAACTTTCAGCAAACTCTATTTACTCCATGAAGTTTAATAAGTAGTATTAAATCAAGAGTAAGAATTCCAATGTTAGTATCTAAAGTATCATGTTTGCCTCCATGATTTTTGATATTCAAAACTTGTTTTAATATCAAGATTATCTAGGAGCTGGAAAATTGTTTCAGAAACCATCATGTGTGGAAGATATTGTGATATCTGAAACAATGTTTTTGGTTGCATTATGAGAGTATAATTTAGCAAAATACATGTTCTCATATTGTATGAGAATTTGTGAAGGATGGAGATGCTAGGCATCCGACTCTCCCAAAAGGTTTCGGGAACTAAAATTATACTCGTCATTCTTCCTTATAAGCTATAGTAGCTTGATCATGAAAGTTGTCATGATAAGGATGAATAGAAGATGTAAGTAAAAAGTTTACTACACTAAAAGATTACTAAAGAATGGATTTTTGAAAGAATGCCAAACATTTGATTATGGTGATCCACTTCAAAGTGCAAGTCCAAAGGTATTAGTATTTGACTATACACGCTTTGTACTATGTGTCATGTGAATGACACCACTATTGATGTTGATAGATTCTTTTAAAAGAAAAAGGAATTGTTGAAAGAGAATCTATAAAATATTTGGCAGAAAAGAAAAGGTTGGAGATGTCCAACTTAGGTATATAGAAGATATACATGTTATGGTTGTATTCCTTGCTTGTTAAACAATGTGGTTCTGAGGTATTGGATACCGAATTGGTTGGTATGAAGTGTCATACAGGACACCGCAATTCATGAACTGCAATGGCCTAAGTAACTAGCAAGAGAATAAGTGATGATGTTCATCGAAAACAAATAAAGTGTTATTGTGTTTTTTGTTGTCATCAAACCTAGACTTCAAGATTTGTTTTAATAATTGTTATTTTGTTCCGGTATTACGAGAGCAATGATTGTTCAAATAATTACCGTATTCCATAAAGGACGAATGAACTTTTATAAGTCTAGTGGGAGAAATCACATCCATAAACACTATTGCTAAAATGTCACAAGACAAATGATTGAAAGATCACTTATGAAATGACATCGCTGTTTAAATTATATTGGAAAGAAAACATGAAGAAAATCCATGTTGATGGATTTTTGGAGTCTTTGATTTTGATCAATTGACGTTTGTGAGACTTTCCTCGAGATAATTGAAACTCTGTCCATAGGCCAAAGAGGAATGGATGACTAACTTATTGGATATTA
The DNA here is from genome assembly GCA_910589775.1 of Avena eriantha. NCBI lineage: Eukaryota > Viridiplantae > Streptophyta > Magnoliopsida > Poales > Poaceae > Avena > Avena eriantha. The sequence continues at coordinate 371,694,267 of OU342746.1, read as the reverse complement.
TGCATGTTGATGTATATAGTCCATTATGTGTAGCCATATGCGATGGATCTTTTTGCTTCATATGCTTTCTCCAGGAATTTAAGTGAATATATCTATATATTTACTTAATAGGGAAGAAGTATGAAACATTTGAAAATTGTTCAAAGACTTTCAAGATGAAGTGGAAAATCATTGTAACAAGAAAATAAAGAGTTTATGATTCGATCATAAAGGAAGATATTTGAATTACATGTTTAGCAAAAACACCTAAGATTTGAGGAATTGTTCCATGATTTGTATTTCCCAATAAACCATAGGAGTATGGCATATTCGAGAGATGAAATAAAACCATGTTTGACATGGTAAGATCAAAGATGTCATTTATAAAACTGCCATTATGTTTTAATGATTGAAGCTTTAGAGACTACCGCTTTTACACTGAAAAGAGCACCATCATGATCCGTTGAAATGACACCATATAAGTTATGCTTTGGGATAAAACCCGAATTGTCTTTTCTTAAATTTTGGTATGCTATGCATAAGTAAAATGTTTACAACCAAAGTTGAATAAGCACGTCTTTGTAGGTTATCCCAAAAGAATTTGTTGGGATTTTCTCCATAACACCGAGGACAAAAGAGTTTGTTACTTGGAACGTCAAGTTTCTTGAGAAGGAATTTTTTCGCGAAAAGTTAAGTGGGAGGACAATAGAACTTTGATAAGGTTGTTGAACCTTAGCTATATGTGCTAATAGCACAGCACCGGAAAGTGTCCCGGTGGCGGCCACAATGCTCATGGCTCCCGTGATTACAAAGGTTGTGATCTCGGAGATTAGAGTTCCTATTGAACCGTGTGGGTCGGTAAGAATCAAATAGTGTGATTTGATAAGCAAGTCGTTATTGTTTTGACAATGATGAACCGACTACATGCAAAGAAGCGATGATGGGCCCTGACTCCATAAAATGACTAGAAGTCATAGAATTCGTGATAGTATCCATACACGAGAAATCAAGTTTCTGAACTTGGAAGACTCTCCGGAAAGGCGTGAAGCCTATCAGTCGTGTTTGGATCTATAAAGAAATAGACATGGATGTTTAACATCTATGAAATAGTCAACATGTCGGAAAGAAGTTTACGACAATGTTCAAGGAGTTTACTATGACAAGATTTGATCTTTCATAGCGATATTTAGTCTTGATGGATTAATATAGCAACCACTACATATAATTTGATGTATGGCAGTTGAACAAACAAAACAATGTTCTTCTAATAGAATGCTTACCTAGGACGTGTACAAGACACGGTCCGAAGGTTTTTGTTAATTCAAAGGGTGCTAAAAGGGCATGCAAACTTCAATAGTTGAAGTAAGCATAGCGGAGTTGGAATCTTCACCATGATGAAACTGTTAAAAGAGTTTAAATTCATCGGAAATGATGAAGATGGTTGCATTTGCAAGAAATTAAGTGGGAGCGCTGAGACATATTTCTAATACATTATGTAGAGAACATATTGTTGATTGGAAATGATGTATCTTGTATTGACACAAGTTAAGAATTTCATTAAAATAAGATTTCGATGAAAGACTTGGGCAAAACCGGAATATTTGGCATCAATATCTATATGGATAGATTGAGGCGCTAATATGGTTGTGCCAGACATACATATATGAGATATTGAAAGGGTTCAATATGGAAACAACAAGAAAGGTTCTTGCTTCATGGAAAGGATTGTATCAAGATTCAAGTGTTTCAACACTTGGTGAGTAAAATCACATGAAGATTTTTGATCGATTATATCGTGATATCTATATATCTAGAATGTCCTATGCTCTAAATGTTATGAGCACATACCAGAATGATTCATAATATGATCATTGGACAATAGCGAAGATATTCTTATGAGCTTTGGAAGAACTAAGAATATATCATGTATAAGTGATAAATAGTTAAAGGTAGTTCATTGTAAAGTGTTACATTGATGCTAGTTTTGTCACAAGATACAAATTAAAATTTATCTCAATTTAGACTATGGGTAGCACAATGTAATGGAAAGGATGTTCCATGATGCATTTGGATGAGTTCCAAAGTTGAGACATTGTGACGGATACTACAACAAAAGGCTAAGTATATGACCGCTATAGTAGCAGCAAAGGAGGCCATTTGTGTTAAGTAGTTTGTTATCAAACTAGGTGTTGTTCAAAGTGGGCTAATACTATGAAGATATATTGTATGACAATAATATCAACATAATTTAACCCGAAGGAACTAAAGGTCTCACCAAAGGACCAAATTTATACAATGCCATCTCATTTGAGAATGAGTGATGCGTAGAGATGCAAAGACATGCAAATACACACGGACCTGAAACTATCAGATCCGGAGATTATGTTAACCACTAGCAATCGCGTATATGCAACACTAGAAAGCCATAGGTGTTCAATACACAAAGTTTTTCAAACTAGATTATTGACTCTAGTGCAAGTGGGAGACTGAAGCGAATATGCCCGAGAGGCAATAATAAAGTGGTTATTATCTTATTCCATGTTTATGATAAATGTTTATTTTGCATGCTATAATTGTATTAATTGGAAACGTTAATACATGTGTGTTTAATAAACAAAATACAAAGTTCCTAGTAATGCCTCTCATATAAACTAGCTCGTTGATTAACAAGATGATCAAGGTTTCCTGATGATGGACATTGGATGTTGTTAATAATAAGGTCGCAACATTGGTGGAATGATGTGATGAACATTCATCCGAAGTATAGCATTACGATCAAAGTCATTATGTTTATATTGCTATAACATCATACGAAGTAATATTAGTCCTTAGACCATGAGATCATGTTAATTGCTAACACTAGAAGAGTATCTTGATAACACCAAACGCCACACCGTAACAGGGTGACTATAAAGGTGGGTTCAGTACTACGAAGGTATTATGTTGAGGCTCATGGATCAAGAGTGGAATTTGTCAATCCCGATGACGGATAGATATACTCTGGGCCCTCTCGGTGATATCACATTAAGATAGCTTGCAAGCAAGTGATGTGATCACTAGAATGTTATACACGGGAACAAGAAAAGAGTGCATGTCGGTAACGAGATCAAACTAGGTATTTGGATACCGATGATCGAATCTCGGACATGTATTATATCATGAGACAAAGGGATTTAATTACTAGCGTTAAAGGTTCTCACGATCACCGAAGTCATCGTTGAATGTGTAGGAGTCAGTATGGATCTCCAGGTCCCGCTTCTAATTATTGATCTGAGAGGTGTCTCGATCATGTCTGCATTATTCGCAAACCGTAGGGTGACACACTTAAGGGATACCGACACCATTTGGAGCAAATATGTTTCAGATAAAGATTTAAGAAAGCGCTGGAATTATTTCAATAGACACCGAAACTGTTTCGAGTGAAATTGCTAAAATTGGTTCTGCATGTAATATTGAAATGTTGCAGGGGGTTTTATGTGAATGTTTGTTAATTCAAGTAATTAACAAAATTCTGAATAAAAATAATAAAAGAGTTTTATTAAATGAGAGAGCATTAAATTTGGAGAAATTTAATGCATTTAAAGTGGAGACTTTAAAAGAGAATGTGAAGGGGCATTTTAATGTGGAGGAGTTACCACCACATGAATGGGGGAGGTGAGGAGTCACCCCCCATGGGGCGCCGGGCATGGGGAGGGGTACCCCCTCCTCCTATAAAAGGCCCCCCTCACACCCCTTCTTCCTCACACCTCCTCTTGAAGGATCTCTCTCACCTCTAGTATTATTCCCCCATGGTCTCGGATTAGCGAGATACATGTTCCCGATGGATTTATCTGGAAAGGAGTTGCTGCTTCTGCTGCTTTGCTGGAGCGAGGGACAGAGGTTGTCGGGGTACCGGACGTGTGTGCGATCACGGATGCACCACTGCTTTGTGGTGCTAGACTTGGTGGTGCTGGACTTGCTGGAGCTAGATCTGATGGACGTGCTAGGGACGGACCTACTGGACTTCATCACGATCTTGAGATCGGCAAGTGTACGACTACATCATCCACGAGTTCCAACTTGTTAACAAAGCTTTGTTGTCTTCGAGGGTAAGTTCTCTATGGATGTATATCCACCCGTTGCTTGTATCTAATAGATAGATCTTGGCGTATAGTTCCCATCGTAGGAATATTTTGTTTTCTATGCTGCGAACCCAACAGAGGTATCGAAGGAAGACCTACAATAGGACAGTGATAAGATATACTCAGCTAAAGGGAAAGAAAGAGAGAAACAAGAAATACATAAATACAAAAATACAAAAATATAAAGGCAGAGAAAACTTACCTGAAACCTATAGGTCTTTCTTTTGATATTTCTTAACACCCACCCTACGCCTTTTTAGGGGCTTAGGTGGTTCATCTTGCTGGGCCGCGGGCACAGCACATTTCTTGACCCCGACTTGACCACCCACGGCAACAGGGGTCACTTCGTGCAGTTGACCAGCTGGGTTAGCTGGTGTAAATTGCAGCGGCTAGGTGAATGCAATTGGCATAGGATCAAGTACTGATGACTGCAAGTGCATAGATCGTTTGTAGATAGTTTTGAAATAAAGATATTGATCCCATGGGGAGCAGGAGTCTGACGTCTAATAACTCTTGAAATAAATACTACAATAGAAATTCTAAATAAAGTTCTAAGTAACAAGATAAATGCGAATATTGTGTAAAAAGGTGTTTTTGGGTTTTTGGTATAAGAGAAGCAATAAGTAAAGTAAAACAACTGAACATAGAAAGTAAGTATCGTGTACGTAAAAGAGATTGGAATTGCAATAGGGAAAAGGCGTTCTCGGGGAGTAGCGGATACACCTCTAGCATTGTAAAGAATTAAGGTAAAGATTATTATAATGAACATTCTCAACTATGTATGTGTGAGAGGAACTCCGTATTTGGACAAATAGGCAACAAGCACTGCTCACATCATCCTCATAACCACAGTAGTCAGCAATCGACATCAATCGAATTACTGCGCTATTAAGGGACGCAATCCCGTAGGACGTATCCCATGGTATGGATAGTGTTCCGTGAGTTTCCTCGGTTCCTAAGTTGATACGTAAGGGGTGCCAACAGCTTTATAGTCACTTAAGTGCCAACACACCTCCGTCTACCAACAATTAGTTCCCTCCATCCAGTCTCCATAAGAGGCAAATAATGAGAGGTCGACTTTTCCCAACATCAAGATGAAGACAATCTAACACATGGACACAACGATGAATATCATAATAAACTTTATCTTATTTGAATCTCAGACTAGGGTTTCTCCATCTCCCAGAACTAAAGATCTACTTAGACATGGAGGCAATCAACATCATGGCAATAACAATGGAATCTATCATAGATGAATAGTACTTGTATAAATCCACAACGAGTACAGAAATTACAACAAGATCTAGATAAGATGTAGATGGAATGGATGGAGATAGTGGTGATGTAGCGGTTGATGATTAAGATCGATGCCTTAGCCTCTCGGATCTGCGCAGGGCGAAGATGGATCCCCGGTGGACGAGTTACCCCTCTAGATGCCTTCCGGAGGTCAGGTTTCGGCGATTTATGGTTGTTTTGTATGTCGTCTCTCTGATCCAATTGCACGGGGTGAAACTATTTGAGGAGGCGGTGGCGGCACCAACTATACGGCCAGAACTATACGGCCGGAAAAAGTATTCTAGTCATATAGTTGGTCGTTAAACCCTCTAGATGCCTCGATTGCTTCGAGTTTTCTTCTGGTGTTATTGATATTTCCCAAATAAGCGATTTACGTTGTTTTTGACTCCTTTCTCCCCAATACAACTGCTCCAAGAATTGTGTCCATTGTATCCATCATCTGCCCTAATCCTAGTGAAAATAGACATAAAACATGCGCGCGAACGCCGTAAAATACCAAGATCCTAGAACTATAGTGCAAAATAATAATATAAAAAGGATGCAATAATGCACTCATCAACTTCGCCAAGCTTAGACTCTTGCTCGTCCTAAACAAGTTTACCTTAATGGATGTGATCCTCATATTCATGAAGCTGAGTCGACAAAATAAATGAGGCAGTTGCAGCATGTGTTTATCATATATGATACATGGGAACAAGTTCATGAATAGTACCTTACTCGAACCATCCGAATAATATTAGAAGGCTTCCACACCTTAGTGATCAAAAGTTCACAAAAGATGAATCTCAACATGATGTAAAAGTATTCAGTTTGACCGAATGAGTTAGCGAGGTAGCCCCAAGTGTTTTAGGATTAACATATTCACTTGGGATTCAAAATCTCAAAACGTCTCTTTGTCTTACTACAATATAGTGGTGTATGCCTATTTGCTCTTTGCACATTCGCTCTTTTTTCTTCTTATCTTTTATATATATATGCTCACACTTTTGTTTAAGTATTATGCAAAGGAGCTAGCCATACATTCCACTTCATGTAGGAATTCAAAGTTTAACGATCTCAATTACCAAATTCCAATTGTATATGAAGCAATATTTATAGCTTGAATATTCTACCTCGTCTTGTTCTCACTCTAATTCGATAGCACTTTTAATTTTTCGTTGTTAAAGGTTTCTTTTTCAACTTAAATGATCAGATATTTTTTTCCTTTGTAAATCAAACCATGTACTTACAACATATTGACCAAATTATCTTTGTATGTTCCATTAATACCAATGGTGTGGAAGACTCCTATTGCTATCATCAAGTGCAAGTAAAATTATACTCAAGCCATTCATATATCCAATAGGACAAACACAAACTCAATATTGCTCCATATATGATAATAAACTCGGAATTTCATAAAAGGGATCGACTATTCCTGAAGGAAATTCTAATGATGTAAACTTTATTTCTAGTTTGAACTAAAGAAAAAGTAAAATAGTAATGTAAAAACTTATAAGATAGATTACAAGGTCTTAAAGATCTCCCCAAGCTTGGAATCAAGCCAAGCGGGATCAAATAATCCCTTGTGGTTATTTGATACCGTGATTATTGTAGATCATTGTGGCGCCATGGCATGCGGTATCTTCTCTTCACGGGCCAGCCAGAGGCGGAGGGATTGATTGACAGCCAGAGGCAGAGGGATTGATTGCCAGCACTTTCACTTGTTCTTTAATGAGCTCATTGTTATCTTGAATGGTTTGAATCGCCTTAAGACTCATAGAAAAATCTGATTCAGTTGTATCATTATCAAGTTTATCAAGATAAAGTCGTAGCAACCGAAGATGTTTGGGTGTCCTCGGTGTCTCCTTGTCCAGCTCTTCAATCTTTAGCTCGAGGGCCTTCAACTCCCTCTTCCGGCGTTCATTGTCGGCGTCGAGTAACTCCATAGGGACGATCTTGATCTCCTTGCCTTGCTCGTTATTTCTCCTGATCCCCATAGGAACTTTTCTCCTTGGCTTCTGTCCCTTGGTTGCGTGTCCTCTCGCGTGAATAAGAGGTAGATTGGTTTCTGGAGATTATGATTTGAGAGAGAGACAATGGTGGTATATAAGGGGGATCAGAGGTCGGTAAAACTCGCGAGAAACACCAAATTCTCGCCTAAGAAAAGAATCTTAATGAAACAGAGAAAAAAATCGCGGATTTGGAGGAGTCCTGCCGCGTAACGACCAACTATACGAGCACTGCCCGTATAGCTCCGGTCGTATAGTTGGTTCCGGGCAGATATTTTCAAATAGCTCGAGTCCAGGTCGATTAAGTTACCGACTCGGAACCAACAAAACCGGGTTTTTTCAATCAAAAACGGAAAAATAATCGAAGATGTCTGGTAGTTTAATGACCAACTATACGGCCGGAAAATATATTCCCACCGTATAGTTGCGATCGTATAGATACATACATAAAAAATCGAAAATGTCGGAGAGTTTAACGACCAACTATACGATCAGAAAATATATTCCCGCCGTATAGTTGCAACGGTATAGATACAAACATCGAAAATCGAAAATGTTTGAGAGTTTAATGACCAACTATACGGCCAGAAAGTATATTCCTGGCGTATAGTTGTGACCGTATAGATACACACATCGAAAACAATTTTGCAAAAAAGATACAGAAGGTTTAACGACCAACTATACGGCCGGAGATTTTTCTCTGATCGTATAGTTGCGACCGTATAGTTGGTAAAAACTTTCAGAAACTTCAGAAAAACACGAGGAATTCAGAGACAAAAATTTCAGAAGTAAAATTTGTGAAACAAATCACTTATTTGAGTAAGAATACTTACCTTGCACTTACCATTTTCTTACTCGGGGATGACAAGCTCCTCCAACAACAAAGACTTCTTCTCTTTTGGAGGAATTGACTTTAGTTCATTTAATAGTTCTCGTAAACGAAAATCACAAGGACTAAAGTTCCTCTCAATAAGATTAGTGTCTTGCTGGGCAAATATGGACACTACCTCTGCATAATCTGCAACTCAAATTCTTAAAGTAAAAGGATCCAACGGATCAGTCTTGTCTTATAGTATTTTCTCTCAGGGAGTTCTTTTAAACCATCATGATCCGTATAAACTCTTACTTTTGCATCAACAATATAAGAGCAAAATTTATCGCAAGAGAAAAATACAGCAAAAAGCCCCCTCTCTTCCTTAGGATAATTATTTTGAGCACTATTGAGAGTTCTACTAGAATGATGTATAATATTAAATCTGCGACCTATGTGTTGTCCCAGAGTTACTGATGGCTCAATGCACGGCGCCCAGAAAAATGCTTGATGGTGGTGTTGATGTAGAGCTCGTTGGGAACCCCAAGAGGAATGTATGATGAGCACAGCAGTAAGTTTCCCTCAGTTATGAAACCAAGGTTTAATCAAACCAGTAGGAGCAAGGAAACACCCCAAAGGTGTTACTAGCTGAGCTTTGGCAGGGCGCACTACCGGTGCTAGTAGCAACGTGGAGACCTGCACAACACAACCACAGAACTTTGTCCCCAACTCGCGATGAGGTTGTCAATCTCACCGTGTTTTGCGAAAAACAAAGGATTAAACGTATCGAATGGAAAGGAGTAAAATTTGCAGAAAGTAAACACAAAGCAGTAAAAGATTGTAGATTGTATGTAAAGAAAAAGGACCGGGATCCATAATTCACTAGAGGTGGCTCTCCTTAAGATAGATAAAATGCTGGGTGAACAAATTACAACGGGGCAATTGACAAACACCGAGAAAGCAATTCATGCATATACTAATCATCTTGACTCCTCTGAGACTTGATTGGGCATTACAACATAATACATAGATCGCCATCCAACTGTATCTATGACTAATAATCCACCTTCAGGTTATCATCCGAACCCCCTCCAGTATTAAGTTGCAAGCAACAGATTATTGCTTTAAGAATTGCGTGTAAAGTAAACAATACGATTGTTCTATGAACAATGGATTGTTGTTTTCTCCCTAGTAGCAACAGCACATCTAGTACCTTAGAGATTTCTGTCACTTCCCTAGATTACCAGAGGCATGAACCCACTATCGAGCATAAATACTAACTCTTGGAGTTGCTAGCATCTACTTGGCCAAGATAGCTACTAACAACGGAAAGCATGCAAGATCTCAAATAACAAAGACATGATAGAATCAATAATCAATCTAAAATAGCATCTCAATATCCATCGGATCCCCGCAAACACAACATGTATGAATTACAAATAGATGATCTTGATCATGAACGGAGCTCACAAGATCTAAACATGAAAGCACAAAGGAGGAGAAACCAGCCATCTAGCTACTACATGGATCCGTAGTCCAAGGATGAACTACTCACGCATCACACCGGAGGCTTGCATGGTGATGAAGAAGGCCTCCAGGGTGAATTCCCCTCTCCGGTAGGGTGCCGGGAAGAGCTTCAGATCCCTCCGGATCTAGGGATGGAGATGACGGCGGCTACAGACTCTTTCGTGGATTTTTGATCGGGTACTTAGGGTTTTCGTCCCGAGGGCAACTTATAAGAGGCCGAGGGGGTGCCAGGAGCGGCCACACCACCCCCTGGCGCGGGCCAGGCCTGGCCGTGCGGCCAGGTGGTGTGGTGGCTCCCTGGCCCTTCACCGTCTCGTATTCTAGCACTTGATCACTTCCGGAAAAATAGGCACTTTGGCTTTTGTCCTGTCCAATTCCGAGAATATTCATTTTCTGACTTTCCTGGAACCAAAAACAACAGAAAACAGGCAGTTGGCACTGTGGCTCTTGTTAATAGGTTAGTCCAAGAAATCATAAGAAAAGTACTCCAAAGTTGGAACAAAACACAAGAAAGTGGACAAAACCAAGCATGGAACATCAAAAATTATAGATACATTTGCAATGTATCAACATCCCCAAGCTTAACTCCTGCTCGTCCTCGAGTAGGTAAGTGATAAAAAGAAATAATTTTTGAGGTGACATGCACCATCAAAGACTTGATCAAAGTATTTGCAGAACATTCAAAGCTGGGATCATAGTACTTCAATCATAACATGAAAGACAAAGTTCTAGCAATAAGCAAAGAAACTATGATGCAACATGAAAAGGCACAAACAAAAGATTCATGAATAACAATGCTTTGCAAGACGTTTGTTTGTTTCACATAAAGAAAACATAGCATACTAGTATTCAGCTTGTCCCTCAATAGAGTAGCAAATATAAATGCATAGGACACCTTCAAAGTTCATAAGAGTGACTAGATACAATAGTTTCAAACAAGCAATAACAAGTTATGCATCAATCAACTAGACTTGGGACAATGCACATAGAACTAAGAATGGCCACTATGCTCTCAAAGTAGGTGCATAAAGTTAGAAGGTGGAGACTCAATATAATGGTGGAAGAAAGGCCTTTTGTAAAAGGAAGTAGGGATTCAAGTCCCATAAAGAGCTTCCAAAAATTATGGTACTCATAGCTTTCAGCTCTCATTGCCCCTATCATAAGCATCTTGAAGTGATTAAGGTTAAAGTGAACAAACTATGGTGTACATGCTTGACGAAGTATAAGTCAGAAATCTCATGTCCCTTGTATACGAGGGCCGCTCCTCATGCTACTCAAGTTTAGTCACCGGTAAGTTCTTGTCATCGTAAGTACATGTGTATCATAGAGAACTGCCAACGGGGTACCCCTTGCCCGATGATACGGAAGAATCCCCATATCAAAATGACAAGGCAAGCAGACAACGAGCATCTCAGCATTCTTCTTATTTACCATGGGAATATGGTGCTTTTTTCTCTCTTTCCTCTTTTCATAGTATCTCTTTTTTTTCTCTTTTTTTCTTTTTTTCTCAATATAGGACTCTTTTTTTATAAGAAGAATGCTTCATAGATAGCTCATTATGGTTACGCTGCAGGTTTCCACCATGTCAGCATGGATTAGACCAGCGGCCCAGGCGTTTTTCTAACACATATAGATAACTCCATGGACTTACAAGCTCCCCTTTCATTTCACACCGACGACATCCATATACAAAAGAGCATGATATCAACTAGGTACAAGTGCAATATTGAAAGCGTTCCCCATGAAAGCATGGTTCTGCTAATTCCCAACAAATAAGTGCAAGCATATACAACATAGAAGACACAATGGTTCAAGTTTATTAGGGGCAAAAAGTAAAGTGTGCCATCAAGTTCGTGAGAGCTTTAATCACTAGTTTTCTCATAACAAGTGAAAGGTAAACAAAAGCATGAATGTACTTGGAATAGCATAAGCTAGTAGGTAGGTATGGTGGACTCTTTGGAATAACTTGGTTTAGGGAGTTGGATGCATGAGTGGAACTCATACTTTGTTGTGGAGGCTAGCAAAAGACTGGGAGCGACAAACTAAGAGAGCAATAATGGCCATAATCATGCAGAGCGGCAAAACATCATTGATCAAAGCATAAAGTGATACTACAAGTTGAAAACTAAAGGATCATAAAGGCTATGGTGACTTGAGATAGTCATAACATGGTGTGAGCATGCGCCAAGTCAACCCAAATAAAGCATCAAAGGAGAATACCACTATACTATGCTTTAATATGCTAAAACAACGCATGATTCATCCAAGGCACATTAAGCAATCTCAATTGTTTATAACAAGTCATGCTACAGCAAAGAATACTAAGCATAAAGCCAAAACAATATCAAGCATGGCATGACAAAGCATAGGCCACAGTCAAAAACAAGCTCTTTTTACCACATAAGCATGAACTTTCCTACTCTTTTCCAAACCAAACCAAACTATTTGCAAACCAATGTATGAAAGAGGGGGTCCAACCAATTTATTCAGAAAACTAAGAAAACAAAGAAAACTAAAAACCAAAACATAAACGAAAAAGAAGACGCTCCAAGAACAACACAATTGTGCATGAAACAATAAAAATGAAGCGTTTGGAAGGAACCTGGGATTTTTATTGATGAAGAAGGGGATGCCTTGGAAATCCCCAAGCTTTGACGCTTGTACTTCTTAGATATTTCTTGGGGTGACATGCGTGGCATCCCCAAGCTTGAGCTTTAGTCCATCCTTCATCTCATTACTCATTCCTTCCATACACCTGAAAATTTTCCTTCATACAAAACTTCACACAATCTCATTAGCAACATTAGTGCACTCAAGATAAATAAGTCTTAAGGTTCAGTTATAACACCAAATAAACTTCCATTAAACACTAGATACTGTAGCACTTCCCTCAAAAAGCTCAATTCCCCAAAAGAACTCAAAAAGGAACCTACAAGAAGCAAATGCAGAAAATGGCAGAAATCTGTCAAAACAGACCAGCAGGTAAAGACTAATTTTTTAGAAGACCTTATGTTGCTCAAATCAAAAAGTGTTGAACTAACGAAAGTTATATAACAACCTGGGTAAAAAGCATAAAAAATTACAGCTCAATCCGACATACAGAGATCTCTCACGATTTTTTACGGTGAAGCACAAAAATCTGTTTGGGGACAGCAACTTTCCCAATCATTGCTTCTCTCTCATTAGAGGGTACTCTTGGCACAAAAAGCAAATAAAAAGGATAAGGAGAGGTTATTACAGATGTAATAACTTCCAAGACTCAACTAAAACTCTTGGGTTATCTCCTAACAAGTAGTTTTCTTTAACGCCTTTAAGTTAGGCATAAGAAGCAAAGAAAGAATCAAGTGTTCTCAAATGAAGAAGCATTAAAACCAAATTTTGTTTTCATAGGAGAAGCAAAAGAAATCTTTTCTCTCTTTTTAGGGAAGTGTTCTATACCTTTCTTGAGTGGGAGTTGATATTTAATGGTTCCTTCTTTCATATCAATGATGGCACCAACAGTTCTAAGAAAAGGTCTTCCCAAAGTAATAGGACAAGAAGCATTGTATTCAACATCCAAAACATAGAAATCAACAGGGACATAGGAATTGTTAACCATAATAAGAACATCATTAAGACTCCCCATGAGTTTCTTTTTAGCATTAGCATCAAGTGGGACATTAAAATAACAATCTTCAAGTGGAGGCAAATCAAGCATATCATAAATCCTTCTAGGCATAATAGAAACACTACTATCAAGATCACACAAAGCTTTGAAATCAAAGTCATTCACTTTCATATTAATGATGGGTTCCCAACCATATTTTTGTTTTATAGGAATAGAAGCTTTATGTTTCATATTTTCTTCTTTAATATTTATGAGAGCATCAATAATGTGTTTTGTAAAAGCCATGTTCATAGCACTAGCATTAGGACTTTTAGCAAGCTTTTGTAGGAACTTAATAACTTCAGAGATATTGCAACCATTAAGATCAAAATCAACTTTATCATCTAAAGTAGTAGAACTATTACTAGCCTCAACACTAGTGGTGGTGATAGTAGAAACACTAATGTTTCTAGCAATTTAATCTTCTCTTTCCCACTTAGCATGTAATTCAGCTAATAGTCTAACATTTTCATCAATTCTTACTTGTATGGCATTAGTAGCTGCAAAGGGATTCTCATTAGTTTCAAGTTTAGCAGCCATTTGATTCAAAGTAGATTGAGCTTCAGCCAAAGATGCTATATTTGTTTCAGCATTAGAGAGTTTTTCCTCAATAGTTTTATTGAAAGTTGTTTGTTTACTAATAAACTCTTTAAGCATAACTTCAAGTTCAGAGGGAGCACTCTTATTATTGTTGTAATAATTTCCATAAGCATTACCATTGTTGGGAGGATATGGATTATAATTGTTGTTACCAAAATTGTTCCTATAAGCATTATTACCATAAGCATTGTTGCCAAAATTGTTATTTCTTATGAATTTCACATCAACTTGCTCTTGTTGAGCAACCAAAGAGGCTAAAGGAACATTATTTGGATCAATATGGGCTTTCCCATTAACAAGCATAGACATAATAATATCAATCTTATCACTCAAGGAAGAGGTTTCCTCAACAGAATTTACCTTCTTACCTTGTGGAGCTCTCTCGGTATGCCATTCAGAACAATTAACCATCATATTGTCCAAAAGTTTTGTTGCAGCACCCAAAATTATGGTCATAAAGGTACCTCCAGCAGCTGAATCCAATAGGTTCCTTGAAGAATAGTTCCCTACATAAAATGTTTGGATGATCATCCAAGCAGTCAGTCCATGAGTGGGACAATTCTTTACCAAAGATTTCATTCTTTCCCAAGCTTGAGCAACATGCTCATTATCAAGTTGTTTAAACTTCATTCTTTCACTTCTCATGGATATAATCTTAGCAGGAGGATAGTATTTTCCAATAAAAGCATCTTTGCATTTAGTCCAAGAATCAATACTATTCCTAGTTAAGGAATTCAACCATTCTTTAGCTTTTCCTCTCAAAGAGAAAGGAAACAATTTCAGCTTAATAATATCACCATCTATATCCCTATGCTTTTGCATCTCACAAAGTTCAACAAAGTTATTTAGATGGGAAGCAGCATCTTCATTACCAATACTAGAAAATTGCTCTCTCATAACAAGATTGAGTAAAGTAGGTTTATCTCAAAGAAAGTATTTTCAGCCACAGGTGGAACAATAGGAGTGCTCATAAGATCATTGTTGTTGGTGCTAGTGAAGTCACACAACTTAGTGTTTTCAAGAGTAGTCATTTTTTTTGGGTTTTCAAATAAGAAAGCAAAACAAGTAAAACTAATTTTTTTGTGTTTTTTGAAGAACAAAACAAGCAAACAAAAGCAAAAAGAAACTAAGCAAAACAAAAACAACAAATTAAAGAGATTGGTTACGAGGGACTCCCCTTGTGAAGATGTCCTTGACTCCCCGGCAATGGCGCCAGAAAAATGCTTGATGGCTCAATGCACGGCGCCTAGAAAAATGCTTGATGGCGGTGTTGATGTAGAGCTCGTTGGGAACCCCAAGAGGAAGGTATGATGAGCACAGCAGCAAGTTTCCCTCAGTTATGAAACCAAGGTTTAATCGAACCAGTAGGAGCAAGGAAACACCCCAAAGGTGTTACTAGCTGAGCTTTGGCAGGGCGCACTACCGGTGCTAGTAGCAACGTGGAGACCTGCACAACACAACCACAGAACTTTGTCCCCAACTCGCGATGAGGTTGTCAATCTCACCGTGTTTTGTAGAAAACAAAGGATTAAACGTATCGAATGGAAAGAAGTAAAAGTTTGTAGAAAGTAAACACAAAGCAGTAAAAGATTGTAAATTGTATATAAAGAAAAAGGACCGGGATCCATAGTTCACTAGAGGTGGCTCTCCTTAAGATAGATAACATGCTGGGTGAACAAATTACAGTGGGGAAATTGACAAACACTGAGAAAGCAATTCATGCATATACTAATCATCTTGACTCCTCTGAGACTTGATTGGGCATTACAACATAATACATAGACCGCCATCCAACTGCATCTATGACTAATAATCTACCTTCAGGTTATCATCCGAACCCCCTCCAGTATTAAGTTGCAAGCAACAGATTATTGCTTTAAGAACTGCGTGTAAAGTAAACAATACGATTGTTCTATGAACAAAGGATTGTTGTTTTCTCCCTAGTAGCAATAGCACATCTAGTACCTTAGAGATTTCTGTCACTTCCCCAGATTACCAGAGTCATGAACCCACTATCAAGCATAAATACTAACTCTTGGAGTTGCTAGCATCTACTTGGCCAAGATAGCTACTAACAATGGAAAGCATGCAAGATCTCAAATAACAAAGACATGATAGAATCAATAATCAATCTGAAATAGCATCTCAATATCCATCGGATCCCCGCAAACACAACATGTATGAATTACAAATAGATGATCTTGATCATGAACGGAGCTCACAAGATCTAAACATGAAAGCACAAAGGAGGAGAAACCAGCCATCTAGCTACTACATGGATCCGTAGTCCAAGGATGAACTACTCACGCATCACACCGGAGGCTTGCATGGTGATGAAGAAGGCCTCCAGGGTGAATTCCCCTCTCCGGCAGGGTGCCGGGAAGAGCTTCAGATCCCTCCCGATCTAGGGATGGAGATGACGGCGGCTACAGACTCTTTCGTGGATTTTTGATCGGGTACTTAGGGTTTTCGTCCCGAGGGCAACTTATAGGCGGAAGGAGAGGCCGAGGGGGTGCCGGGAGTGGCCACACCACCCCCTGGCGCGGTTCAGGCCTGGCCGTGTGGCCAGGTGGTGTGGTGGCTCCCTGGCCCTTCTCCGTCTCGTATTCTGGCACTTGATCACTTCTAGAAAAATAGGCACTTTGGCTTTTGTCCTGTCCAATTCCGAGAATATTCATTTTGTGACTTTCCTGGAACCAAAAGCAGCAGAAAATAGGCAGCTGGCACTATGGCTCTTGTTAATAGGTTAGTCCAAGAAATCATATGAAAAGTACTCCAAAGTTGGAACAAAACACAAGAAAGTGGATAAAACCAAGCATGGAACATCAAAAAATATAGATACATTTGCAATGTATCAGTTACTCCTACAACATCATCACTAGCTTCACATATTAAGTCAAAAGTCGTATCCCAGATAGGTGGTTTAATGATAGGAGCATGGGATAAGGCATACTTGAGTTTATCAAAGGCTACAAGACATTTGTCATAAAAATTAAATCTTAATCTCTTTTGCAGAAGGTTAGTTAAAAGTTTAGATATTCTAGAGAAATTCCTAATGAACCTTCTATAAAAACCCACATGACCAAGAAAATTTCTTATATCTTTTGTATCCCTAGGTTGCGGCATTCTTTCTATGGCCTCAACCTTAGCTTTATCAACTTCAATTCCCTTACCTAATACCTTATGTCCAAGGACTATACCTTCTTTGACCATAAAATGGCACTTCTCCTAGTTTAGCACAAGATTGGTTTCTTCGCAATGCTGAAAAAATCTTTTGAGATTATCCAAGCAACTAGTAAACGAAGTTCCATAGATATAAAAGTCATCCATAAATACTTCCATTATCAGTTCTATAAAATTTGCAAAAATAGCAGTCATGCATCTTTGAAAAGTAGCTGGAGCATTACATAAACCAAAAGGCATACGACGGTAAGCATGTAAACCATAAGGACTAATGAAAGTTGTTTTAAGTTAGTCATCTGGATGAACAGCTATTTGAGAAAAACTAGAGTATCCATCCAAGTAGCAAAAATGAGTGTGCTTTGCTAACCTTTCTAAAGTTTGATCTATGAACGGTAAAGGATATAGTTTCTTTATTCAATTTCCTGAAATCTATACACATCCTATGTCCAACAATAGTTCTAGTAGGTATCAATTCATTGTTTTCATTAGAAACAATAGTAAAAGCGCCCTTCTTAGGGACACAATGAATAGGACTTACCCATTCACTTTCTTTTACAGTATAGATTATACATGCGTCCAATAGGCGTACTATTTCTTTTCTTACCACTTCCTTCATTTTGGGCTTTAGTCTTCTATTAAATTCCGCAACTGGTTTAGCACCTTCCTTCATGAATATTCGGTGGACGGTTATCATGGGACTAATGCCCTTTAAATCATCCATTGAGTACCCAAAGGCCTTGTGATGCTCTTTAAGTATCTTCATGAGTTCTTCTTCTTCATTTCCCGAAAGTTTAGCACTAATAATAACATGAAATCTATTTGTATCATCTAAAAATCTGTATTTAAGATTATCTGGTAGAGTCTTGAATTCTGGGGGTGGTAATTCCTCATCCCCTCTCTTTTCTGGCTCTTCAAAAGCCTCATTAGTTGGAGGCCCTTCAATTAGAAGTGAATCGAATTCACCTTCTAGTTCTTCTAGGGACTTGTCCTCCATAACTATTTATTCATAATTTAAGTCTTCATTTCTTTTTTCTTTTTGATCACTAAAGAAGAGAGTTGCCATTTCCTCAATAGTTTTCTCTTCCTCTTCTTCTTGTATTTGAAGAGGTTTGTCTTTAAATTTGGAAAAGTGGAATTCTTTTTCCGCTTCCCCAAGCTTAAGAGACACAGTCTCTTTTTTGAAATCAACTTTGGCACCTACATAACTCCAAAAGTTTCTTCCAAATATAATTGGGCACAGAGTGTCAGTTGGCATATCAACAACTACAAAATCGATAGGAAAGTTTTTATTGCCAATTGTGACAGTTGCATCTTCAACTACTCCCATTCGAATTCTAAGAGTTTTATTGGCTAACATGATTGTCATATCAGTATTTTCAATTGTAGTCGGTTCTATTTCTTATTTTATTTCTAAATAGAAATCATAAGATATAACATTAACTTCGGTGCCAAGATCGCATAAACCATAATGTGAGGTTTCTTTAAATATGCAGGGAAGAATAGGCTTACCCACATTTTTTACATTTGTTTTACCTGCAACCAATACAGAAGTCTCTTTATCAAGTTCAACTATGTTACAATGTGCATACATAGCCATAATTGCTTCCTTGGTCACCTCTTCATCTTTGGTTTCTTCCAGATGTTCCACAACTTCTGGCATACTTTCCTCTTCCTTCTTCTCCTGTACTGCTTTGACTTGTTCATATTCAAGAATATGCTTTTGTGTAGTGTTAGGAAAAGGTATCTCATATATTGGTTCTAGGGAGGCCAGTGTTGCTTTAACTTCTCTTTTCTTTTCAGGTTCGGGTGGTGGATCATACTTGACCAAACCCTCTTTTGGAGCTTTGATGTGTTCTGTAAAAGCTTTAACAACATACAACACAAGATCTGAATCCAAATAAAGTTCTTTAGATAATTCATTAACATGGCCCTTTTTATTATAGTCATGAATACAGTCATAATCTATTTCTATGCCTCCTTCGCTCCCTAGACCAAAATTCTATGAAACTCTATGATCGCGAATTCTATTAAGTAAAACTCAAGCTTTAGTTATAGGAAGATTCATAAAGGCTCCTTCCGCAAAAGAGTCTAGTTCAATTTTATTAGGTTCAATTAAACCGCCATAAAAGATATGCAATAAATACCATTCAGGTAAATCATGATGAGGACATAGATTAAGTAAATCTTTAAATCTGATATAAGCTCTTACTAGTACTTTGTTAGGATGGTTCCTCCAAGTCATTATAAGACGCCATTCTAAAAGATTTTGATAATGGATAATATTTTGCTAGAAACTCACAGGTTAAATTATCCCAAGTAGTAGTGGCTTTTGAGGGTAGAGATCTATACCATGAGAGAGTTGTACTAGTCAAAGTCTGACTAAAAAGTTTAACGCTTACCACATTAGCGGTATATCCTGGTAATTGGAAAGTGCCACATATATATTTGAAACATGCAATATGCTCATATGGATCAGGATCTTCTTCGTCTCCAATAAATTGCTTCTTGTGTAGAATACCAAGTAGTAGAGGATTTATTTCAAACCCCCTTGTCTTCTTATTGGAGTTGTCTCATAGGGCTTCCTAAAGTGGTTGAGTGGGTTAGCACTAGTCAGATGCTCAACTCCATCATGTTGGTGGAAACCTGTAACTCAAAATAAAACATAGCCAGACAAAAATAAATAATCAAAAACTAAAAGACCTACATCACTTAGCTCCCAGGCAACGGCGCCAGAAAATAGCTTGATGACTACAAGTGCACAGATTGTTTGTTGCTAGTTTCGAAATAAAGATATCGATCCCACAGGGAGCAGGAGTGTGAAGTCTAATAACTCTTGAAATAAATACTACTAGAAATACTAAATAAAGTTCTAAGTAACAAGATAAAATGCGAATATTGTGTAAAAAGGTGTTTTGGGGGTTTTTGGTATAAGAGAAGCAATAAGTAAAGTAAAACAACTAAACATAGAAAGTAAGTATCGCGTATATAAAAGAGATTAGAACTGCAATAGGGGAAATGCGTTCTCAGGGAGTAGTGGATACACCTCTAGTATTGTAAAGAATTAAGGTAAATATTATTATCATGAACATTCTCAACTATGTATGTGCGGGAGGAACTTCGTATTTAGATAAATAGGCAACAATCACTGCGCCACCGGAGGAAGATTGGAGGGGAAACCGCTCCCGAAATTGCTTCTGGTCGCGTCTCCTCCTTCACCAACGCCTCCTCATCACTCCATGATGATAGGGGAGTAGTCCACCCCTTGGATTTTGGGTTTATGGTGGTAACTAGATCTAATCTCTCTATGTATGATCATTGTTAAAGTCCATATGATGTGCCTTGCATGAGTAGGGATCTATCTATGTAATCCCTATGGTGGATATTGTGTGATGAGATAGTACTTGTTATTCATTTACCATTGTGTTGGATCTTGTATGGTTTGTCATACTTTGAGAATATTCTATGATGTATGTGATGGTTTAGATCAATACATAATGACTTGTTTGTCCATATCATGAGGTGATTGACACCACCAAGTGGGGGTAGATGAGAGAGATGTGATAATACTAACAACATATCACAACATATGAATCATTGCACTAGTGTTTAGAATGTTTTCCATTAAAAAGTATGATGTATGTAGGTAATGGGTGGCCGAGTGACAATGACATATGTATTGAGTGACAGCAATGCAGCCCAACATCATTTATCTAGGGGTAAAAAGGGAGAAGTATGATGTGTGGCGTGACACAAACTAAATGCGTGACCTAGCAACACAAAGGAGTACTTCTTTCACCTATGTATTTTACGGCATGTAGCCACCATAAAATTATCATTAAGACATTGTAATTGTGTATACCTTGACTATCCATAACATGATAATCACCATAAATGGAGAAGAGATGATCAAGTGAACCCATGAACTCATGTTCATTATTCTCATAATAGAAAACCCTTATCTTGTCCTTTTACATTGAAGAGGATTGTGACACTTTTATATTCTTGTTTTATTACATTAAATTTCTAACCATTAAGACAACCATCTTATTCCTTAAAACTTGTTTAGTGTATAATCAACTAAAACTTGTGACACTTTAGTTATAGAGAATAGATAGTTTTTCCTTCTTACTCCTGCGGATCGATACCCTACTTCCATATTGAGAGGTATTACGATGATCCCCTACACTTGGGGGTTATCAGTGTGCTAGTGAACCAATTCAGGGATTAGCACTATACACAGAAACTCAGTCTTATCAGCCGAGAGTGTTACAGTTGCAGTTCTTAGGCCCCATAGGCCTGCAGTTCCTAGCGGCGACAAGGCGAATGGTGGGCGGCGGCGGGAGGTCACGCGCGTGTCAGCGACGCGGAGCAGGCACCGACAGGTCGCGGTGGGCGGCGGCGTTGGTGGGAAGGGGGCGAGAGGAGTAGGAGAGTGTCTGCCAGGTGGGCCAGGGGCGGTCGCGGGAGGACACGTCTGTGCGTCCATTTGGACGCAAACCAGGCCCAAGTTTGTATTAAAAATGCGCCGGTTCCAGTCAAAAAAAAGGGACAAAACGAAATTTGAGGTGACCTTTTGGAAACTGGTATGTGTCCGGACCGAATCGGGCGCGGGCCAGCCCGTTTGCGGGGCTTCGTTCGAGTTGCCCTTGTCCCGACATGACCAAAAATTCAAGACTACTTTGATCGTGTGGGAATCCCGCAAAGCTCGTCCAAAGTAATCGTGTTCACAATGATGGCCGGCACGCGTGACCATGCCCGGACATTTGCTTCTGCCATTTGATTAACAAGATCTTTGCTACAACTGCACACATTAGAAAATCGCAAAAAACAAAAAACAAAAAAAATAGCACACGATCAGAGCGTCTCCGGCCGGGAGCTCGAAACGACGGGCAACACAGTGCCGATTCGGTCGTTTGGTGAGGGCCGGCTGGTTGTCCGCCTTTTAGATGCGTCTCTCCTATCGTGAGTCCTGAACGTGGCTTTCTATATGTTATTTTCAAATTTGTTTGCCAATTTATAATGAAAAAAAATAATAAAGTCTCGGTCATTCAAAATCCCAACCACCAAAACACTGTCAAGTCAAGCCACATATTACTGCCATGTCCGGTGAGGCTCACGCCGCCATCTCTTCTGGTGGTGGAGTCGCTGCTCTTGACAGTGGTGTTGACAACGGCCTTGTCCTGATGGCCATTTTCAGCAGAACATTCTTGCGGATCTTGGTATGCACCACCCTCACCTCGTCGTCATATATCGACATGTCGGCAGTCAAGAGAATCAGAAGCATTGTGATGCCACGCCTGCTGAGCCACCAACAAATCAATGTAGGTGTCATTGAGATCGATCCGGTCGTTGATGCTTGGAGAAAAGAGGCCGAGGGCGTTCGGGTCAAAACCGCCATGGTCGCTCTCTCCGAGCTCGGGGAGAACCTTGTTCTAGAGAGCGGCGCCGCTCTTCCGTGGAAGTAGCCTGACGTCGACGGCGACCTAGTCATGCGGGTTGGAGATGGAGTCACGCGGAATACAGACGTGGTGCTCCCTGACTGCCGCCCCCACACCGGACCCTTGGCTTATCACATGGTTCACTGATGCCACAGTTTCCTTCTTCTTATCCTTGCGATGTGTCGCGTCGCGCTCGTCCCAGGCAAACTTTGGCCGCATGGAGGCATCTTTCCACCCCAACTCTAGCATCCTCTTCGGCTTGACCTTAGGCTAAGGCATCTTGCGAGGCCTCTTGAAAGTTCCATCCGACCCTTGTTGAGCCCCTTTGCCTTCGTCACCTTTGGCGACATGGCGGCGACGCTGTGCCTTGGCGAATGGGATGCGCGAGAGCGGCGGATCTCTGGGCGAGGGGCGGGAAAATAGAGCGGCGAGGCGGGAGAAATGAATTGGAGTGAGTGAAAGGAAAGAAAATGGGCGTGCAATGACGACAATCTTTGTCTGGGTTAGCCCATGCGGCGTTGGCGTTCTATCCTACATGCTTAGATGGCTCCTAGTGGCTCGGGGGCGAGCTGGGCACGCCAGACAACCTATTAGGCCGTGCTGGACAGAACACACCCTTGGGGCGTGTTTGGTCGCAAAGGGCCAAATTTCACGTTTTTCCTACTTGCCCGCTGGGTACTGCATGAGGGAAGATTCGGGTTGGGCCAAGTTTGACACTTTGTTTGGTTGCCCATATCTAGTTTTCCTGCAATTTTGACAAGTTGTTTGGTTGGCCGCAAAACTGCTTTTATCTCGCTTGATGCAAAAACCTGTTTGGTTGCACATGCCATAGTGTTGTGCTCGCCACTTCTCAGAGCTGGTGACTTTACCACGCAATACCAAATGGAGAGCAAATTGAACTAGAAATTGCAAACAAGAAGCAATTTAAACTAGCAGTACCAAATAAGCACCCTAGCTACTAGCAAATTTGAGTTCACGATAATTTCACCTAGCTACTAGCAAATGACAGTTCACCATAATATTACCTAGCTACTACGAATGACAGTCCATGGAACACAAGGGCAGCACTTTATCAGCAAACCATCTTCTTCTTCATCATCATCTTCTTCATCTTCTTCTTCAGATCCTGTAGTTGCCTCTTGTTGCCCACATGTCGAGGGGTCACTGTTATCTCCTGTCCTTCCAAGAAGCACAATCACCATGGGTAACACCATGGCCACCGTCAGTGTCGTTGTCGTCAGGAACAACATCTTCCTTAGCCGGGAAGTACTCATCGGTGTCGAATTGCAAGATTTAGTTGTGCAAAATGCAACATGTAAGAACAAACTTAACTTGGATGGAGAAAGAGTGGAAAGGCTTCTAGTCAAGGATCTTAAACCTGTTCTTCAGAGCAGTGAAAACCCTCTCAACCGTGACTCTAAGGCTAGAGTGCCTCAGACTGAAAAGTTCTTACAGAGTCTTTGGGTAGTTTCTAGCCGAGAAGTCATTCAGATGGTACCTTGTTGACTTGAAGGGTGGAACAATTCCAGGCCGGCAAGCATATCCGACATCTGCTGGGTAGAATTTGCCGTCAGGGAGCTTGAGACTATCAGGTCTGCTAAGGCTATCAACCAGAATTGTGGCATCATGGGCAGATCCTTCCCACCCAGCAAGCAAAAATGTGAACTTTATGTCGAAATCAATAGCGGCAATCACATTCTGGCTGGGGTAGTGCTTCCTCCCCTATATGCAGCATGTTCATCTTTGGGTACTCTTGCCATTACTAGAGTGTTAGCCGTTTGTCTAATACAATCATCCAAGGAAGAACATGATAGAGTTTCTCACCTTGAAAAAGGGGAACCATTGACCATTTCCTTGTATCTTCACGGGGGTTTGACCGGATAGTGGCTTGCTCATCTCTTCCATGAGCTCTCCAACAGCATACAACACCTGATGGAAATACCGGGAAATTGTCTCGGTTGATCTCCTCCATGTGTTGTGAATCACTCGGAATCTCTGGTTATGACCTAGAACATGAAGAAACAGAGCCACATGTTCTTCGATAGAGGTGTTGATGTTGTCCTTAAACAAACCCCTTGACCTAAAGGTCTCCACAAGATGGTTAAATGGGGCTCTTCTCATCCTAAGCATGGCGATAGACTCCACATCATTGTTGTTGTTATAAATGTAGTTCAGATTCGCCATCCTCTCTCTCTCTCACGCTACATCAGGGGACCATATTTCACTGACAACATGTTAATCCTAGAAGACGCTCTTCTGTAGACCAGGAACATCCATGCCTGAATCACATCGACTAGGGCAGCTGCCTGGATTATAACCTTTAATTGTTGGCCCTAAATGGAGTGGCATTGCATAAGCTATCTAGGTAGGGTACTAATGGCAAGCTAACTACCTTGGTAAAAACATTGGAGAGGAGGCAAGGCCCCGATTCTTACCTTCATGCTAACAGACGTCGAGGACCTGCCGCAGGCGGAGAAGAAGGGGAGGGAGGAGTCGGTGCCACTGATCTGCGAGGCAGTAGATGCCAGAGTAGAACAAGACACGCCAGCCGGTGCCGGAGTCGACTGAGTCACTGCCGCCGGAGATCTAAATCGTCGTCGCCGCCACCGCCAAAGCCTCCGCACAAGAGGAAAATGGGGAAGGATTTGTGTCAGAGCGGGAGGTGGTTGCATAAGAGGGAGGTGAGCCTACTTTTCGCACCATACGGCGCTGCAATTCTTTCGGCTCCCGCATCTTCCCGTTGCCTCCCCTTGCGCTCGCCAGGGCCTGTCCCGGTGGAAACACTCGACTTTGGCGTTCCTCCGGAGCCAGGATGAGGGCTTCTTTAAGACCCGTGCGGGCCAAATCCCCGGTACGTCGTGACACACCAAACGGGCTTATTTCTTCCGGCCCGGTGCGAGAAATGAATATCGGGCTAACCAAACACGCCCTTGGGAAACGTGGTTGGGCGTGATTTCGCGTCCGGCGTGCCCAATAACCTCTTAGGGAGCCCTTAGCATTTGCGGCTTGAGATGCTCTTAGGATTCTTGTGCTCCATCCTCCGACTGCTTCGATTTGCAGGATTCTAAAAACATGTGGATAGGAAGAAACACATGATTGCAATGAAGTTTCCCCTCAAATTCTATCGTGATTTCACATGCATATGCATCAAAGTTTGTTCGATTTTATCACAACAAATACAAAGAATTCGGAAAAGAGGTTTTGAGTGGATGTAATCTAATGCAAAGAATTATGTAGAAAAAACTCCCGTGTAGATTCAGTCCTAATCCAAACAATCACCGTAGGAAAAAAAGCTTAGGGATTTGAACCCTATAACTTCTTTACGCAAATACCTTTTATAAAAGGAGAGAGTTTAGATCTCAGGTGTCTGATTTTTAGTTATATCGAAGTCGTTGATGTCATCCTATTATTTTGTGCTAATTCTCAGTTGCAACTTTGTTGCAACTTATAAATTTTGTACTAATTCTCAGTTGCAAATTAGTTGTAAGTCATTAAATTCTCAGTTACAACCTAGTTGCAACTCATGTGTTGTACGAATCGCGAAGTATATCCAATGGTGAGGGAGGCGACTGAGACGTAACTAAAAATCAGACGCTGGATTTCTAGCAAAACCGTTATGAAAAGGGCATAAAAACTTCAACCACATTAGCCTCGTGAGGCTAGAAGACCATCATGCTTGGCCACTTGTTAACCGAAATGATCATAGAAAACATACAAAGTAAGCAAAGCTATAAAAAAAAATACTACTACTACAATACTATGTAGTACTTTATTTGAAGACTTTAAAGTCCATCGGTTCACAAAGGGAGCGATATAGAGGTCGATGGAGTAGCACACACGCCAAGCTTGCACGAGAAATTTCATTATCCACACCATCACGCTACTCATCAATAAATAATTTTCGATCTCCTAAATAAAAAACTTGGACTATCATTTTCAGCTCCTAGTACTCCAAAGAAATAATTTTATTTTGCCACATTTTTTTTTCAAGTCCAAAGAAAGAAGGGAAGGGAAGTAAGCAAGCCGTACTGAGGGGAGCTTCCCCTGCATCTCTCTCCTCTCTCGCAGCTCTCAGATCCAAAACCCAGGCGCGTCCACTCCCCAAAATCCAAACCCTAGCGCTCGACACGCGCCGCCGCTGGGATGAGGGGACTCAGGGCGGACGGCGGCGGAGGTGGCGCATCCTCCTCGTCTTCCACCGCAGGTGATTCCTTCCGCTGGCTTAGCAGTGTTGGTGTATATTTTCTGTTGGCCTGTTGCGTGAGCTTGATCTGCTTGGGCTCAGTGGTCTTACCGTTGGAATTTGTGCTACGGACGACGCCCCCTTTCCTGTTCGTGACGCGCGTCTTCGCGTGTTTCTGCTGAATTTCTTGTTCTCGCGCGTGGTACCAATGGAAATTTGTCTGTTTTTCCTTCTGCAGAGAACTCGCGCTTCGACGCGGGGCAGTATACGTTCTTCGGCAAGGCGCCCCTGGAGGGGCTGGAGCTCGGTGGTCTGGTGGATGATGGAGGTGTGGACGCCTATGGCGGCGGGTTCGGTGGACACGATGATGGGGCTTACCAGTTGTCTCCCGTGGGGGAAGAGGTGCGGCTCTCTTTCAGTGACTTCCTATCCCGCGAAGCCGGCTTCCTTATCGATATGAACTGTGTGCACCGCACGATATGATTCTTAAAGTTCTAATTTTGTTGGTGCTTGCTACTGTTGGAAAGCTATGAGTTGCGTGCATTGCATGCTTCATACAGTCCTGATTTTATCGCTGCGTTCTACTGTTGGGATGAGTGGGTACTCTTTTCTGTAGTAGAGCGGTGGCTCGTGGTTTTGACCTACCTGCAGTAGGATGATGCAATACATCAAGCATTAGGACTGAATATCCACTTTTGGCGTTCTGGAGTCAGTTTTTCATGCAAGCAACATCCCTATAGTTTCAGATAAGAAAATCATATACCAAATTGCATCCCTAAAGAATGTGTTACGATTCCCTCAAAGGTGTAATTGTGTAGGTAGAATTCCGTGTGTTTTTGGCTGGCTAAGAAAATCTTGAAAATTTGATGTTTCTAATTGTTGACATGGCTGAACAAGATTGATTTTTTTGAAGAAAATGGTTGACACTCTTACATTACCTGAGTAGTGTCAACTATGGACTTCATTTTCTCAGAATACTCAGTACCGAGAAATGTGAATAGGCTATTGTCAGCAGGAAAGACATGATGGTAGCATGTCACTTTTGATTCAGTAAATTTCCTTAGTTATGTAGTCTGATGCTATAAAAGTTGCTTCCCCTGGTTTAATTTCAGCCATTGATTTCAGCGATGCTTTCTTGTTGGCCCCTGTAGTCACATTTCTTCTATATTTCATGATGAAAATTCGTCTTGCTCTTTTATTCCTGCAGATTGATTGTATGAGTAACTTGTCTGAAATTGATGATCTTGCAAGCACGTTTGCAAAGGTTAGCAACTTATATCACTGACTTGACTACTTCAATTATACTGTCTTATATTTCATTACTATGGTTTTAAAGTCTAATTATATACCAGTCTTAAACAATTAGTGTGTCCAAGGTGGCAAATGATCCTTTGAGTAACCTTCTTTTGAAGCTCATTACTTTATGCTTAGTTGCAGTTCTTTTCTTGAACCTTTTCATGATTCTTTGCAATATGTAATACAGTCAATTAGTATCTATCGTGTCAAATTATGCAACACCGAAAATGACCTTTCTAAAGATTGTTGGAGTACACTGATAAAATATAAGAGGGCACTCCCTCCCCTTTTCAGTTTCAGCCGTTCATATATGAGTGGATAAATCATAACAGATATTAAGATTTGATTGGTCACATAAGTTCTAAATATGGCATGAAGCTTGGGGCTGCAGTTTTACATGTATGAACACTGAAGTTCAAATTTACTAATATTTTAAACACAAGTGCAGTAGATATAGTACTTTGTTGAGAGATCTTTAAGGCTCGTGAGTTAAAACTTAGTATAGTCCCTGGGGTCATAGACTGCCTGATGTTTTTGCATTTCTATTTACTATTTTGGGGTGCATACTGAAAAATGCCTTCTCTTCAGTTGAACCGAAGTCTTAGCGGCACAAGGAATCCTGGTATTATTGGTGATAGACGATCAATTTCCAGAGAAAGTAAGTAACATTTCTGACCCCAGTTACTACCTAAGCATAACATTAGAAATTTTTATCCATCTTACATGCAGTCTAAACAACTTAACACTATGGCAAGAACAATAATTTAGACATGTTTAATAGGAGAAAATGTCAAAATGATAATCAGACCCTAAATATTGTCCATATGTGTCTAGATGTTTAATTCCTTGTTCTTAAATGTGCTTATGTTCCTGAGCTAACTATTGTGTTTCTTTAGGTTCTTTGACTACTGACTGGGTTCCAGAAGCAGAGTTCACAAATTGGGTAGATCAGGATATACTAGACAGCAATGAATTTCAGAACAACAAGCAATTGTGTTCACAGCCGCAGTATTTGCCTCACTTTGGAGAGTCAAAACCATTGAGCCGGACATCGTCCTATCCCCTGGTGGAAGCACTACAACACCGCTCCAGTGAACCTATTCTTGGACATAGATCTCCTTCATTTACATCCTATCCTCCACCAGGTGGTGGTGGATTATCTTATCCTGCACAGGGTCTTACACGGCACTCCAGCATTCCGTCACCTGGTGCTGGATACCAAATGGGTTCTCCAAGTTCATCGCTTTCTGGTTCTCCATATAATATGACTAGTATACCTCATGGACTGCGATATGGGCGAAGCATGTCTTACACTGCAGGTGATCTGTTGGCGAACAACTTCCTGCAAAATGAATGGCCAAATCAAGCTGGCCCACATGCTTTTGAGCATCTTAATCTACAGCCCAGTTTATTGCAGCAACAGTTATCTTTTCCGAGTAGTTCAACTTCTTCATTGCTATTTTCTCAGCAGCATCAGCATCAGCATCAGCAGCAGAGATTGCCACTAGGCCAGCCATCCAATCACAATTACCTAAACATGCAGCCTCACTTCTATCGCCATCACTGTCCAGAGATGATAGGAAAGTTTGATCATGTTCCTAGTGTGCCTTCACCAAGAGACAAGAGATCAAGGTCAGGAAGAGGAAAACACAGCATACGCTTTTCTCAACAACCTTCTGAAACAGTTGGCCAGAATGTTGACAATGCGGCAGTAAAGTTCAGGTCAAAGTATATGTCCTCCGAAGAGATAGATACTATTTTAAGAATGCAGCACTCTGGAAGTCACAACAGTGATTCTTATGTTGATGACTACTACCACCAAGCTTGTATAGCCAAAAGATGTGCTAGTTCTCAGCAGAAGATCAATTTCTCCCCTGCGTCAATAAAGGACTTCCCCTCAAAGTCCCGGTCTGGTGGTGATAAACATTCATATCTAAAGGTTGATTCTGTTGGAAGAGTATCGTTCTCTTCCATACGCAAGCCTCCTCCTCTTCTGGAAGTTGATACTGCTGCATCTGGTGATGGTTTGTCTGACCACAAGTCATCTACAAGGTCACTGGAGAAAGAGCCAATGCTGGCAGCCAGAATTACTGTTGAAGATGGTCTGTGCCTTCTTCTAGATGTGAATGACATTGACCGCTTGTTACAGTCTAGCCAGGCACAGGACAACAGTTTCCAACTGAGGCGAAGGCGACAGGTCCTCCTTGAAGGCTTGGCCACATCACTTGAGCTTGTCGACCCTTTTGGCCCCAACAAAACTGGTAATTCATCTGGATTGGCAACGGATGACCTTATATTTCTTCGCATTGTTTCTCTCCCTAAAGGACGTAAGCTTCTGGCCCGTTACCTTCGACTTCTGGTCCCGGGAAGTGAGCTGACCCGCATAGTTTGCATGGCTATCTTCCGACATCTTAGGAGCCTGTTTGGGGGTATGCCGTCAGATTCTGGGGCTGCAGAAACAACCGTTACTCTTGCCAAGACTGTGTCCTCTTGCGTGCATCACATGGAACTGAGTGCCCTCAGCGCCTGCCTTGCCGCTGTCGTCTGCTCGCAGCAACACCCACCTCTGCGCCCTCTTGGTAGCTCTGCTGGTGATGGGGCCTCTCTGATCATCAAATCAGTACTGGACAGAGCAACCGAGCTACTGGCTGATCCTCATTCTGCAGCCACCTACAGCAGATCAACCCGTTCTCTTTGGCAGGCATCGTTCGACTCTTTCTTTGGCCTTCTGACAAAATACTGCGACAGCAAGTACGGAAGCATTCTGCAGATGTTCGCCATGCAGGGATCCAGTTCCATGGCTGGACCTGAAGCCTCGAAGGCCGTCAGCAGGGAGATGCCTGTCGAGCTGCTCCGTGCAAGCCTTCCGCATACCAGCGAACAACAGCGCCAGATGCTTCTTGATTTTGCTCGGAAATCCATGCCTGTGATTGGTTCTAGTCATTCAGGTGCGAGCATGTCTTCAGGTGGTAATATCACTTCCGAGTCGGTTCCCGGTTAAACTATATGTGCAGCTTGTCTTCAGATGGTAATTTTAATGTTTGGAGACGTGCTTTCTGTCTGGCAAGATGTGAGCTTGGAGAAGTTCCATTGGCTCCGATGAAGTTTGCATTCCTCGGACTTGTGACGGTGTCTAGGATCGAGATTAATTTGTAGAACCGACAACCTCCCTCATGTGTGGGGGTAATTTCATATAATACCCACCTGGACTTGGTGGCTCTATATATATATGATGGTAGATTATTCTGCATGTACTGTTGTAACTCTGTGCAGTGATGAACCAGATGCCTCTTTGGAGGTATCCTAGTTTAACCCCGTATTTTCTGCCTATGGAAAAGAAAGTAGCGTTTCTGTGTTTGTTTCTTGGTGGAGGACGGGAGGAGCTTGTTGTTGTGTGACTTGTGACTTTGTGAGTGGTGGTAGTTTTAATGTCAGTCTACATCTATATGCATTGGTGAGATATGAGATGGATATACATACATCTGTGAGATCTTTTCTTCGTACAATTCTGTGTCATCTCTCTCTATGCTAATGTATTTTAGAATTACTATTGTTATTCGCAATATACTTGTTGGTTTAGACCTGGAAATTTGTATGCAAGTAAGCTTTGCCATGTTTCTTAGCGTCGAGCAAGCTGATAATGGTAAGCAGAGCAGAGCATAACAGACTGAATCCTCTCCCCCCGGTGACCTTTCAAAAAAAAAAAACAGACTGAATCTGAATTTTCTTACCGAATTCTTTCTTTCCGGCGGTGAGCTCGCCGGAGCTGTAAGCAGAGCCGTCGTCGACGCCGCGGCCTGCCTCTCCTCGCCGTCTTCGGCCGGAGAAGATCAAAACCCGCTGTTGGTTAAAAAACCAGCGCAGCATTGGTATGACCGCCGTCTTTCCCTGAAGTACCCATTTTACCTTCATACTCGATGCCATCCCCGCACCCCCTCTCCTGGATCTCAGGGGCAAATCCGTAACAGCCAAACTTTCTCCCCCGCTTCGGAACCATCGCCTCCGCGCTTACACAACGGCAGCGATGGCGGCCTAGGGTTTAACCACATCGATCCGCCCGCGTGCGACAATGCAGAGCTCGCTCCCGAGGCCTCCGCCGCCTCCGGCTCCCTTCGCACGGGCGCAGTGCCCTGCGAGCGTGGGATTTCTCTCTCACCCCAGGCGGGCGCTGGTGGTGCGATGCCACGGGGAGCCGCCGGCGGCGTCGGCGTCGGGGTGGGCCCCGCCGACTGGTAGGGACCCGGATGCCAAGAAGCCGGCGTGGCTGCGGCAGCGGGCGGCGCAGGGGGAGAAGTACGCCAGGCTCAGGGAGTCGCTCGGCGAGCTCAAGCTCAACACCGTCTGCGTCGAGGCCCAGTGCCCCAACATCGGAGAGGTACAAATCAACCTTTACAGAGACGCTCTATGAGATTCATACGCAATGAAGTCTGAACAAGAACAATTCGGCTCGCTTGTGTGCCTGCAGTGCTGGAATGGCGGCGGCGGGGCGGGCGGGGAAGGGGACGGCATTGCCACCGCGACTATCATGCTCCTCGGTGACACTTGTACCCGGGGTTGCCGGTTCTGCGCCGTCAAAACTAGCAACAAGCCTCCGCCACCGGACGCCCTGGAACCTCTGAAAACAGCAGTGGCGGTTGCCAGTTGGGGGTAAGATCACTGTGACAATTATCGACATGTTAAGAAATGGTGGTACAAATTATCTGATAAATGCCGTTCTTTCCAGAGTAGACTATGTCGTGCTCACAAGCGTCGACAGAGATGACATTCCTGATGGTGGAAGTGGCCATTTCGCCGAGACAGTAAGAGCCCTCAAGGTTTGTCCCTGACGCCTTAGTGTTGTGATTAAGTCAGCGAGTCCACCATATGATGGTTTTGGGGCTTCTTTTCAGGAGCTGAAGCCTGGGATATTGGTGGAGTGCCTAACTTCAGATTTCCGAGGTGACCTGGAGGCAGTTGCGTCTTTGGCAAACTCTGGGCTAGATGTGTATGCGCACAACATTGAAACCATGAGGAGTCTGCAGAGATTAGTTAGAGATCCCCGAGCAGGGTAATGTGTTTCTTCGATTCTTTTTTTAGTATTGCTTGGTATATCATGGACTGGAATCCACACACAAAAAATGCTGCGGTTGAAGGGACTTGAGTTTTTCCAGACACGCTTTTTGTTAAAGTACAACTGAGGCTCCAGTATGGGTAGTCTAGGTGCATACTTGTGCTCCCACCATTATGCCTAGGATAATCCCGTAAAATACAGTATCATCATTATGCCCTGAGTTCATGGCACACTGACTCCCATAAACAATACTCTAATGATAACCTACCACTCATAACTTAGAAACCTAGAGTTTTGACTAATTTCTAGAAGCAATTACAGAAGGGAAATCACTAATGTCATCATAATGGCATGGCAATGCAACTTGTATCTTATTCCCAGCCTATTATCTCTACAGATATAATCAGAGCTTGTCGGTTCTGAAACACGCAAAAGCTAGCAAAGCGGGAATGGTAACAAAGTCCTCTATCATGCTTGGTCTAGGTGAGACTGACGAGGAGGTGAAGCAAACAATGGCTGACTTGAGGGCTATTGATGTTGACATTGTGACCTTGGGGCAATATCTACAGGTTTGTTGTTCAAACCCAGTTTTCCATGGAGAAAGTTTAACCACCTTACGGTGTACTGTTTATAGTTTGTACATTGTTGGCCTTCTTTGTGAATGTTGTAACACCCAAATCTCCTTGATTACACAGCCAACTGAAAGACATTTGAGAGTCAAAGAATACGTGACTCCTGAGAAGTTTGATTTCTGGAAGGAGTATGGAGAATCTTTAGGATTTGTGTATGTTGCTAGTGGACCTCTGGTAAGCATTAAATATAGCCGGTCATTTTTGTGGATAATATCTGGGATAAGAAATACCAGTGTTTATTGTAAGAAAAAACTTTTACCAATGCACTCATCTAGAGGGAAACTGTTGCCATTTCGCATCATCAATAAAGCATGTCTCTCTTGGCTATTCAACCTGTAGAATCACAGAAGATAAAAGCTACCGCTCCCAAATCTTCCTAGTTGGTGGTGGTAGAATTGTATGCAGTTTCGCAGTTGCTGCCATTAGCAAATTACAGGAATTAACTATTGTCTTTGTTGTATGTTTTCAGGTCCGGTCCTCATATCGTGCGGGGGAGATATTTGTCCAAAATTTTGTCAGGCAGAAAAAGGCTGAGCTTGTATCTGCTGCATCTTAATCTGATACTCTCCGTCCGATT
The DNA here is from genome assembly GCA_910589775.1 of Avena eriantha. NCBI lineage: Eukaryota > Viridiplantae > Streptophyta > Magnoliopsida > Poales > Poaceae > Avena > Avena eriantha. The sequence goes on along the minus strand of OU342746.1, from coordinate 371,659,937 downwards.
ATATCCGTGTCGATGTTTTACACAGGAGTTACCTTGTGAGGCCTGTGGAACGGAGGGCAATGTTCATCCAGAGTTACTACTATACTCCATTGGCAGTTCAGTATCACGATTGCTTTCAGTCGATAGTTCGATCATGCCATAATTTTTCTCGCGACTCCGGCGTGTGCTGAATTTTTTGTTTTTCTCACTTGCTTAGATTGATAGTTTTGTCCCTGTATGGGGATCCAATAGATACCTACAACTTCATTTTATAGTACTGTATGTAATGCTTCGTGTATGAGCGTTATGATTTATAATGCAATATAGTGGTGTCTTGTTTGTTTCCGGAATCCTCAAAGCTATGATAAAGCTGAGCACGCATTAACATGGGAGCTCAACGATCACATTTTCTCCTCATCACCAAAATCTCCACTTGCATCTGAACACGAACGTAGACGACCAATAAGGCGTTCGCTACAACGAGCCATGATGTAAGGAGAAACCTGTGCAAGCACAAAACGGCTAACCGTATATTCATTGAACCATGAATCCAGAAAGTTCATGGGGAATAAGAAAGCAGAACTGCTATACTATTCCAGTGATCACAAATTAAGGGCCTAAAGCCCATGAAATGAAAAGCGCCGGAAAGCGAAGATAGGTTCAAAATCATAACCACAAGACCATGAAACACAAACTCACTCTGACAAAAACTTTGGTTCCAGAAACAGTCTGAAGTGCAAAACTTCACCTAAATGAACAACTGTCTTGGAGATCTCTAAAAATCGCCTAAACATTCCATAGGTGAGTTTATATTTTGGTTCCAGAAATAATAAATTTGCAATGTCAAACACTAAGCCAAAGGTTTGCAGTTCTTTTTTCTCGAAGTTAGCATACCATCGTGATGGGAATGGAGAGGATTTGATCCGCCGGCGGTGGCGGCAGTGGCAGTCCGGCGGCAGAGGAGGAAGACGAGTTGTCGGCCAAGGGGAGCATGCCGTTTCTCTTTTGCTTTCGTTTTATTTTGGTGCTGTAATTTTGGTTCACTTACTATGGATGGCTCGATGTGTAGAGTCTAAAACGAGAGATCGGGTGACGTAAGGACTCATCGGATAGCCCAGGCCTCCGATCTAAGTTCTATTTATATGGGGTGTATGCGGTACACGGAGCTGATACATACTACAACCAATATATACATAACCAACATATACATATAGTATTAGAACTCTTTTCTATCTCTAACACCCTCCTTTAATCACAACTTGGACAAGTTGAGATTACGCTTAAACTCTTCAAAACTACGAATACGAAGAGGCTTGGTGAATCCATCAGCTACTTGATCCTTTGAAGGAATAAATCTAATCTCCAGCTCTTTGTTGAAAACTCTCTCTCTAACAAAGTGAAAATCTATCTCAATATGTTTGGCCCTTGCATGGAACACAGGATTTGCAGATAAATATGTTGCTCCCATATTATCACACCACAAACAAGGTGGCTGAGTTAACTTGACTCCAAGTTCAGCAAGGAGTGAATGTAACCATATTATTTCTGCGGTGGCATTGGCCACAGACTTGTACTCTGCTTCAGTGCTAGACCTTGAGACCGTGGCTTGCTTCTTAGCACTTCACGAAATGAGATTAGGCCCCAAAAAAACAGCAAAACCTCTAGTTGATCGACGATCATCTGCACACCCTGCTCAGTCAGCATCTGAGAAAGCACTGACTAGGATAGAGTTGGACTTCATAAATGTTAGTCCAAGATCAACTGTATGCTTGACATATCTCATGATATGTTTGGCTGCTCTCCAACGCAAAGCAGTTGGAGCATGCAAATACTGACATACTTTATTGACTGTAAAGGAAATATCAGATCTTGTCAGAGTAAGATACTGCAATGCACCTATCATGCTTCTGTATTTGGTGCTATCCTCAGGACCCAATACTTCTCCTTCATGAGCTGTGATTTTTTAAAGGAATGAATCAAGGAGTAGAATTTGTTTTCTAAGTAGCGCACCAGCATTAGGATGAAGATTTTTAAAAGGAAAAACAGCTTCATCGAAAACTACATCACGAGACACGTACACTCGACCAGTGGAAACTTCAAGACACTTAACCCCCTTATGGCGATGACTATAGCCTAGAAAAAACATATTTCTTAGAGCGGAAAGCGAGTTTACGTTTGTTGTATGGACGGAGGTTGGGCCAACAGGCACACCCAAAAACTCGAAGGGAATTGTAGTCTGGCCGAGTGCCCAAAAGGCGATGAACAGATGTGTCATTATTGATGACTTTACTAGGAAACATATTAATAAGATATGTGGCAGTCAAGAATGCCTCATCCCAGAATTTTAGAGGCATATGAGCATTGGCAAGTAGGGCGAGACCTATTTCAATGATATGGCGATGCTTTTTTTTTCAGCAGAGCCATTTTACTGGTGTGCACGAGGACAGGAAACATGGTGAGATATTCCTTGAGTTTGAAGGAGGGCATTTAATTTGACATACTCGCCTCTCTAATCAGATTGAAGAGTAAGTATTTTCCTGTCAAGATTACGTTCAACAAGTTTTTGAAAATTTTACGAAGGCAGCAAAAGCATCAGATTTTTTCTTAAGCATATATATCCAAGTAAACTTGCTATAGTCATCAATAAAGCTTACATAATAATCATGACGTCCAACAGACGTGGGAGCAGGACCACATATATCAGAAAAGACTAATTGGAGGGGTGATGTAGAAACACTGGTAGAGATGGGATAGAGAAGCTGATGACTTTTAGCCCGCTGACATGAATCACAAACATACTCTGGACTAGAATCTCTAACATATGGGAGTTTATTTTTACTAATTATTTGACTAACAATTGTAAACGATGGATGACCAAGACGACTATGCCACTTCGCTTGGGAAGGCTTGGCGGCAACAAAAGCTTGCTTATGTGGTTGGGAAGATGACACCAAGGATGAAATAAGAGGATAAAGACCGCCAACACATCGCCCTCTATGTTATTTTCTGCGTGACCTGATCCTTGATCAAAAAGAAGAAGAGAAGAAATTCTATAAAGACGTGGTTGTCATATGTGAAGCGATGAACAAATAAAATATTTTTTGAAGCATAAGGAACATGCAGAATATTGCGAAGATGTAAATTCTGAACAGGGTGACGGACAATTGAATGGCCAACATGAGAAATAGTCATACCATGCCCACTAGCGGTGTTGACCTTGTCGTAGCCTCGGTAGTTGAGTCAGGTTGTTCAACTCGCTGGTGATATGGTGGGTAGCACCAGTATCCGGGTACCAGTTGGTGTCAACACCGTACGAGGTTCCATGGACTTCCTTATCACCAAAGGAATCATCATCGTCATCGTCAAAGCGTCGCCAACAGTCCTTGGCAGTGTGTCCTTCCTTGTTGCAGATCTGGCACGTGACATCGACCTAGGGTGTGGTACGCCGACGGCCACGTCCACGACCTCCGCCCCTCCTGGAGGTGTAGAACGGCCACCACCTCGCCCCTGGCGAGGACGGTCATCGCGGCGATCATCCCACCTATCATCACGGCGGTCGCCACGAAAGTCATCATGATCACCGCGGTCACCGCGATAATCGGAACGACCGCCCTTGTTTCCACCAAAGGTACGTGGGCGGCGTTGGCGAGATGCAGCATTGGCGGTTGTCTCAAAACCACCGCTAGGCGGTCCGCCGAGCATCTCTTGCCTCTCATCATATGCGTGCAGACGAGAGTACAGTTCAGACAATGTCAACTTGTTGGCGATCACACCTAGTGCAGCGACCAGAGAATTGTAGTCAGCGCCAAGACCTACCAGGATGAACGAGATCAGTTCGTCATCAGGGACCAGGCGGGTGGCTGCTGTAAGTTCATCCGCAATGTTTTGCATCTTGGATAGAAACACCGAGGTACTCAGAAACTGAAATCTTTTGGTATTCGCCAGGGCAATCCGAAGATTCGTGATCTTGGACTGATTCTGCGAGGCGAACATCTCTTCCATCGCAGCCCAAACACCGGCTGTGTGCTCGATCCGGAGAACATGTGTGAGGACCTCCTTGGAGAGCGATTTGAGTAGATAGCTGAGCACGATCTGGTCACGCGACAGCCAGGAGGCATACTCTGGATTGGGCACCGTCTTGGGTGTCTTGTCCTTGTCCACTGGGGCAACGGGCAGTGTCTTCGCCGGAGCCGCATCTATTCCGTCGAGGAGGCCGACGAGCTGGGCGCCGCGTATGGCAGGCAGGATCTATGCTCGTCAATGGGGATAATTGGTTCGAGTCAATTTCTCGGAGGGAGGCTCGCCAAGATTGATCCCCGGGCAACTGATGTAGGTGGTAGCCATGCTGATCGAGGAGTTGAGCGACGACGGCAACATGGACGGGGAGGATTTTTCTCGTGATCAATTTCGGCGGAAGAGGCTGGCCTGATACCATATAAAACGAGAGATCAGGTGTCGTAAGGACTACTCGGATAGCCTAGGCCTCCGGTCTGAGTTCTATTTATATGGGGTGTACGTTGCGGTACACAGAGCTGATACATATTACAACCAACTAGATGAATGTTTGTGGTTGGTACGGTCGCGTCAACGCGCTTCCTCGAGCGTGGCTACAGCTGTTGCAGGGTCCACCCCGATGTCGTCGACGGGCATGAGGAGGCACTTGATGGATGCGCCCAGTGGATCAGCATCAGGATCTTGGGAGGAAGTTTCGGCTCCCTCGGCCGGACGCTCATGAGCGGGGCAATGGTTGTTTCTCCCGCCAGGGCAGGCCATCATGACCTCCACGCAAGTGCTTGAGACGAGCCCGCTACCGCTGGTGGGCAACGGTTCGGCGAAGGTGAGCACCTCACGAGGGAACTGCTCTGGGATGGTGGTGATGTAGACGCCGTGGTTGCCGAAGTCCATTATGGAGCCACTCTCAAGAAAGGTGGCGTAGTCGAAGGTGCCAAGCGTCAGTACGAGGCCGGAGACGATGCACTCGCTGGAGGTGGTGCGAGGTCCTGTACGGAACGAGACTCCGGTCGTGTTCGCCATCGCCAGGAGGTGGTCCTCTATACCGTCGGCCATGACCTCGCCCGGCACACGCTGCCCGTTCTTGCCAGCTATGTATATCTCCGCCTTGACCCCGAGTGCGACTCTTTCCTCTAGTCACGGTGTGTCGCTGCCTCCTTGATTCTTAGTCCCCGTGCTTGCCTCTCTTTGGTCGCCGCCCGAGCTTCCCGTCTCGGGCCGCTCGCCATCACTCATGCATACTGAACACGTTGATCTAAGGTTACACATAATGCACATGATTGTTTCCCTCATATGCGGGACCCTTAGGTGTGGCCGACACTGACTGACCCACTCGGTTTCGGCCACACCGACAATACACTATTCTTGCAAATTCTAAAATTCACGTACTAAAATTCGAAAAAAAAAAGTATTATTTTAAAAAATAAGCCTCCGTGTGTACTATGAACTCCTAACACTGGTTTGGTACTCCGTGACAAGCATGTTCATATTATATACTTAGTATTAGCAATCTTATCCTGACACCTAGCTTATACTACGTCTGTTTTAAAATATAAGATGTTTTAGATTTTGTAAAACTGTTGTATGTAGACTTATTCTAGTGTGTAGATTCAGAGTGAATTTACATTACACCCGTTTCAAAAAAGAAAAACATCTTATATTATATTTTAAAATGGAGGGAGTACATACATCGTAGTAGTTCAGATGTAACAAAAGCGAGGGAACCACAATTGTACTGTATACGCTTATATCTGGAAAACACAATTCAGAACATGTTGTAGTACGTTTACGATTCTCAGCGGTCCATCTACAGTCCTAAATTCTAAATTCCATTGTGCAGCTCGCGAACCGACTAAGGTTTCCCAGCGAGAGCAGCTTGGGGTGCGTGACCATGGCGACAAGGATCAGCGGCACGAGCGGCAGGTAGGTGACCCCGTAGGCGCTGATGCAGCGCAGCATCTCAGGGAGCTTGAGCACCACGACGGGGGCAGCGCAGTCGAGCAGCCCCGTGGCGAAGGCGACGAGGCTGTAGACATGGAACATGGGCACCGTGCAGAGGAACGTCTCGTGGTGTCGGAGTCCTCGAGGCGGAACCGGTTCATGACGATCAGGACCATGGAGATGAGGTTCCGGTGCGTGGCCACGACGCCCTTGCTGGCCCATGGTGTCGGGTGAGTACAGCAGCGTGGTCTGGTCACCTGCATGAAGCGGTCACGCCGGCTTGACGGGTCGGGCGTCGTGGCGGAGATCTGATGGTGGCGATATGTGCGGGTCGGAGCCGGCGCGTAGTCAGGTTTGGCGCGTAGTCAGGTTTTTTTGCTGGCACGAACTGTTTTCCGGGCTAAGCGCCCATGGTCTGCTGCTTTTGGCAATCTGTCGCTGAATGAGCAAGGTGCTCTGATCGTTGATGGAAAATTGGTGCTTGATGGCTCGTATGTCTCAAGTCTGAACGTTTGTCTACAAGACCGCGTAAAATTCACGACCAAAACGCAGTACCAGCCCCAGTTGGTCTACCTCTCTCTCACCATCTCTATATTCAGCCCCTCTCCTCTCGTTGTTCTCCATCGGCAGCGTATCCCAGCCTGTTCTCATCCGTTTCTCCACCAACGAGCGCCACCAACTCTGAGCTGTGCATTCCCCTCCTCTGTATAGCCAGGCGCGGCGGCCGCCCCGCTCCGCTTTCCCCTAGACATGGAGGAGGCCCCTCCTTTCCTCTTCAGATACATCCCGGTCATCGCTCTTGGGACAACAGGAGCACAGGGAGGTTTGTCCAGCGAGGGCTCGAAACTTTCCAATGGCCCGTTGTGCAAAGTTGGAGCAGGCCAGCCGTCGTTACCTTGGTGGCTTGGTGTCGTGGATGTCGGGCTCGGCATTCGCTAGGAGTTGTGGCAGCGGCTGCTGGGGGATGAGATCAGGATGGAAGCGGTCGTCCGACGGGAGGTGGGGCTTGAACTGGAAGAGGACGGCGACAATAATCTCATGCTCAGGAGGAGGAGGTCTCTTCTGATCTCGGGCTGGAGGTAAATCTCGAGACAGTTGTCTAGCGGGAGTAGGGGCACGAGCTCGAGAGGAGGTCCAGAGATTTAGCGGGCTTGAGAGGCAGGACCGCAGGAGTCGTGTCGCAAAAAAAAACGTTTCGGACGTTTTTAATTTACCGGTGGTAATCTGTGTAATATGGATTTTGGTGGGAGAGTAAAATCGTTCAGATAAAAGTGACGTACCATACAATTAAGACCACAAGCCTTTTAATAGTATAGATATAGATATATTAAGGATATTATAACCGAGTCAACTAGGAAGTCTCTCACGTCTTCACCATTTATGGCCATTGGATTGCTCTTCCCTGCAGTTTTTGGCCGTTTGATCTCCCTCAATCCCGCATTGGGCCGGATGTCCCTAGGGGAAGCTACTCTATATGTCAAATCGTCCCACCTTGATTAATTGGTCACTAAAATTCACTAAAGCCCACGTACTAGGCAATTTCGTGTAGCACCAATACCGTGGAGGCAGTGTCGTGCGAGCGAGCAGGTGCCCATGGCTTTGGTACGGGAAGACAAGACGATGGAGGTGCGCCACCTTGCTGCCTGTACGTGCGCGCTTAATGGCAGAAGTACTGGCCACTACTTGGCGACGGTAGTAGATTCGAGTTACTACTCTCTCGCTTCTTCTCCTTCCCTATACGAGCCTACATATGCTTATCCCTGATTTATTTGGGAAAACCTGACAGCTCATGACCTATGAGAATCTACTGATCCTTCACCTATGTTGCTATAACTGTAGATCTCACTCCTGTGGCAATCGCGATTGGAAGAGGACATGAGAGCGAAGCATACATACATGACGTGATGATTTTGCAGTTTTGGTCGTCCGCGCTCATAACCTGCTCTTATCGCTTGTGCTGAGCGGCATGAATATTGGCATCTGAAGCCTTCGCCGTCGTAGACGTCGTTTCAATCCCTGTAACCGGTCAGTCCAAATCCCTAGTTACAACTTCCTATTTTATTTACCTGCTGCTATAACCACAACATCGTGCAACTGGCCTATTGATTTTTTTCCCACGTCACCTGTGTATGTTTCATGTTCCTCTGTATTCCGTTTTGGTGGAAACTCGCATATATGAAAAATGAAATTCAGTTTTGTTGCAGAAAGTTGTATAGTCTCTTTTCAGTAAAAGGCTAGCAAAGGTGTGCCTCCGCCTTGTTTTATTTGTATGGTTAGAGACTTAGAGTAGTTTCACGTCAACATTGCATCTTCAAGGATTACTAGCTGGATCACACATAGAAAGTATGCATCTTTCTACCAGTGAACAGATCAGGTACATCTTTGCCACCGACCTATTACAGATGTGCTCAAAAATTGTACAAACTCTGTAGTTGTACTTGATCTTTATATTTACACCTCCATTTATTTAATGTCTCTGATTGTTTATATTAAACATAATTTCTAAGTATCTTTCACGTGCTAACATCTGTAACGAAGATGGAAAGGGTTGAATTTGGCATCAACCGATTTATTATTAGAGAAAAGAACTGGCCAAGGTATATATATATATCGGGTAACTAAAATTCCTTTATTTTTGCAACTTCATGTCATTACCATTATTTTTTATTTTTGCTCTCCGGTATGCGTTTCAGAAAAAGAGTGATGCGGGACATTACAATTGGAACTATGCATGCCACTGAAATATTCGTTTACGGGAGGCTGATGTTTATGTAACATGCATGATCTTTAGCAACAGAAGGTGTACCATACGACAAAAAATTCCACATAGGTAGAAATTGCCATATTTATGCCATATACCATATGATGTTTAACTTCTTTTACAAGAGATTGTCAAAACATGCTCTATTTTGCTTCATGATTGGATATCCTCTTGGCATTCTCTATGAATGTCACTGGTACCACTGCAAACGATACGATGGACATAGCTTTGGTGACCAAGTACTTCTTCGGCGCCATGAAGGAGATTGGAGCCTCGTCCAAGTCTTTTTTATCCTCATCCCCCATGTTCCTGGAGCCACGTCAAAGATGTCGCCTGATCTCCAACATGCCAATACTCTCAAGGAGGACATTGGAGAAAAAACATTGTTAGTTTTTCAAGAATTTTGAGTTGAACACAAAGCAATTGATCATTTCATTTATTTGTATTTGTCTTAGACAAGTTAAAGTTTTTTTCCTTTTTCCTACTCTGTAACAAAATAAATAAGATAAAGGCTAGAGCAACTACATCCTTGTTTATTTAATAATTAACCTAAAATGAATCATATTTAACAAAACCTTAATAATAGTAAACTGTATAATATTTATCCACATATTTCTATAAAATGTATATATGAATCTAAAGTAGACGGGCACGGAGCCATCATGATCTAGTACGTATAGTAGTAGAACTCTTTTCTATCTCTAACATAGAGTCGAACCTGAATGAATCGGACAGGAAAAGTCGTTCTTGCTCTGAAGTTTCGGGTGACTGACCCCCGCGTTCTATTTAGGCCCAGACAGACCCACATTGCCTGTGGACTCCACGAATTTCCTCACGATTCACGAATCAGGGGTCGAGGGAGGAGAAGCAGCAGCGGGCAGCCGGTAGCCGGCGACGAGGCGAGGCGGAGAAGATGTCGTACCTGCTGCCGCACCTGCACTCCGGTTGGGCGGTGGACCAGGCCATCCTCGCCGAGGAGGAGCGTCTCGTCATGATCCGCTTCGGCCACGACTGGGACGAGACCTGTATGCAGGTACCTACGCCCTTTTAGAAACCCTAGCTTTTTTACTAGTTATTATCGACTCTCGTGGTTCTGGTGCGCGTGGTTGCGAATTCCTGCTCGGTGGGTGAGTGGGTGGGTGCAGGGCTGGATTTGCATTAGAAATTGGGGGTGGATTTGTTGAAATTGGGAAAGGATATGATGTAGAGGTTGTACAGATAGACAAGGAGAGGTTTAGGTATCATGACGCAGGGATTCCCATGCTGATTTATTCGAGAACCGTGACAAATTTGCTAGTAATTAGCTTCTGTGAGTGTCTTATTACAAAATAGCCGTACTAGTGTTTAGGGATCTCCTTGCAGCTCTGCTACTTGATTGCTAATATGTGAATAAATGCTCTTAGTGTATGGCAATTGTGCTACTCCTTGGGTACTATCCACCCATCCTGTGGGCACCTTTCCACTGTCATCGCTTCATGGCATGGGAGGATAGTGCGTTAGCTTGGATTTGTTGCAGACATGGAGGAATTCTGGATGTCTCCTTTATATTAGAAATAGAGCTTCAAATTTCATAATACAGATAGCTGAACTGGTGTTTTGGGGATATCAGTGCTGGGATGCTACGTTGTTAACTTGTATGAGAGCAGATGCTCGGCTGTGCTACTCCCTAGCCAGTAGCCACTACCCACTTATCCTATAAGTGATTTTGTATTCAGCCTTTGTATTGCCCATAGGTTCAAGCTTCTAATTTGTACCGAGAGCTAGATTGCAACTCACACGTTCTATGTTTTGCTGCCTTTACATATTTGTACTAGTTCACAGTGGTTTCTTGATTAAGTTGAAGTAGCACTGACCATTTTATTCTTAGGAAGTTGAGTAATGGGTGCCTTTATTTTCTGATTCATGGGCAACCTTCTTACTACTTTTGTGTGTCTTAGCTGTTTTATGTTAATTATTACAGTTTAATTTCTCATTTAGACTTTGGTTCTACATCAATCTAGCATAATTGTATGCTGTTAACTTCATTACGAGTTTATGACTATCTACTTGTTTTTTTTAGATGGATGAGGTGCTGGCAGGGGTGGCTGAGACCATAAAGAACTTTGCTGTAATCTACCTCGTTGACATCACCGAGGTTCCCGACTTCAACACGATGTACGAGCTGTACGATCCATCGACAGTGATGTTCTTCTTCCGCAACAAGCACATCATGATTGATCTCGGAACGGGAAACAATAACAAGATCAACTGGGCGATGAAAGACAAGCAGGAGTTTGTCGACATCGTGGAGACTGTCTACAGAGGAGCTCGTAAGGGTCGCGGTCTGGTGATTGCTCCCAAGGATTACTCTACCAAATATCGTTACTAAGGTGTTTTGTTTCTGGCCTACTCTGCAAGTGAAGTTTCAGTACTTAGGCACGTGACCCTTGATGCGATGTATGTCAACTTTAAAAGTGGTGTAAATATCTGTATCTTGGATTGATATGTCATAAACCTGTATTCCTTGTAAACAGGACCTGTTGTCTATTGGTATGACTGATGAAACAGATTGGTTGTTTAAATTCCATGTGAATTGCTGAACCACGTGCTCGGTTTTATCATGTTGGTAGAATGTCACTGCTCTCTTGTACTTGCGTATGTTGAGATGAGGCAGGTTGATATGCAGACCATTTTTCTTGTTCTTGTTTTGAACGGTGGGTGATGTACTCATTCATTGCTCGTAACTAATACTGTGTGCCATTCTTGTCGGTACATGGGCAACCTTCTTACTACTTTTGTGTGCCATTCTTGTCGTTTCTATTCTTAGGAAGTTTAGCAATGGGTGCTTTTATTTTCTTATTCATGGGCAACCTTTTTACTACTTTTGTGTGTCTTAGCTGTTTTATGTTTCTGATTGCAGTTTAATTTCTTGTTTAGGCTTTGGTTCTACTCCATCAATCTAGTACCGTTGTATGTTGTTAACTCCATTGCGAGTTTCTGACTCTCTACTTGTCTTTTTTAGATGGATGAGGTGCTGGCAGGGGTGGCTGAGACCATAAAGAACTTTGCAGTAATCTACCTGGTTGATATCACCGAGGTTCCTGACTTCATTGCGATGTACGAGCTGTACGACCCGTCAACGGTGATGTTCTTCTTCCGCAACAAGCACATCATGATTGATTTCGGAACGGGAAACAATAACAAGATCAACTGGGCGATGACAGACAAGCAGGAGTTTGTCGACATTGTGGAGACTGTCTACAGAGGGGCTCGCAAGGGTCACGGTCTGGTGATTGCTCCCAAGGACTACTCCACCAAATACCGTTACTGCTATATGTGTCTGGCTGGCCATGTCCAGCATGTGACCCCTTGATGTGGTGTCCATCCGCTTTCAGAGTGTTGTCTAACTTAAATGTTTGTATCTTGAATATTGATATGTCATAATAAACTGGCAATCCTTGGAACAGGACCTGTTGGCTATTGGTATGACCGATGAAACAGATTGTTGGTCTGAATTCCATGCGAATTGCTCAACCAAGGGCCTGGATTATCACGTAAAAAAAAGGGCCTGGATTATCATGCTGGCTGGTAGAATATCACACTACTCTTCTTGTATTTACCTATGTTGCGCTGAAGCAGGGTTTTCATACTTGTAGGCATTTTGTCTTATTAGACCTTTGCCATGGCTTATATTAACAACTACTGTTATTTCGCTTATTTAACACAACGGGGTGGTGGCGCAGTTGGCTAGCGCGTAGGTCTCATAGCTGATGCGAGTGATCCTGAGGTCGAGAGTTCGAGCCTCTCTCACCCCACCGGAGAACGGCCTTGTGATGATGAAACGCTCTGTGACAACTTGCGTCGTCACCTGTACACCTGTTGTTTCAGGTGAAACAGAGCAACTCTGAACCTTGGCCTCCTTTTTTTTGTTCAGAGCAACTCTCAACGGGTAATTTTGGATCAGAGTCTCAAAGCTGTATACTTGGAGCATGTCACATTCTGGTCTTGTTCAACGCATGCTTATGTTTTTCAACACAACGTAGGATTTCAAAAAGCCTGGTCCATGTTCGACTTCTCTGCTTGAACGTTGATTTACAGGCGTCGCGATTCTTGGTTCAAACCAAGCTTGTGTGTCATGCTTGTCCATCCATAAATAAGATTCCACGTGAGCCAAGGAAGTTGGATTAGCGGAATACACTTGAGCTCCTTCAGTTGATTCCTCCCATTGATGTGGTCTTGTCTCTGGGCTCTTGCTGTAAGAATACCTCTTGTGCAGTTTATTGGAAGGAACAACTTAGGATTCGTGACAACTCTCACTATGCAATGGTCAAACGTAAATAATCTTCGTATGTAGTTCTATTTACGGAGAACTGCAACCTATATAGGCTGGCGATCTGATTCAATGGTCAAGGAATGCATTGTCCTGTATGTGTCAGTTGCACCTGTATAGATGTCCACATTATCTAGCATGTGTTGGTGGTCTTATGCATGAAGCTAGTGTTGGAAATGTGAGCAATTTACCACAAGATTTAATAGATAAAAACAGTAGATAAAACAAGCGGAATAATTTCACAAAAGAAATTATCCAAACAAACAGAGGGTAAAACGAGACTATACCAAGCAAACTAGTGAAGTAATCTAGTAGAGATAAACAAAAGCATATATCTAGGCCAGAGACTAGAAGTACGAACTGCAAGAGGATCTCGAACAGAAGGAAGAGAGACACATACGGTGCAGAGGAGGGACTAGTGATGTTGTTGTCGTTGTCACTCATGTTGCTGAGGATGTCGTTGACCTCCGGGAAGAAGTCGTTGTTGGAAAGATGTCGTCGGTGTCTAGAACATCCGTGGCGAAGAAGAAGTCAGTAGTCGCGTGGTAACGCTCCCCAAAAACCTTATCGCTCTTCTCCCATACATGACTCAAAGAGACGGAGTTTCGGAGGCCTACTGTCCCGACTAGCGGTGCACACCGGGAGACAGGATGGGGAAGTGTGTAGGTAGCGGAATGCTCTAGAACTGGAGTGTGAAGGTGTGTGTCTAGTGGAGAGGAGCGACCTCTCTTATATAGGCACCAATAGAGGAGGTGAACAGACGAAATGAGACGCTGGGAGGTGAACCGAACATACATGGACAGTAGATGAACAACCACTCAGTTTGTAATCATTTCCCACTGACTTCCTATTTAAACTCCACTAGCGCAGACTGCATGTATTCCGTTCATGCGTGACAAAAATAAAGTCGTCTCGGCGAGATTCCCACAACCTAGGGCGCACGCGAATCTTGCGAGGCGAGGCGAGGCGTGCGGCGGAGGAGGAGGAGCGCACGTGTACGTCTCTCTCCTACTCATCATTTTACCAAGTGGTGGAAGATCCCCTATAAGGTGGTGAACCTTTCCTTCAACTAGCAACATGGGACTAAACAGTGGCGGAGGACGAAAAAAATTTGAGGTCGGGCGAAATATAAAACATAGAAAAATGATGTAGCAAAACGAAAATTTTCTGACACAATAATATCCTAAGCATAATCTCTTAGCACAATGATAATAGGAACACATTTAAATATAAGTAGAACATACTGATAATGAAGTTTCAATGGCGTCTTGAAGTCCCAGGCAGTGGTAATGCTCTACCCTCTTTCTGAAAATCTTTCTTAATTTCACCAAGATCAAGACTTTTAAATATCCCCCGCTCAATGTAGACCACCATTAAGTCATTGAGCCAGCCATTAGACATCTTGTTACGCAACTCGGTCTTGATGATCTTCATAGCTGAGAAGGCCCTTTCAACTGTTGCCGTCGCCACCGGTAAAAGTAATGCCAACTCAATGAGACGGTAAACTGTAGGAAACATGATGTGCTTTTCAAGTTCAACCATCTTTTTAGCTAGGCTCGCAATATCAAGACAGTCTCTAAAATCTTCAACTCTCCTCATATGAATAATGAATAGATCAAGGATATCTTGCATATGCTCTCATAATTAGAAAAATCCTCATGATAAATCTCTGTAAGCCGAGCAAGCTTATTCGCATTAAACCTACCAAATGAGTTGCTTGGGTCAAGACAAGAGAAGTTCTGAAGCAACTCTGAAGATACCTCATTAAAGCGGTGATCAAACTCAGTTGTAATAGAGTCTATGGCAACATAGAAGGTGTCCACACGGTAAAAATGATCAGTTGTGACCTGGTGCCTTCCTCCTTTTCTTGTTTTGCCCCATTTTGTTACCAATTGGGTCATACTAGGGATTGTGATGTCATTTTCAGTGCAAAATGCTTTGACATCTTCCAATAGTGGCTCCCAACCATCATTCCTCCAGTTGACCAAACGTGTTATAACATCCTTAACCAAGAAAATTGCCTGAAAATGATATAATTAGAAGTTAGATTAACAAAATATATGTAGGGAAAGTCGAACAATGAAACATTATCCATCACATACTTGAACAATATTCTGGTCCTTTTTTGCAATAACAGAGATACATCATTTGTCATACGAAGTAGTTTTATCATCATCTTCATGATGAACACAAAGTTAAAAGTCTCCATTTTATGAACCAAACCTCCCGCCCTACATGGAACACGCACATCATCCTCAACAATTCCTAGAACTTCTATCACTGCATCCCACATTGATTCAATGCGAGATAATGTTGTGTAGTGAGAACCCCATCTTGTATCTCTGGGTCGGACCAAAGATGTTTCTTGATTTTGCCCTCTTCCTGTGGGCATATCACCTTTCATAATCTTAGCCAAAAGAACTTCTTTGTGCTTATCAAGCAATATATCCTTCCTCTTGCAAGATGAACTACTAAGATTGGCAATCATGGACACATCGTCAAAGAAATCCTCAAGACCTTTGCAACATCTCGATAAAGCAACAACTATCAACTGCAATTGGTGGGAAAAACAATGAATATAGAAAGCATATGGATTCTCATTACGAATTAACTTTTGAAGGCCATTGAATTCCCCTCTCATATTAGATGCTCCATCATACCCTTGCCCTCTCAATCTTGCAATAAGTAGACCGTGTTTAGCAAAAACCTCCAAAAGTGCCTTCTTTAAAGCTACTGATGTTGTGTTTGGGACATGCGTAATACCTAAAAAGCTTTCAACAATATCTCCACTTTTACTCACATACCTACAAGAAAATAAAACAATACGTTGAGTACAGTACATACAACTAAAGGAAAACACGTTAGTACTTAACATACTTCTGCATGTACCTGACAACAACGGCCATTTGTTCTTTGATTGATATATCACGAGATTCATCAATAAGAACAGTAAAAAGACAACCACCCATCTCTTCTTTGATGTATTTGGTGACCGCCTCCGAACAAAATCTGGCAAGTTCTTTCTGAATAGTTGGAGAAGTCATTTTGGCATTTTTTGGACATAGCTCATCAAATGCAAGCTTCACTTCCCTGTTCCTTTCTTTATACCAATCAAGCATCTCCAAAAAGTTGCCTTTGTTTAAAGAAGAAGTGGATTCATCGTGTGCACAGAATGGTTCACCTTGCAATGCTAGATAACTTACAATGCCCAAAGATGTATCCACACGAGTTTCATACTTGACTAGTGAGTCTTTGGTATAAGTTATAACTTTGCTTTTCACACTTTCCCTTTGATTCTTAAAATCCTCACATGATGTTCTTGAATTATTATGGATGCTACATGTCCCACCAACATGCTTACGGAATGCCGCCACCGCATTTTTCCAATGGTCATATCCCAATTTTGTGAAGACATCATAACCAAAATTTTCATCCACCTGGTCATGCTTAAAAAGATAACAATAGAAGCAATAAGCCCTATCTTTATCCACACTATATTCCAACCAATTAAACTCCTTATACCAATTCGGCCGAAAACTTCTAGCATCTTTATTTTGGGGAAAATTATGACAAGTTGGTTGAGTAGGACCCTTCTCTAGGTAAGCAAATATAACATCATCTCTAATATTGGGATGAAATCGATCAATTGGAATGCGATGTCCTGGATCAAATTTTATGTCATCTAGACCAAAATAAGTTATATCTTCAGCTGCTAAAACCTCAACATGATCTTCCACGACAGCTTCGACTGAACCTCCAATATCTCCTTCCACTTCTTCAGCAGCCCTAGAATTTCCCGTCTCTCTTTCCACTTCTTGTTCTTGCACTTGCTCTTCATGTACCATAACAGTTTCAATTTCACGTGTGCTTGGTTTGGTGCTACTGCCCGCTAGCAAGAGGTGAAAAATACCTTGTAATTTCTGCAATTCACAATTTGCATTAAACAATCAAAAATACACAAGTATTCTACCGTATGCAAATTCTGGAAAAGGTATACCTTTCCTCCCCTTTGACGCCCTCTTCCCCTTCCCGTCCATCTTCAATCTAGAGTTTAGCAGGCCAAGTGTGTGACCTGTGTCCAACTGCCAAGTTGCCGAGACCTTTCGACGCCTCTAGATGCTGGTAGTTGAGTGGCCGATCGTCCGAGACGCTGCCTGGCCTAGCGGTTCTACTGAAGCATCTGAAGATCACGCCGCCGCCAGGAGCTGTTCCTAGACCTACCGTGATCCGTTTCCGACCTGGAGTTACTCGACGCGACGCGATGTATCTAGCCTGGCCGTGCGCCCTCTCTCGTTTTTTGTTTGATCGTAGATGCGTAAGTGAACACAACAGTTCCCATGAAAAGAATCGGCCCAGGCTACCGTGTGCATAAGGCCCAACAACCAATGCGCACACGTACTCTGCTAATCCTTTTCCTATTTTTCCTAAGCCAAAACGATCACGTAAGGAGTCTAGCCGTAAGTGCATATATAGGTATACATCGTTTTTTTGTCCCGATCGTAGGTAGGGCGGGCACCCCACCTCGCCCTACCGAGAGCTCCGCCAGTGGGACTAAATATTTGTCCCACCTCTTACCATGCATGAATAGGCTACATGGGCCTCTAGGATTTTCAGCAATTTTTAAAATGGAAATATGGGCTGGACCATTTAGGAAAAGATTGCAATGATCCCCCACTAGATCCTAAGGCACATGAAGCTTGCATTTTGTTCCAAAACAATGTTTATATAATGGAGACTGTTAAGTTGAACTTCTACCTAGAACGATATGCTACACTAGGCTGCAACTTGTATAGTGGACTATGCCTTGAACTGCAAGTTTGTTGCGAACCTATCTTCACATAAATTCTTGACCAATACTAGGATACCGTGGGACTTCCCCGTGGGTGAAGCTTATACGTCATACTTCATGGCCTTTCATGAGTTTATTAAAAAGCACTCTACTCTCATAGACTACGATATTTAACATTTAGACTCATATAGGTGTGTTCTTCAAAAGATGTTCTGCAGGACAACATCTCTGCTTAAGGTAAGCCACTTAAAACACACTAAGATAATAAATCAACCTGCCATGCAGAATAGGAAAGTACTGCATATTTATGGAGTGGTGTTTATTAAATTAGGGATACTTTCCTCTCAGTCAACCAACAACTTGTCTCCCAGTTCTAGGGACCTCCAATCACATAGAGCGGTTTACCACAGTGGTCAACTCATGATGTGGGTCTCATACCCGTCTTCTCCGATGCATTATCTATCACATTGCATGATAAACCCTTTGTGAAGGGATCTGCCAAAGTTTTAGTTGTTTGGATATAATCCAATGCAATAACTCTAGAGTTTCTCAATTTTCTACCAGATTTTAATCTCCTCTTCACATGTCTTGATGACTTAATATTATCCTTAGAACTATTTATTTTGAAAATCACAGTTTGATTATCATAATTCATAAGGATTGCGGGTATTGGTTTTTCAACCACAAGTAAGTTCATCAAGAGTTCACGAAGCAACTTTGCTTCAATAGTGGTTGTGTCTAATGCTGTGAGTTCTGCTTCCATAGTTGACCTAGTTAAGATGGTCTGCTTGCAAGACTTCCAAGAAACAGTGCCACCACCAAGTGTGAATGCATATACACTCGTGGCCTTTATCTCGTCAGCATCAGATATCCAATTTGAATCACTATAACCCTATAGTACCCTTGGATACCTGGTATAGTGAATGCCATAGCTCACGGTGCCTTTTAGATAATGCAGAACTCTCTCAAGAGCATGTCAGTGATCATCTCCTAGATTTGAAACAAATCGACTGAGTTTTCTTACAACAAAAGCGATGTCAGGCCTCGTGGTGCTAGCTAAATACATAAGCGAGCCAATAATTTAAGAGTATCCCAGCTGGTCTCTAGCATTTCCTTGATTCTTCTGAAGCAAGACACTAAGATCATACGGTGTAGGAGAAGACTTGTAGTCGCTATACCCGAAACGACTCAAGACATTTTCCACATAGTGAGACTGAAGCAACGTAATCCCACCATCATCATCTCTCAATAGCTTGATGTTTATGATAACATCAGCTACTCCTAGATCCTTCATCCAAAAATAATGAGATAAGAAATCCTTGACCTCCTTAATCACATTAAGGTTGGTTCCGAAAATAAGTATGTCATCAACATGCAAACAAAGGATGACTCCCTCGCCCCCATCATGGTGATGGTATAAACATTTGTCAGCTTCATTTACAAAAAAGCCTGCATTAGTTAAAGTTGTTCTTTCAAACTTCTCATGCCACTACTTAGGGCTTGTTTTAGGCCATATAAAGACTTAAACAACTTGCACACCTTTCCTTCTTGACCACTTACCACAAAACCATCTGGCTGATCCATGTAAATTTCCTCATCCAACTCTCAATTTAGGAAAGCTATCTTAACATCCATTTGATGTACGAGAAGACCATGCGAGGCAGCCAATGAAAGTAGTACTCGAATGGTGGTCAATCTGGCAACAAGCGAGCAAGTGTCAAAGAAGTTTTCACCTTCTTTTTGAGTGTAACCCTTGGCCAGAAGCCATGCCTTGTACTTATCAATAGTAACATCAGGCCTAAGATTTTTCTTAAATACCCACTTGCATCCTACAAGTTTGCAACCATAAGGGCGATCAATGACCTCCCATGTTCCATTAGCTAAGATGGAATCCATCTCACTACGGATGGCTTCCTTCCAGTATTTAGCATCAAGAGATGCATAGGCTTCTGGAATGGAAGTGGGAGTGCCATCCACAAGGTACACAATGAAATCGTCACCAAAGGACTTTGCAGTCCTCTGTCTCTTGCTCCTTTTAGGAATTTCATTACCATCCTCCTTAGGACTTTCAGAGTGTTCAATTGGAATGGTAGGTTCAGAAACTATAGCAAGTTCCTGATTAGATGAACTAGGTATCTCCGGATTTGATGAGTTAGGTTTATCCTTCATAGGAAATATATCCTCAAAGAAAGTCGCATTAGTCGACTACATGATTGTACCAACATATATGTCAGGTACTTCATATTTTACTATCAAGAATCTATAACCAATGTTATGGAAAGCATAGCCTATAAGAACACAGTCAATGGTTTTTGGTCCAAGCCTGCGCTTCTTGGGATTGGCACATTAACCTGTGCCAAACAACCCCAAGTTCGTAAGTAAGAGAGTTTTAACCTTTTCTTCTCCCATTCTTCGAATGGAGTAATTTCTTTGTTCTTTGTGGGAACTCGGTTTAGGACATGGCACGCAGTCAATACTGCCTCCCCCACCATTCCTTGGAGAGACCCAATATGTCTAACATGGCATTAACCAAATCTGTTAGAGTACGATTCTTTCTTTTGGCTACCCCATTTGACGGGGGAGAGTAGGGAAGAGTCCTCTCCTGAATTATACCATGTTCCGCACAAAAGGAATCAAACTTGTTGGAAAAATACTCTCCACCACGGTCATACCTAAGCCTCTTAATATTTTAATCAAGTTAGTTTTCTGCTTCAACCTCATAGATTTTGAAGAAATTCAAAGCCTCATCTTTTGATTTTAGAAGATACACATGACTGTATCTCGTAGATCAATGTCATGAAATATTTCTTTCCACATTTCTTCAACACACCATTTATCTCACAAAGATCAAAATGTATGAGCTCTAGTGGTGTTAAATTTCTCACCTCTATAGTCGTATGTGACTTGCGAGGTTGTTTTGCTTGCACACAAGCTTGGCACTTAGACCCCTTAATAGTAGTGAAATCAGATATTAAATTCATTTTGGCTAGCCGCATCATATAACAAAAATTAATATGACAAAGACGAGAATGCCAGACGCTTGATTCAAAATTCATGTAAATATGATTAACAACTTTATTACAAACATCTGACGGAGATACGTGGAACAAGCTTCCGCACTCATAACATTTAACAACAAAGGTTCCATACTCAGAAATTACAAATTTATTGGACTCGAATACAATCTTGTAGTCGTCTCGACACATAAGAGATTCGCTAACAATTTATTTATTTATTGAGGGAACATGATGCACGTTCTTCAGGAACATAGTCTTTCCCAAAGTGAACTTCAAATATCAACACCATGAACATAAGCATGTGAGTCGTTCCACATCAGCACAGTTTGAGTCCCTCTGACCTGATATGAAGAAAACATGGAAATATCAGAACATACATGTACATTAGCGCTCGTGTCGATCCACCAATCAGGAGAATGACATAATGAAAGAACAATAGGTAATATACCATACCCAACATCCTTCACCTCAACGTCTCTCATGACAATATTAACAGTCTTGCTACCCTTACCATGCTAGCGCTTGTCAAAGCGGTTGGGGCAAGGAGGAGCCCAATAATCAGGATCACCGCACACATGACAAGCACCTTTCTTCTTATTAGTCTTCTTCTTGAAACTGGTAGACTGTGAGGCCTTGTTCTTCCCATCGAACTTTCCTTTGCCATCAAACTTTCCTTCGTTCTTGAACTTGTTAGGTTGGAAGTTATTTTTCTATACCATATTGGCACTAGAACCTCCCTTGGTACCTCGAGCACGTGTGCCTTTTGCTCTCTCCTTCTCTTCCACATCAAGAGTCCCAATGAGATGCGTCATGGAAAACTCTTATATCTTGTGCTTCGGAGAAGTAGCAAAATTCCTCCATGATGGGGAGGCTTGGCAATAATGCCTCTGGCAACAAACTTGTCCAGTAACACTCAAGTGAAGTGCTCAAGCTCCCTGGCAAGTGACTGTATTTCATGAGTTAAAGGACATATACTATCATAATCACTTTTGGTGTTCGGTAACAACTAGTAGACCCTGTTTTACGGTTTGCTATTGTCTACAGGTAGATATTTTACAAAGTGAAAGGGACCATAGACCTGCGGAACATTCCCTGCATGTCGCTTGGGAATTTCAGACCGGAGTCTCCGGTCTGCCAAGACCGGAGTCTCCGGTGTGGTCCGGAGTTTCCCCAGGAGTCTCTGGAGGGGGCTTCTGTTTTCCTGCCTGGGTCAGCCAGAGAGGTGGTCTGGAGCTTGGTCCGGAGGAAGGTCTGGAGTCTCCGGTCCTTGCCTCAGACCGGAGTCTCCGGTGCAGAGGGACCGGAGTCTCTGGTCCACTTGGCTCACAAGTGGGCTAGGTTATTCTGTATGACGGTCTGGAGGCTGGTCCGGAGATTGACCGGAGTCTCCAGTGTAGACCGGAGTCTCCGGTGTGCAGATCGGAGTCTCCGGTCTGACTCTTCTCCCACGGTCAGAAAACGGTTCACTGGTGCGAAGGGCTATAAATAGAGGACCTTATCCCCTTCCTCCAGTTGCTCGTCCACCTCAAGAACACCATGTCCATTTGAGCCACCAAATCAACAAGATCTCTTCATCCAACCATCCAAAGTCTTTGATCTTTGGAGAATCGAAGGAGGAGGCCTTGATCTACAGCTTCAACAAGAGAGATCTTCATTTCCCCCTCATTCACTTGAGGTCCCCCATGCTCTAGTGTTTCGTTGGAAACCCTAGGTTTTGATTTGGTTCTTACAAGCTTGTCTTTGATTGTTTGACAGCTTGCTTGTATTTGGGAGCCTCCAATTAAGTTGTGGATGTGTGCCCCGAACTCGTTGTAAAGGTGCCGGCTTCCACCTCGAAGGTTGCCGTATAGTGGAAGAGGTGAATCGAACCCCTTGGGGTGAGGTTCATCGGAGAACAAGGGAGGCCTCTCGAGGCGTTGGTGGTTTGATACCACCCCCTCTCCAAATGTAGACGTACTTCCCCTCAAAAGGAAGGAACTACAGGAAACAAATCCTTGTGTCTCCGAGCGCTCCACTTTGGTTACTTCTATCCTTTACCACACTTTTCTTATATAGTTCTTGCTTAGTTCTTGTGCTAGGTTGACATATAGGTAAATTCACCATAGTTGCATAATCTAGAGAATTTACCTTTTTGTGTCAAACCCTAAATTTAAAAAGAGTAAAATTTGGAGTAGCACCTATTCACCCCCCTCTAGGAGCCCATACGATCCTTTCAATTGGTATCAGAGCCTCGGCTCTTTATTCGGGCTTAACCGCCTAAGAGATTATGGGCAACCCAGAGGAGGGAGAAAGTGAGGCTAGCCATTCGGTGACCATGATAGATCTCAAGAAGTTGGAAACAAGCTTGAGCTCTACCTTGGGCAACAAAATCCAACAGTTGTGTCAACTCGTTGAGCAACTTGTTAGGGATAATCAAACTTCACCTCCTCCCTCTCTAGAGGAAACACCACCAAACCCAAAGGCTAATGCTCCGGCTAAGCCTTTGGAGGAAGTGGTGGGGGATGAACATAATTCCACTAACTCCACCATCAAAAAGAGTGATGGGAAGGAAGAGTTCCATACGGTTCTCGGATGGTACTCTCCCGACCCTCCTATCCCTCATCCACATATAAATAATGTTGGGCCACGTAGAGATAAACAAAACTTTTTCCCTACGCGGTGATCCCAAGATCCAGCTCAGGTAGAAGGCCACGAGGATTACCACTAGACGCGCAGTTGCAGAATTGATGAAGCACGTCGCTTGATGCAGTGTAGTCCTCGCGATCCGTTCCGGTTCCACGATCCATGATCCGTTATTTCTTCACGATCGTCGGAGTGTTGAACGTGCATCACCTCCGCTGGTATCCACACGTACGAGGAGGAGCGCCGACAATGGACTGCTAGGTCCGGTACGGCAGCGACAAGACGGACTGGGGCTAGGGTTTCCAACACATGGAGTGACCTAAGCTTGTGCTCTAAGCACCTGCGCCCCAGCTTATATAGGGAGTGAAAGTGGGCTCCACTCACTTGTGGCCCATTCACTAAAAGGCCTATATTAGCCACTGCAAGTCTCACTTGCTGACTAAGTCCATGTCTCTATTTGGGTCCAACCTAAATAGGTTTCCTGTTTGGGTCTAACCCAAACTGCTCCCGCTCTTAAGTGTGTGACCCAACAGGCTCATGGTAACCTGGACACGATTCTGAGTCTCACTCGTGATCGATCAGTTGGTAGCGGGTCCTAGCAGAACGTGCCAACTCCTAAGTACCAATAAGTCATGACGACATACCTTTCCAATGCGACTTTCGTCTGAGTCCCTTTTGCCTCACGATATACCTTGTCGGACTATAGGTGAATGATCGTCATCCCTTAAATAGTCCGACTCTCTTTCTCGATCCGAGATAAGTGATTCATCTGACTAACTCTTAGTCGGTTGCCTCGGTTAACACTTAACCGTGACGCGCATGGCCATGCTTTCCAAATCATATCTTCCGAGAGGGCCCAGAGAATATCTCTCCAGATGGAGGGGCAAAATCCCATCTCGGTCATTCACATCACGCAGCTTGATTCACAGTCGACCCGAACTCTGCCTTTATAACTGCCCATTGACGGAACATCGTTTGACAGAACCTAAGTCGGTGATCCTCAACTCGGATTGTGCAATAACCTCAGGTCTAAGGATTACATTGATTGAGGTATGCAAATGATGACTTGTTCGTTGCATCTCAATATGGGTCAGTCCGACTCGCTAAACTCTTTAGCCGAATCCGTGTAAGTCAGAATAACATCTCCATGCCCATGACAAGTGGAACCTAGTCATCTGCCGACTTTCACATTGGTCTAAGTTGTGTGTCCGACACAACCTCAATGACCAAGGACAATTATTATGAACAACATGAATATGCAGTTCCACAATCGAATCACATATTCAATGATACATATCAGTAGTTCATACATGGACCATAACCTTATGAATACACAGGAATAACATCATATATGATAGCCTCTAGGGCATATTCCCAACAAATAATAGAGGAGTCCCACCTAAGTTAGCTGCACATACTTTTTCTCAATGGCAAGTGTTAATTAAATCTCACATGCGCAGTTCTTGCATTGATTTGTGGAATATTATTGGAGAATAACTCAAAATTGAGGATCCAACCAACTTGACTAGAAGAGAAGTGGTCAATAGCCAACTCAATGCGAATACCTTGCACATGATCCAACTTGGAGTGGGGCCAAAGGACTTTCCCCACATTGAGCACTACAACATCGCCAAGGAATCTTGGGATGATCTCATTGACTTGTTTATTGGCAATGAAAGTATGAGAAGAAATAGATATGATGCCTTAAGCAATGAGGTCAAAGGTTTCTTCGTGAAGGATGGTGAGGATCATGAAGACATGTATCGAAGACTCAAATCCACAGCCACCGCCTTCAAGAATGTTGGTGCCTCTCACATTGATGATGCTTGGATCAAGAGGAAGTATGTGAGTGCACTCATGCCGTTCGAGCCCACTGACTTGAAAAGTCTCCAAGGAAGACACAACTACCATCTCATGACCTCCAATGAAGTGATGCAAGAGATGGCCGGCTTCAAGGTTGCTGCCAAGAATGCCAAAGACGCCCATGCTCGTGCCATTGGAATGAGTAGTGGTGTCAATCTTGCCTTGAAGGCCAAAGTTGTGGAGTATGATGAAGATGAAGGAAGTGATGAGGGACTTTCAATGAGCCACCCCGAAGATGTCAAGATTGCTCATGGTGAATACATGGCCTTCTATGCAAGAAACTTTTAGAAAGATCCCGCCAAGGCCAAGATGGAAATGCAATGAAGAAGCAACCCCAATGGGAGAAGAGATAATGGGTCCAAGTTGAGAACTTGTTTCAACTGTGGTAACCACTACCACTTTGTTGCAGCTTGTCCCTATGAGAAAAGAGAAGACCATGGGGGTAAACTTGTGTTGAAGAAGACCTCCAAAGCTCCCTACAAGAAACCCTTCATCAAAAGGAACTCACCCAACAAGAAGCCGGGAGAAATTGTCTTGATCACACATGAAGAGTACTCCTCCGATGGGGATGATGAAGATGAAGAAGAGGATACATCAAGTGGTGTGGCAGCCCTTGCCACTACCTCGACCCCGTCATTCTCTCTCTTTGATTCTCCAAATGAGAATGTCTCCAACAAGAACGTCACTTGCCTTATGGCAAGAGGAACAGAGGTACTTTCATCAACGCACTCCACCTCCTTAATAAATGATGATTTTGATGATGAGTTGTCCCTTGAGGTCAAAAAGGAATTAGTTGCTTTTGATGTATTCATGAACAACTTGCAAGGGGAACACAAGAAACATGTTGTGGACCTCTTAAATCAACTTGCACACACTCAAGAACTTCTAGATGAGAGATGTCAATTAGGAAGAGAGCACATTGTTGAGGTAGAAGCTCTAAACAATGCTCTAGAAGAAGAACAAGAAACTAGATTATCTCTTGAAACTAAACTAGAGGGTCTTAATGAAGCAAATGATCTCATTATTAATAAACTCATCAAAGAACGTGGTCATGCTATTGCTAAATATAAAAAGGCTAAAAAGTACAAGATTGAGTTTGATGTTGTTCATGAACAACTTGCCAAGGACTTTAGGACACTTTACAAGGCTCACAAGGCCTTGGAAGGTGAACTCTTGTCTGTGACAAAGTCTCATGAAAAGCTTCAAACTCAATTGATCAATACTCCCTCACCTAGTACATTCATTCCTACGAGTTGTACAAATACACTTGAAGAACATGCTAGGTTGAAGGGGGAGCTAGCTAAGACCTCCTTTCCAAAAGGAAACAAGTCTATTGATGATATCTTAAGCAAGCAAAGTTCAGATGGTGAAAAAGGGGGCATTCGCTTTGTCTCTAAAGCCAAGAATAAAAAGAACAACAAGAAGAAGAAGGCTAAGCCCGCCCAAGAAAAGAACAAGGTCATTGTGGGAAGTAAGACCACAAGTGGGAAAACTATGTCTCATGATGATTTTGCGGGTAGTGCTAACCCTCACTATGTCTTAATGCGTGATTATTATGGTGATGTGTATGCAAAATATGTTGGCCGATTTGATGGGTATATTGCATGGTCTATTTGGGTTCCCAAGACCCTTGTTGCTAACAAAATAGGACCCATTGAAAAATGGGTACCTAAAAACTAGTTTGATCTTTTGTAGACCTATGCTTCTGGAGGGTCAAAATGGGTGCTTGATAGTGGATGCACAAGTCATATGACCGGAAACGCTTCTAGTGTCAAGGAGTTGAGACCAAATGTTGATCAAATATCTGTGACATATGCCGACAAATCAAAGTCTAAGGTAATGGGTTTCGGCAAAGTTGTGGTTGCTCACAATATCACTCTCGTAGACGTCATGCTTGTTGAGACCCTTGGCTATAATTTACTTTCAGTCTGTGCTCTAGGAAAGATGGGTTTTGCTGTCTTTATTGATGTTGATATTGTGATCCTCTTGTGGAGCAAGTCTCTAAAGGTTGCTTTCATTGGGTACGTCGAAGATGACTTGTATGTAGTGGACTTCTCCGGGAAAACCACTACAAGTCCGATGTGCTTATTTGGAAAGGCCGACGTGGGTTGGATATGGCATCGCC
Organism: Avena eriantha; assembly: GCA_910589775.1. Lineage (NCBI taxonomy): Eukaryota > Viridiplantae > Streptophyta > Magnoliopsida > Poales > Poaceae > Avena > Avena eriantha. The sequence continues at coordinate 371,632,520 of OU342746.1, read as the reverse complement.
GCCTAGCCCATGTCAACATGAGAACTTTGCAAAGCCTCCACAAGGATGGTCATATTGTTGGACTAAAAGAAAATGTTTGCTTTGCCAAAGATCGTGTTTGCAGGGCATGTGTTGAAGGAAAGATGCATGACTCTCCCCCCAAGCCAAAGAACTACATCAAGTCCAAGAGGATCTTGGAGCTTCTCTTTGGTCCCCCATCTCATGCAAGTCTTGGTGGGAAGAAATATTGTCTGGTGATTGTTGATGACTACTCAAGATACACTTGGGTATACTTCTTCAAGCTGAAAAGTGAGACCCAAGAGAACTTCATTGACTTCATCAACATGGCTCAACGCCAACACAATGTCTCGGTATTAATAATAAGAAGTGACAACGGTACCGAATTCAAGAACTACACATTGAATGGATTTCTTAGTGATGAGGGAATAAAACATCAATATTCCGCTGCATATACCCCTCAACAAAATGGTGTAGCTGAGAGGAAGAACCGGACTCTTATTGATATGGCAAGGACCATAGCGGAGTTTAAATCTCCATACAATTTTTGGGCTGAAGCAATCTCCACCGCATGCCATGCATCAAACCGTCTCTACCTCCGCAAAGAGTTGGTCAAGACTCCATATGAAATCCTTACCGGTAACAAGCCCAATGTTTCATACTTCCAGGTGTTCGGTTGTAAGTGTCTCTATCGCATTAAGGGTATTCGTTTGTCCAAGTTTGATTCCAAAGCATTAGATGGTATTTTTGTTGGTTATGGTCTCGAATCCCATACTTATAGAATCTATGACAAGCTCTCTGGAGTTGTCATAGAATCTTGTAGTGTGTTTTTTGAAGAATATGATGATCCCCAGGCGGGGCGTGTTGATGTTTGTGATGTAGATGATGAAATGCCTCAGGAAGCCATAGGAAGAATGGGTGTGGGCTTCATCCGCCCTATTGAGGAACCCCTTATGACGGATCGAGAAGAACTATGCTCTACTCTAGTGGAGCCCTCATCTTCACAACGTCAACAAGCTCCTATCAAGGGGGGCAATGACCCATGCCAAGAACAAGTTGTGGACCCTCAACCTACTAATCAAGAAGATGCCTCCAGCCAAGAGGTGATCGAGTCTCCGTTTGCCAGGATGTCTAGTGGTTCTAAGGCCATTACACAAGCAAGATCTATACAAACTGCCATAAGTACAGCTGAATACCTGGCCGGTTGTGGGCTTGATCAAGACCAAGGTCAATCTTTGCCTCCTATAGAAGAGAATATTTCCAATGATGATCAAGGTCAAGTTAATGGTCAAGACGAGGACCAAAATGATGAAGTGATCCCCCCAAGAAACAACAAGGAGATCGAAACTCGTTGCCAAGCTATAATGGATAGATTATTGGAATTAAGAGACCACACTCTTGAGAATGTGGTAGGAGATCTAAGAAGAGGGATATCTACTCGAGCTCAATTAAAGAACTTTGGTGAGCACCAAGCACACATTTCCATGGTGGAACCAAAGAAAGTATGGGAAGATCTTGAAGATTCGGATTGGTTGGATGCAATGCACAAAGGGCTCAACTTTCTCTCTTTGTGGGTACACGGATTCAGATTGGGCTGGTGACAAGGATGATAGAAAATCAACCTATGGGGCTTGCCAAATCCTTGGAAGGTCCTTGGTGTGTTGGTCTTCTAAGAAGCAAAATTGTATATCTCTTTCCACCGCCAAAGCCGAGTATGTGGCAGCTGCTAGTGTTTGTACACAATTGCTGTGGATGAGGCAAACTTTAAAGGAATACAGTGTCCATTGTGACAAAGTGCCTCTTCTATGTGAAAATGAAAGTGCTATCAAGATTTCATATAACCCAGTGGACCATACAAGAACAAAGCATATTGAGATTCGTCATCACTTCATTAGAGATCATGTTGCCCGAGGTGATATCGAGCTATCATATGTGTCAAGCAAAGACAAACTTGCTGACATTTTCACGAAGCCACTTGATGAAGCAAGGTTTTGTTATTTGAGGAATGAACTAAATATCGTGGATTCTAGGAGCTTGACTTGATTACCTTGCATACTCACCTATGTCTTGACCCATATTTGGTGTAGGTGCAGGCATGGAGATAGGGGGAGTGCGGTTCTAATTCATTGGACTATCCCTCCCCCAATAATGCCAACATTAAGAAATTGAATCCTCTTAGTATCATTTAGCAATATGTGAGCGTCATTGATGAGTAGTGACTACGGACCCAAGGATAATTCTCCGCGGTGTCATACCACAAACTCCTACATGGTGGCTTCGGCCACCACCCTCTTCTCATTTGATATGTTGGTTCTTAGTTCGGGTTTATTTGGCACATTAATGAACATTTGAATAGATTTCTGTGGTTTTCTTGACTTTTCACAGAATGACATCTTAACCCAAGCCTACTCTCTGTCCTGAAAACTATCTCTATCTAATATATGTCCCCATACACATATCTTGGAGTTTTTGTTCAAGGAGGACCGGAGTCTCCGGTGTGTTCACATCGGAGTCTCTAGTGTGGGCCGGAGTCTCCGGTGTAGACCGGAGTCTCCGGTCCGGACGGTTTCTGTCCACTTAAACGGAGGATGGAGTGAACTGAAACAACAGTTTCATTCATCCACCCCCGTCCTCCCCTCTCTACCCATCGCCTCCTCTTCCAAATCTTCTCCCCGGAGGTCAAGAAGCCCCCGGGATCCGCCGTGCCACCGGCCAATCATCTCCTTTTCACCATTAGGTGATTCCCATCGGTGGAATCAATCCCATGGACAGATCTGGTACCTCTCCTCATTTTTCTCACCTAGGGTTCTTCCCTTGCTCGGTTTTTAAGGATTGGTACTAGTTTTGGCCACAGGAATCCCTTGTTTGCGTGCACTTGAGTACTTTACCCTTGTTACCCTACCCGATCTGTTGGATTCAACACCATTGGAGCCTTCCTGATCTTCCCCCGAGTCTCCTGACCGGAGACTCCGGTCTGAGCCGAAGACTCCGGTTTGGACCATGGAGACTCCGGTGTGGTTTGAATCTGACACATCTTGCAAGGTCTCAAGGGTCCTGTGCTGCCTCCATGGGACATATATACTTACCTCCATGCTATCTCCCTCATTGCTTCTCTCAGGTTCTGGCTCTCGTCGTCCTCCTCGCACCAAGGCCAATATGAAGAGAGGGGATCCTCGCTATGATGAGTCGGCGGGCCAGTACATTGTGCCCCCATCCAACCGTAGACAGCAAGCCCATGATGCAGCCTATATGAGGAAGGAGCAGGAAAGGGTTGAGGAAGAGAACCGTGCCAAGAGGGAAAAATACGACAATCTTCAGTCTTTGGCCCGCATGTCTAAGCAGGAGTACCGTGAGCTACGGAAGACTAATTTCTATGCCTTGCCTCGCACCAGTGATGACCCATGCTATTGGAGGAAGGAGCAAGCTGTCTTCATGAAAGACATTTACAACATGCTCAAGAGGTCCCCCGTGTGCCCCCAGAAGTACTTGAGTGTTGAGCAGATGAGGAAGAGCCCCTACTTCTCTGATGCACTATGGATTAGTGAGAAGTTGGGGTTGTTCAACTTGATGGAGCTCCGTGAAGACTACAACATCACCCTTGTGCAGCAGTTCTATGCCACAATTGTGTTTGGGACTGACCAAGCCAGGACTATGACTTGGATGACTGGCAACCACCGCTGTTCTGCAACTTTCTATGACTTTCCTGAGGCCATCTTCGAGACATTCCAGGGGGTATCTACTCATGTTGGAGTTCGCATGCACTCAACAGCTCTTTGGGTGAACAAGAACAAGCTTGCCCCTTTATATGGTAGTGAGGGTGTTGTGGGAGGGTCCAAGGGACTCAAGCCTCTCTACAATCTGATGTTGAGGATCTTCTGCCAGACCATTTCCCCTAGTGCTGGGAATGATGATGCCATCATATGTGGTTTGGTCAACTTGCTATATCACACCCACAAGATTTACATGGCTGGCCCCGATGCAGATGATGATCCTATTGATGTGATGGATTACATATTTGAGATGTACCATGCCATCTTATACAAGAAGGCCCCACCATATGCACCACTGTTCATGAGACTGATCAACACTTAGGAACATGGTTCTCCGCTTGCTCTGCCTCCCAACCTTACCGAGCACACCCTCGTATCTCTGTAGCAGAAAGGGGAAATGAGGGCTACTCCTAGACGCTCCCATGCACATATGGAGGAGGATATCTCAGATACCGAGAGGGCCCCCTCTCCTCCTAGGACTCGGAGGAAGAATGCTTCCAATGCACCTCTTCCCTCCATGACACGTGACTATGTACATGAGAAGGTCAAGAAGGCCTCATTCTGTTGGAGATATGCCCAAGAGGTAATAATAAAAGTGATTATTATTATATCTTTGTGTTTATGATGAATGTTTACATCCCATGCTATAATTGTATTATTAGGAAACACTAATACATGTGTGTTTTGTAAACATAAGAGAGTCCCTAGTAAGCCTCTTGTTGAACTAGCTTGTTGATTAATTGATGATCATGGTTTCCTGATCATGGACATTAGGATGTGATTAATAACAAGGTTATGTCATTGGGAGAATGACATGATGGACACACACCCATAGTAAGCGTAGCATAAGATCAAGTCATTAAGTTCGTATTGCTATAAGCTTTTAAATGCATAGTAACCTAATCCTTCGACCATGAGGTTATGTTAATCACCATCACCGGATGGATACTTTGATGACATCAAACGCCGCTTCGTAACTGGGTGGTTATAAAGTTGTCATTGGGTATTCTGAAAGTATGTGTTGAAGCGCATGAACCAAGATTGGGATTTGTCCATCCATATGACGGATAGATATGCTTTGGGCCCTCTCGGTGGAATGTCGTCTAGTTAGCTTGCAAGCATGTGACTAGGTCACAAGGGATGACATATCACGAAACGAGTAAAGAGTACTTATCAGTAACGAGGTAGAACTAGGTATGGAGATGCCGACGATCAAACCTCGGATAAGTATAGTATCGTGTGACAAAGGGAATTGGTTTCGTATGTAAGTGGTTCAATCGATCGCGAAGTCATTGTTGAGTATGTGGGAGCCATTATGGATCTCCAGGTCCCGCTGATGGTTATTGATAGGAGATGTGTCTCTATCATGTCTGCATATTCACGAACCGTAGGGTGACACACTTAAGGTTCGAAGTTGTTTTAAGTAGATATGGAATATGCGTTGGAGACCGAATGTTGTTCGGAGTCTCGGATTGGATTCGGGACATCACGAGGAGATCCGGAATGGTCCGGAGAATAAAATTCATATATAGGGGATCATTTTCTGAGTTAGGAAATGTTCCGGAGTGTTTGTATGAGGATTCTAGAAGGTTTCGGAATGTTCCGGAAGGTTCTAGAAGATATCTTGGAGTTTGCTTGAAAATCAAGATAGGGATCAAGGAGTCCTGGTGGGTCAAGACTAGGAGTCGTGGGGGAGGAGGACTCCTCCCCCCACTCCCCAATCCGCCGGCCTAGAGGGAGGGGAGTCCTACAAGGACTCCCCCTCCCCAGGCGCCCTCCCTTCTTTAAATAGAGGGGTAGGGGCGCCCCCTCCTCCCCTGCTCTCATATCTCCCAATCTCTGCCGCCTCTCTCCTCCACCTTTCTTCTGCACAGACATAGGCGAAGCCCTACAGAATTCTCTACTCCACCACCACCACCACGCCGTCGTGCTGCTGGGATTCCGTGGAGAAGATCTACTACCTCCGATGCTCGCTGGAATGGGGAGAGGAAGGTCTGCTTCGACTCCGCACGTGTGACCGACTGCGGAAGCGCTGCCAAATCGTGGCGCCCGAAGGATCGTCCACTTGACCGACTGCGGAAGCGCTGCCGAATCGCGGCGCCGGAAGGATCGTCCACTTGACTGACTGCGGAAGCGCTGCTGGAACGCGACGCCGGAAGGATCGTCCACACGATCTTGAGATCGGCAAGTGATCGACTACATCAACCACGAGATCTAATCTCGTTAACGCTTTCGGATCTATGAGGGTTAGTTCCTATCTATCTCGTTGCTCATGTCTAATAGATTAGATCTTGGCTTTTATCTAGATTAGATCTGGGTTTTGTTCGTTCTTGCGATAGAATTTTTTTGTTTTCCATGCTACGAACCCATCAGTGGTATCAGAGCCGTATCTATGCGTAGATCTGTTGCACGAGTAGAACACAATGTTTTTGTGGGCGTTGATGCTTTTGTTGTCGGTGTCTTAGCGTGTACTTTGAATCTTGCGGCATGGTGGGATGAAGCGGCTCGGGCTAACATTACATGTCATCGCACATGAGACTTGCTCCATGCTTGACGTGCAACTTGCTTTGCACAAGTGGCTTTGCGGGTGTCTGTCTCTCCCACCATAGTTAAGATTCAATTTACAATGAGCATCTTGACAACACTTGTATCAACGTTGTGGTTCTTGTTCGTAGCTAAGATCGGTCTTATGCGAAAGCCCCAAACCACGTAAAACTTGCAAAGAAAATTAGAGGCGTCTAACTTGTTTTTGCAGGGGTTTTGTGATGTGATATGGCCATCATGTGATTGTGATTGTATTTGATGTATGCAATGATCCTTGTTGTAATATGGCAACCGGCAGGAGCCTAATGGTTGTCTTTAATTCTGTTAAGACCTACATGTCTATTCATCTTGTAATAGCTTTATTCCAAGTAGTTGTACTAGTTGCTGGTGATGATGGACAACCATGAAGCGGCGCCACTGACCTTGACGCAATGCTGGTGATGATGGAGATCATGTTCGTGCTTTGGAGATGGAGATCAAAGGCGCAAGAAGAAAAGGCCATATCATATCACACTAATTATGAATTGCCTGTGATGTTAATCCTTTATGCATCTTGTATTGCTTAGATCGCGACGGTAGCATTATAAGATGATCCCTCTCACTAAAATATCAAGTAATAAAGTGTTCACCCTTAGTTGGCACCGTTGCTAAGACTCGTCGTTTCGAAGCATCTCGTGATGATCGGATGTGATAGATTCTACGTGTGCATACAACGGGTGCAAGCCAGATTTGCACATGCGGAAACTAAGGTTGTCTTGACGAGCCTAGCATGTACAGACATGGTCTCAGAACATAGAATACCGAAAGGTAGAGCATGAGTCATATAAATGATATGATGAACATGAAGATTGTTCGCCGATGAAACTACATCTTCTCTCGTGAAGATCGGACTTGGTGTAGTGGACTTGGTTTGTGTAATCACTAAGACAATGTGAGGGATGTTGTTTTAAGTGGGAGTTCACCTAGTTAGTTTAAGAATTAAATTTGAACTCAATTTGTCATAAACTTAGTCTAAACTACTTGCAAATTGTTGTAGATTATGGCAACCCCCTCCATCAATTTCAATGCGTTCCTAGAGAAAGAAAAGCTTAAGAACAATGGAAGCAATTTCACGGACTGGTTCCGTGGACTGAAGATCGTCCTCAGGGCTGGTCAGTTGACCTATGTGCTCGATGCACCGCTAGGTGACCCACCCGCAGATAATGCCACCGATGACGAAAAGAATGTTTTCGCCACTCGGAAAAATCATTACTCCACAGTTCAGTGTGCCATCCTGTACATTTTAGAAGCAGAGCTCCAACAGCGTTTTGAGCACCACGACCCGTTTGAGATCATTAAGGAGCTCAGGCTAATTTTTGAGACTCGCGCGGCCATGGAGAGCTATGAGGCCTCCGAAAAGTTCTTTAACTATAAGATGGAAGAAGGAAGCTCCGTTAGCGAGCACGTGCTCACCATGTCTGGGTACGCAAAGAAGCTCCAAGAGTTGGGAATATCGATTCCTAATGAATTGGGTATTCACCGTCTCCTTCAATCACTGCCACCAAGTTACAAGAACTTTGTGATGAACTACAACATGCACTGCATGAACAAGACGTTGTCTGAACTATCGTCCATGCTGAAAACTGCTGAAGTGGAGATAAAGAAGGAGCACCAAGTGTTGATGGTCAATAAGACCACCAATTTCAAGAAAAAGGGCAAGCCTAGGAGCAAGGGCAACTTCAAGAAGGACGGCAAGAAAGCTGCCGCACCTGCTAAGAAGCCCAAGGCTGGTCCTAAGCCTGAAACTGAGTGCTTCTACTGCAAGGGTGTTGGTCACTGGAAGCGTAACTGCCCCAAGTACCTGGCGGATCTGAAGAACGGCAACATCAAGAAGAAAGGTATATTTGATATATGTGTTATAGATGTGTATCTTACTAGTAATCGTAGTAGTGCCTGGGTATTTGATACTGGTTCGGTTGCTCATATTTGTAACTCGAAACAGGAGCTGCGGAATAAACGAAGACTGGCAAGAGACGAGGTGACGATGCGCGTTGGAAATGGCTCCAAGGTTGATGTGATCGCCATCGGCACGCTCCCTCTACATCTACCTTCGGGATTAGTTTTAAATTTAAATAATTGTTATTTGGTGCCTGCGTTAAGCATGAACATTATATCTGGATCCTGTTTATTGCGACACAGTTACTCTTTTAAGTTCGAGAATAAAGGTTGTTCGATTTATATGAGTAATATCTTTTATGGTAATGCACCTGAGATGAATGGTTTATTCTTACTGAATCTCGATAGTAGTGATACACATGTTCACAACATAGATGCTAAACGAATAAAATTGAATGATAATTCTACATACATGTGGCACTGTCGTCTTTGTCACATTGGAGTGAAGCGTATGAAGAAACTCCATTCTGATGGACTTCTTGAATCACTTGATTTTGAATCACTTGAAAGATGCGAAGCATGTCTAATGGAAAAAATGACTAAGACTCCATTCTCTGGTACAATGGAGCGAGCTACAGACTTATTGGAAATAATACATACCGATGTGTGCGGTCCAATGAGTGTAGCATCGCGTGGTGGATATCGTTATGTTCTCACTTTCACGGATGATTTGAGTAGATATGGGTATGTCTACTTTAAGAAACATAAGTCCGAAACTTTCGAGAAGTTTAAGGAATTTCAAAGTGAAGTGGAAAATCATCGTAACAAGAAGATTAAATTTCTGCGTTCTGACCGCGGAGGTGAATATCTGAGTTATGAGTTTGGCATGCATTTAAAGAAATGTGGAATACTTTCACAGTTGACACCGCCGGGAACACCACAGCATAATGGTGTGTCCGAACGTCGTAATCGAACTCTCTTAGATATGGTTCGGTCTATGATGTCTCTTACAGATTTACCGTTATCATTTTGGGGCTATGCATTAGAGACAACCGCATTCACTTTAAATAGGGCACCATCTTAATCCGTTGAAACGACACCGTACGAATTGTGGTTTGGTAAGAAACCTAAGTTGTCGTTCCTTAAAGTTTGGGGTTGTGAAGCATATGTAAAGAAGTTACAACCTGATAAGCTAGAACCCAAAGCGGAGAAATGCGTCTTCATAGGATACCCTAAAGAAACAATTGGGTATACCTTCTATCATAGATCCGAAGGCAATGTTTTCGTTGCAAAGAATGGATCCTTTCTTGAGAAGAAGTTTCTCTCGAAGGAGGTGACTGGAAGGAAAGTAGAACTCGATAAGGTTATTGAACCTTCTCTCGGATTTGAGAGTAGCGCAGCACCGGAAGATGTTTTTGTGCCGCCTGCACCAATTGAACAGGAAGCTAATGATAATGATCATGAAACTTCAAACGAAGTTACTACTGAACCTCGCAGGTCAACGAGGGTTCGTACCACTCCTGATTGGTATGACTCTGCCTTGAACGTCATGTTGGTGGACAACGCTGATGACCCTGCGACGTATGAAGAAGCTATGATGAGCCCAGATTCCGACAAATGGCTAGAAGCCATGAAATCCGAAATGGTATCCATGTACGAAAACCAAGTGTGGACTTTGGTGGACTTACCGGATGGCCGTAAGGCTGTCGAGAACAAATGGATTTTCAAGAGAAAACAGATGCTGATGGTAATGTTACTGTCTATAAAGCTCGACTTGTCGCGAAAGGGTTCCGACAAATTCAAGGAGTTGACTATGATGAGACATTCTCACTAGTAGCGAAGCTAAAGTCTGTAAGGATTTTGTTAGCAATTGCTGCACATTTCGATTATGAGATTTGGCAGATGGATGTCAAAACGGCGTTCCTTAATGGTGACATTGAGGAAGAGTTGTATATGGTACAACCCAAGGGTTCTGTCGATCCTAAAGATGCTGACAAGGTATGCAAACTTCAGCGCTCCATTTATGGACTGAAGCAAGCATCCCGGAGTTGGAATCAACGTTTTGATAAAGTAATCAAAAACTTTGGATTTATACAAACTTATGGAGAAGCTTGTATTTACAAGAAAGTGAGTGGGAGCTCTGTAGCATTCCTATTACTATATGTAGATGACATATTGTTGATTGGGAATGATATAGAACTTCTTAATAGCGTCAAAACGTATTTGAATAATAGTTTTTCAATGAAGGATCTTGGCGAAGCGGCATACATTCTAGGCATCAAGATTTATAGAGATAGATCAAGACGCCTAATAGCGCTTTCACAAAGTACATACTTGGACAAAGTTCTAAAGAAGTTTAGAATGGAAGATAGCAAGAAAGGGTTCGTGCCCATGTTGTCAGGTAAGACCTTGAGTAAAACTCAAAGTCCAGCTACGGCAGAAGATAGAGAAAAGATGAATAATATTCCCTATGCCTCAGCCATAGGTTCTATCATGTATGCCATGTTGTGTACTAGACCGGATATAGCACATGCTGTTAGTTTGACTAGCAGATATCAAAGTGATCCTGGAGTGGAACACTGGACAACGGTCAAGAATATCCTAAAGTACCTAAATAGGACTAATGATATGGTTCTTTCTTATGGAGGTGATGAACAGCTTGTTGTAAACGGTTACACCGATGCTAGTTGGGACACCGATCCGGATGACTCGAAGTCACAATCGGGATACGTATTTATTTTGAATGGTGCTGCAGTGAGCTGGAGGAGTGCGAAGCAAAGCGTTGTGGCGAAATCTTCAACTGAATCGGAATACATAGCTGCTTCGGAGGCTGCACAAGAAGCCGTTCGGATGAAGGAATTCATTACTGAACTTGGCGTGGTTCCCAGTGCGTTGGACCCGATGGCCATCTACTGTGACAACACAGGTGCCATAGCTAATGCACAGGAGCCAAGGTCACATAGCAAGCTGAAGCACATCAAGCTACGTTTCCACGCTATTCGCGAGTATGTCCGAGATGGTGACATAAAGATTTGCAAAGTACACACTAATCTGAATGTGGCAGATCCGTTGACTAAACCTCTCCCTAGGGCAAAGCATGACCAACACCAGAACGCCATGGGTGTTCGGTATATTACCATGTAATCTGGATTATTGACTCTAGTGCAAGTGGGAGACTGTTGGAGATATGCCCAAGAGGCAATAATAAAAGTGATTATTATTATATCTTTGTGTTTATGATGAATGTTTACATCCCATGCTATAATTGTATTATTAGGAAACACTAGTACATGTGTGTTTTGTAAACATAAGAGAGTCCCTAGTAAGCCTCTTGTTGAACTAGCTTGTTGATTAATTGATGATCATGGTTTCCTGATCATGGACATTAGGATGTGATTAATAACAAGGTTATGTCATTAGGAGAATGACATGATGGACACACACCCATAGTAAGCGTAGCATAAGATCAAGTCATTAAGTTCGTATTGCTGTAAGCTTTTAAATGCATAGTAACCTAATCCTTCGACCATGAGGTTATGTTAATCACCATCACCGGATGGATACTTTGATGACATCAAACGCCGCTTCGTAACTGGGTGGTTATAAAGTTTTCATTGGGTATTCTGAAAGTATGTGTTGAAGCGCATGAACCAAGATTGGGATTTGTCCATCCATATGACGGATAGATATGCTTTGGGCCCTCTCGGTGGAATGTCGTCTAGTTAACTTGCAAGCATGTGACTGGGTCACAAGGGATGACATATCACGGAACGAGTAAAGAGTACTTATCAGTAACAAGGTAGAACTAGGTATGGAGATGCCGACGATCAAACCTCGGATAAGTATAGTATCGCGTGACAAAGGGAATTGGTTTCGTATGTAAGTGGTTCAATCGATCGCGAAGTCATCGTTGAGTATGTGGGAGCCATTATGGATCTCCAGGTCCCGCTGATGGTTATTGATAGGAGATGTGTCTCTATCATGTCTGCATATTCACGAACCGTAGGGTGACACACTTAAGGTTCGAAGTTGTTTTAAGTAGATATGGAATATGCATTGGAGACCGAATGTTGTTCGGAGTCTCGGATTGGATTCGGGACATCACGAGGAGATCCGGAATGGTCCGGAGAATAAGATTCATATATAGGGGATCATTTTCTGAGTTAGGAAATGTTCCGGAGTGTTTGTATGAGGATTCTAGAAGGTTTCGGAATGTTCCGGAAGGTTCTAGAAGATATCTTGGAGTTTGCTTGAAAATCAAGATAGGGATCAAGGAGTCCTGGTGGGTCAAGACTAGGAGTCGTGGGGGAGGAGGACTCCTCCCCCACTCCCCAATCCGCCGGCCTAGAGGGAGGGGAGTCCTACAAGGACTCCCCCTCCCCAGGCGCCCTCCCTTCTTTAAATAGAGGGGCAGGGGCGCCCCCTCCTCCCCTGCTCTCATATCTCCCAATCTCTGCCGCCTCTCTCCTCCACCTTTCTTCTGCACAGACATAGGCGAAGCCCTACAGAATTCTCTACTCCACCACCACCACCACGCCGTCGTGCTGCTGGGATTCTGTGGAGAAGATCTACTACCTCCGCTGCTCGCTGGAACGGGGAGAGGAAGGTCTGCTTCGACTCCGCACGTGTGACCGACTGCGGAAGCGCTGCCGAATCACGGCGCCGGAAGGATCGTCCACTTGACCGACTGTGGAAGCGCTGCCGAATCGCGGCGCCGGAAGGATCGTCCACTTGACCGACTGCGGAAGCGCTGCTGGAACGCGACGCCGGAAGGATCGTCCACACGATCTTGAGATCGGCAAGTGATCGACTACATCAACCACGAGATCTAATCTCGTTAACGCTTTCGGATCTACGAGGGTTAGTTCCTATCTATCTCGTTGCTCATGTCTAATAGATTAGATCTTGGCTTTTATCTAGATTAGATCTGGGTTTTGTTCGTTCTTGCGATAGAATTTTTTGTTTTCCATGCTACGAACCCATCACATTCTGGGAGAGGACCCTATGTTGCATGAATGTGGACATCCGTAAGCAACAGCATGCTTCCTACAAGAGCAACCATCGCATCGAGAAACTACTCAAGGAGCTCAAGGCTCATGGTGAAGCGTATGATGAGGACGGTGGGGATGAGTACACCGATGAGCATGGCGCTCAGCCATCCACCGTGTCATATCACACTCTTTCTTTGGGGCATGGAATACCCAACAGGACAGCCTGGTGGATTGGAAGACCTTTTCTGATGTCACTTCTGGGTTTGGGTACCAAGGTACATCCTCTTCTCGCCCTCACGGCAAAGGACCTGGAGCTCCAGATGGTGATGAGGACTATGATGATGATGAGGATCAGGATATGGATGAGGAGGACGAGGAGGATGATGACGAGGACTACTGATCCGTTGGGGCGCTAGCTTAGGTCTTTTCCCTTTTTCGGTGTCTCGATGCCAAAGGGGGAGAAGACATTGTCATCGGGATTTGCATGGGATTGGGCTTTGATTCTTATTTGCTATCTCGACTTTCGTATCTATTTGCCTTATGTTTGTGCGAGACACTATTTGCTATTTGTGTGTGACTCTGTGGGTGCTCCTACATTATTGTAACTCGTGTGAGATCTATGTGCTTTATCCATGTTCAGCCTACTATGCTTTCTTTCCATGTTTATCTTTGTGCACATAGCCAGGGGGAGCATGTCCATACTCTGTCATAAGTCATTGCAAACTTTTTTCATGCTAAATCACTAGTTGTCATCGAACACCAAAAAGGGGGAGATTGAAAGGACATATACTATCATAATCACTTTTGGTGTTCGGTAACAAAAGTAGACCCTGTTTTACAGTTTGCTATTGTCTACAGGTTGATATTTTACAAAGTGAAAAGGACCATAGGCCTGCGGAACATTCCCTGCATGTCTCTTGGGAATTTCAGACCGGAGTCTCTGGTGTGGTCTGGAGTTTCCCTAGGAGTCTCCGGAGGGGGCTTCTGTTTTCCTGCCTGGGTCAGCCAGAGAGGTGGTCCAGAGCTTGGTCCGGAGGAAGGTCCAGAGTCTCCGGTCCTTGCCTCAGACTAGAGTCTCCGGTGTAGAGGGACCGGAGTCTCCGGTCCACTTGGCTCACAAGTGGGCTGGGTCATTCTGTTTGACGGTCCGGAGGCTGGTCCGGAGATTGACCGGAGTCTCCAGTGTAGACCGGAGTCTCCGGTGTGCAGACCAGAGTCTCCGGTCTGACTCTTCTCCAATGGTCAGAAAACGGTTCGCTGGTGCGAAGGGCTATAAATAGAGGACCTTATCCCCTTCCTCCAGTTGCTCGTCCACCTCAAGAACACCATGTCCATTTGAGCCACCAAATCAACAAGATCTCTTCATCCAACCATCCAAAGTCCTTGATCTTTGGAGAATCGAAGGAGGAGGCCTTGATCTACAGGTTCACCAAGAGAGATCTTCATTTCCCCTCATTCACTTGAGGGCCCCCATGCTCTAGTGTTTCGTTGGAAACCCTATGTTTTGATTTGGTTCTTACAAGCTTGTCTTTGATTGTTTGACAGCTTTCTTTTATTTGGGAACCTCCAGTTAAGTTGTGGATGTGTGACCCAAACTCGTTGTAAAGGTGTCGGCTTCCACCTCGAAGGTTGTCGTATAGTGGAAGAGGTGAATCGAACCCCTTGGGGTGAGGTTCATCGGAGAACAAGGGAGGCCTCTCGTGGCGTTGGTGGTTTGATACCACCCCCTCTCCAAACATAGACATACTTCCCCTCAAAAGGAAGGAACTACGGGAAACAAATCCTTGTGTCTCTGAGCGCTCCACTTTGGTTACTTCTATCATTTACCGCACTTTGCTTATATAGTTCTTGCTTAGTTCTTGTGCTAGGTTGACATATAGGTAAATTCACCATAGTTGCATAATCTAGATAATTTACCTTTTTGTGTCAAACCCTAAATTGAAAAAGAGTAAAATTTGGAGTAGCACCTATTCAACCCCCCTCTAGGTGCCCATACGATCCTTTCAATGAGCCTGCTCCACAATGGGGCGGTCATCAACCATCATTTATCCCATCATAGACATCTCAAACCGGTCAGTCATAAGCTTTGAAAATTCATCATTAAAATCCATGTTAGTAGAACCAAAGATAACGTCATCAACATATAATTGGAAAACGAAAATCACCTCTTAACCTTCTTAGTAAAAAAAGAGTGGGATCAATTTTCCCAACTTCAAATTCATGGTGTAATAATAACTCTTTAAGATGTTCATACCACACATGTAGGGCGTGCTTAAGGCCCTAGAGCGCCTTATCAAGTTTGTATACATGGTTAGGGATGTTGGGGGTCCTCGAAACCTAGGGGTTGCTTAACGTAAACCAACTCATGAATAGTACCATTAAGACAATCACTCTTTACATCCATTTTCTGCAATTTAAAATTATGATGCGTAGCATATGCAAGAAGGATACAGATAGACTCAAGGCGAGCCACTGGAGCATAAGTTTCACCGAATTCAATGCCTTCCACTTGAGATAAACCTTGAGCTACCAATCTTTCCTTGTTTCTTACAACAATTGCATTCTCATCTTTCTTGTTCTTGAAAGTCCACTTTGTGCCAATAACATTATGACACTCTTTGGGCTTCTCTACTAACTTACAAACTTTATTGTGCTCAAAGTTGTTTTGTTCTTCATGCATGTCCTACAACCAATCCAGATCCTCAAGCGCTTCAAAAACCTTTTTAGGTTCCAGCAAGGAGATATGGGCTTGATGATCACTAAATCTAGCCATCTCTCTTCTTGTGGAAACCCGTCTTCTTAGATCACCAACAACATTTTCAAGAGTGTGACCTCTCAGTTCCAAATTTTGTTCAACTCTTGCTTTATGACGAGCTTCGATCTCCTTATTATTTCTTGGGGGATCTCTTCATCATTTTGGTCCTCGTCTTGACCATTAACATGCCCTTGATTATCAACTGGATCAGCATTAGAAGTAGTATGAGAAACTTGACCTTGGTCTTCATGAATAATAACTTCAATTTGTTGCTGTATTTCTAGACTCGCAGGGCTGGATAACCTGGCCGAGTAGGGTCGGATAATCCGGTCTAGGAGTTTCTTCTGAATCTTGATCTTTCCTCAAAAGTGAACTGGAAGGATTCGTAGGGCCAAATCATCTGACCAGTTAGGAGTCCAAATTATCTGTCCTAGGACTTCCAGCCTAATCAATAGATAGAGGATCATCAGCATTTTGTTGGACAGGTGTATTATTATCTCCAGTAGTTGGAGCTGGTTGATCTTGTGTAGATGAGGGCTCCACTTGTTTATTTTGGACAAGATCCCACATATCAGCCGGTAAGATTGTTGAGTCTAAAACCTTCTAAATCTTTAGACTCAAATTTAGACCAACGAGCTCCTTTAATGGGAAAGAAACACTTACAACCGAACACCCCGAAGTATGATATGCTGGGCTTGTTACTGGTAAGTATTTCATATGGGGTCTTGTCCAAAATCTTGTGGAGGTAGAGCCGGTTTGATGAGTGTCATGCGGTGGAGATAGCCTCAGCCCAAAATTTGTATGGAGACTTAAACTCTACCAACATGGACCTTGCCATATCCATTAAAGTCCGGTACTTCCTCTCAGATACACCATTTTGTTGAGGGGTGTACGCAATGGAATATGGATGTCTTATCCCCTCTTCACTTAGAAACTCATTCAAGGTGGTTTTCTTGAACTCAGAGCTGTTGCAGCTTCTTATTGCCAATATGGGAACATTGTGTTGACGTTTAACTTAATTAGCAAAGTCGATGACGGTTTGTTGAGTCTCACTCTTCAACTTGAAGAAATAAACCCATGTGTATCTTAAATAATCATCAACAATCACCAAGCAATACTTCTTCCCACCGAGACTTGCATGAGATGGAGGACCAAAGAGATCCACATGAAGGAGCTCTGTAGCACCCCAATTGTCTAACAATTGTAATGCTACTTGTCCTAGTAAGATATTTGCTACTTCATATATATTATTATTGCATCATAACTATATCATGCTCATGTCATCATGCCACCTTGCATTTGAGCATCATATAAAACCCTTTTTCTTTTGGCTCTTCTCTCACATGCATTATTAATTGTAATTGCCTCTTGATATTGTATTTGGCTTTTGATATATTGTTCAATGCCCAAGTTGAATTGGGGGCATATCTTTTATTTCAATTCCACCACCTTTCTCTTCCACCACTTTATAATTCCACGATCCTACTAGATCATGAGCTTGTTGTCTTTATTTGGGGTTTTATTAGCTCATGGGCAATAGGGTGGATCTAGTCCTTTAGGAATTCCTTTGCTTGGCTTTATTCCATTCTTGGAAATGCATAATAATAATGCCATCATATTATTATTGTTGTCACAAAATAAATAATGGTAGTATTATTCTTGCATGGGCCATGCAAGCTTCTCCACCACCTTTTTCCTCCATTGGTTTTTCTTTGGAATTATTGAATCCTATCTTGGGAGGCCATCTACCACCACTACACCATCCTCATAAAACTCATCCATCTCATTTTCCTCTTATTTATAATCCTCCATGCATGGTCACATGGGACTCATTCCACCATTTTCTTACTTCCTCTTTCTTTCTAGTTTCTCTTCCACTTTATCTTATGCAAGTTCAAGCACTAGGGTTCTTCTTGATATGATCTCTTAAACCAAATTAAATTCAAAATATCTAAAACCAACTAACCTAGCTTAACTCTCTCTCTCTCTAAAATTCTACTAAACCCCAACCTACTCCCAAATCTCTCTCTTACTCTCCCTCTCTCTCTAGCCTGCCGAGCACCACCTGGCCATCTCTCCCTGGCCCACACCCAAGCTAACCCTAACCCCAAGCTAACCCTAACCCGAGCCATGCCCCATCTAACCTAGCCTAGCTACCCCCTCCCTCTCTTCTCTCTCCCTGACCCGAGGGTCCCCCCTTCCTCCGAGCCTCCCTGCCGTCCTCTCTCTCTACCTTGGTCCACCTGCAGCCCCAGCCAGCTCGCCATGTGCTCGAAAAAGGAGGAGGAGGAGGAAAAGGTGGCACCGAGGCCACCTTTATCTTGCCGTGCCCCAGCTGCTCTCCTCCCTCTCTCCCTCCTTTTTCCTTCCTCCCCAAGCCTCTCTGGCCTCTTCCAGATCTGGCCGAGCCGCCCCCTCCTTCCCCATATTCCTCTCCGACCACCAGCAGCCGACGCCGGTCGCCGCCAGCGACCACCTCGCCCCAGCGATCCAGCCGGCGTGCGCGACGTGGGGTGTCCTGGAAGACCGAGGACCGTCCCCTGCCCCGACTCGTACGCACCGACATGGACGAGGAGCCTCCCAGCACCGCCAGTACATCGCCGCCGACGCCAAACCCTAGCCGCCGGAGCGCCTGCATCCCCGACGATCCGCCGCGTCCCCGTCCGATCCGAGCCCGCCGTCGAGCCCGCGGTGAGCATCCTCTCCTCCCTGACATGGTCCGCCTCGCCATACCGCCCTAACGCCGCCGTGCGTTTCGTCGAACACCCACCGCGCGCCAGAGCTCGCCGGCATCTGTAGATATTCCGTGCCGCGCAGCCCCTTATCTAGCCCGCGCCCACCTCCCTGTCAGCTCCCCTAGCCCGCCGCACCGGTCAGCACCCTCAGCACGCACTCCCGCGGCCCGGGATCGAATCCCCGCTTGCTCCGCGCGCACGACTTGCCGTCAGAACAGAGAGGAAGAAAAACAGTAACCCGGGGTCGTGGTCGATTTGCAAAAAAACCCCCACCTTTTTAATTCTCGCAACCCGCGCTCCTAGTGCCCCACCTGTCAGTCGCCCTGGCCATCTTGCAGAAAACCCCTCAGCCTTTCTCAGCCGCAACCCGCGCTCCCGCCTCAGCCCCACCTGTCAGCCCCTGTCTCGCTCACCGCTGACACGCGGGCCTGCGCCAGTTGGCCCACCCCGCAGCCTCAGTGGCTAGGCGAGCCCGCGGTGACAAAAGATTTCCCCGCGCGTGGTCCAGTCAGCGCAAAGGCCCACCTGTCAGTATCTGGGGTCGATTTCGCCTGGGTGACAGAAGTTTTTCCCTGAGTCTGTTTTTATTCAAATCTTTTCCAAATTTATTTAAATTCAAATTCTTTTCAGATTCAAATAATTTTTAAAATACAAATCCAAATAATACAAATAATATATGTTTTGGAATCAGAAAAATGTGAGGAATTCAAATATGCCCTTCAAAATATATTTTGAACACTTTAAATTTCGAGTTGATTAAAATTACAAGAAAATGCCCTTTTACTTAATTAATTAATAACTTTTGTTTTATAACTCCAAATTTGACAAATAATATGTCTAAATCGATCAGCGCGACAAGCCCGTTCTATTTATGCAGTCCTTGTTCTGAATTGAAGCATGCATCATGTCAACATCAAAAATCTGAACTGTTTATGACAATAAAACTTGGGCAAATAAATAATAAAGTGCTTTATTTCTTGTATCCACACCTCACCTTGGCCATGCTACTTTAATGCCATGTAATTGTGCATCATTCATCATGGCATGCTTGGTTGCTTGTTGCATTTTAATTCATATGCTTGTGCACTTTATTTATGTTGGCCCTTGTTTGTTTGGTTCTTCTTCGAATAGACGCCCAACAGGAGGATTACCAGGAATCATAGGAGTATTACCCAGATCCATCTCTCGCTTCAACTAAGCTGCCAGGCAAGCACTACCACATGCTTGCATACATACAGTACCTATTGCCTCTATCTTATTCTTGCATCATTGAGTCGCGATTGCATTAAATTGAATCCCAAGTACTGCATAGCCTTACTTTAAACCACACCAAGCCTGTTCCGGTCCCATGAGCCATTACTATAGGAGTTGTTTGAGCCATGCGAGTCGTAGAAAAGCATGAGTAGGGTATGTGAGTGTCGGATGAATAACGAGGTACCTAAACAACATAACCTGAGTAGTAATGGGATAACTAATGAAAGAGGCACCGGTGAGCAATATCTGCTATTTGGTTTTTCATGCTCACTTGTGTCCCGTAGGACCCCGAGTACTTGATTCCTGTTCCTTGTTTATTCGCACTATCCACATCCGGGAGGCCTTATGGACCCCCCTGAGCCAGAGCTTGCTTCATTCTTATTTCTTGGGGCCACAATTAGTTTGGGGCTTTATTACTATTCCGTACTTATGCCATGTTACTGCTTTATTTAAGATTGTGCGAGGAGCACCTATACTGTTTTGGATCATGACACGTTTTCGCTGTATCGACAAGCGCAGTCACATTTTCGGGTTCCCAGTCGTTTACCGCCGTCCACACAAACCTTGGGTCCGTCTCGGAGCCGGCCAACTTCGTTGCGGGTAGCTTAATGGGGTGGCCCCCTGAAATATTTCTGAATCCTGTGATTGCTTTGTCGTGAATGCCTCGTTGGGTTTTGATTTGGTTTTTCCGAGGTTGATCGAGTGTGTGTTGCTATTCGTGCACCCCTGCAGGGTAAATCTTTCTGAAAGCCGTGTCCGCGGTTATGGATGACTTGGAGCATAGTTTCTCGATCATAGACAAGTGCAACTAAAGTACCGCTTTTAAATTGACTAAATACTTGACTAGTAAATAGTGCAATACTCATGGAATGGTTAATAAAACTGCCAACGGATGATGGGGGTTGTTCGTCCGCTTCCTCGTTGGTAAGCGAGGAGGAGGATGGATCTGTTAATTATACTGTTATAACTGTTGTTCTCAATTCACGGACTTCCGTCTATCATTGGTTGGGCGGAAGGTTAGCGAGTATCTGTAGAGTTGTTAGGTATTATCTTTTGCTGCAATTGCGTCACCCCAGGTTGTGTCCCCTTTAGTGGCATAAAGACTTGCTGAGTACCCCTAGGGTCTCACACGATAAATTGTTTGATTCAGATGAACAGGTGTACCCGCAAGATGGATACTGGGTGGAAGAGACAGATGATGTTGGCAACGATCATTCGGTGTAGAGATTCCGGGAACGGGGATCCGTGTGATCTGTGGGCGGGATGTGTTTATTTATGGGGCATCTTATGCCAATTTGCTTCTTATCCGTACTCGGATCTTGTTTTCCGCTTCCGCCTGATACTCTGATGTGTGATGTATGAGGAGCTATCCTAAATTATTATATCTATCTAGGACATTTGGATCTTGCCGTATGGCGTTGCAATATTTCTATTTCTTTTAGATGGAATGGCTCTGAGGACTGTTGTATGTCGCTTGCATACATACTCATTTGTGTATGTAGTTGATCCCTTCGCCTGCCGATTACGCCGCTCGTTCTTGTCCCGTTGTTTGAAAGTGGTTAGGATGGCCGAAAGGTCTACCGTGAGTGGCCCTGGGCCCCACCGTACTATTTTAACCACTTTCGTTCATCCAGGCATTAACTAAGAGCGTAATTCACCGAGGTAGTTACAAGCTCTAGGATCCTCTTAGAAGAAATAACAGTCTTCCTTCGATGGGGAGAATCATGCATATTTCCTTCAACACAAGACCTGCAAACACGATCTTTGGAAAAGGAAACATTCTCATTTAGTATAGTCAGAAATGCCGCCCTTGTTAAGACTTTGCAAAGTTCTCATATTGACATAGTATAGTCGGAAATACCATAGCCAACCCACATCGGCCTTTCCGAATAAGCACATCGGACCTATAGTGGTTTTCCCCCAAAAAGTCCACCACATACAAGTCATTCTCGACGTACCCAATGAAAGCAACCTTAAGAGACTTGCTCCACAAGAGTACCATTATATCATCGTGAATAAAAATAGCAAATCCCATCCTACCAAGGGCACGAATTGAAAGTAAATTATATCCAAGGGTCTCAACAAGCATGACATCCACAAGAGATATATCATGGGCGACCACAACCTTGCCAAGACCCAGAAACTTAGATTTTGGCTTATCACCATAGGAGATGGTTATTTGATCGTGATTTGGCCTCATCTTCGTGGTGATCTCCTTGCTTCCGGTCATATGACTAGTGCATCCACTATAAAGCACCCATTTTGACCCTCCAGAAGCATACCCCTACAAGAAATCAATTATTGGTTTTAGGTACCCATTTTTCAATGGGTCCTCTTTTCTTAGCAATAATGGTCTTGGGGACCCAAATAGCCCAAGCAATATAACCATCATATGGTCCAACATATTTAGCATAAACATCACCTTAATAATCATGAAACAAAATATAATGGGGTTAGTGATTCCCGCAAAACCATCATGAGCAGTCTTGCCCTTTGTGGCATCTCTTTCTATAGTGGTGTGATTCTTTTCTTGAGTAGGTTGGCCTTTTCTTTTTCTTGTTCTTCTTGTTTTTATTGTGGACATAGCTAAGACCCTCTTTCCCATTGTTGGACCTTTTCTTACTCAAAAAGTCATCAAGAACTTCCTTACCTTTGGGAAGAGAGGACTTGGCAAGCTCATCCTTTAACCTAGCATTTTATTCAAGAATATATGCATGATCACACAAAGGATTAGAGGTGCTAGGAACATCATATTTGGTTAGTGGAATTTGAAGTTGATCATGAGACTTGATGAGAATAGAGTGTTCACTCTCCAAAGCCTTGTGGGCTTTGTCAAGTCTCTCTAACTCGGTTAGTCTAGCACGAGCAACATCAAATTCAACCTTCTCCTTTTAAACTTTTAGTTTTGGTAATATCATGGTCATGTTTCTTAATGAGTTTAGATACAATATCATCATGTGACTCTTCAGTAGATTCAAGCTTCTCCTCAAGAGAAGCCCGAAGCTCTTCCCCTTCTTCTAGAGAATTCTTCAAGGATGCTATTTCAATGGCATCATCTTTTTTAATCCTACCTTTCTCTTCAAGAAGATCTTCCAAATGGACGAGTTGACCCATGAGGGCCTCAAAATGCTTCTTGTGCTCACCTCGCAAGTTAGTTACATAATGATCCAAAGAAATAACTTCTTCTTTAACCTTAAGACTAGTAGGATCATCCATATCAACATTCATAGTAGTCTTGGGAAAAGAAGTGGTAGAAGGTGATACCTCGGAGGCCCTTGCCATAAGGCAATTGATGTCCTTGTTGGAGATGTTTTCATTGAGAGAGTCGAAGAGAGAAGGAGTTGGTGTATAGGTGGTGGCAATGGATGCCAATTCCCTTGAACTTTCCTCTTCCTCTTCACCTTTACTCCTGGATGAGTACTCCTCATGTGCCACCAACATGATTTTTGGTTGCTTCTTGTACAAAACATTCTTCTTATTGAAAGGCTTCTTGTGCGGAATCTTTGACTTGTCCTTGAGAATGAGTTTACCCCATGGTATTCTCTATTTTGATAGGGGCATTCGGCAACAAAATGAAAATGGTCACCAAAATTGTAACATGACCTTACTTTTGGACCATTTTCCCTTCTTCCTCTTGAGCCATTTCTTCGTTCAGGTACATACTTTGCCTTGGTGGGCTCTTTCCAGAAGTTCCTTGCATAGAATGCCATGTACTCACCATGAGCGAGTTTGACTTCCTCGGGACAGCTCATGGAAATGACTTCATTATTTATTTCTTCTTCATCATTCTCACCAACATTGGCCTTCAAGGCAAGATTCACACCCTTTTGCATACCTATTGCCCATGCATGAGCATCTTCAACGTTCTTGGCTGCCACCTTGAAAGCAGCCATCTCTTGCATAACTTCATTGGAAGTCATGAGATGGTAGTTGTGTCTTCCTTGGAGACTCTTCAAATCGGTGGGTTCGAATGGCATAAGAGCACTAACATACTTCCTCCTAATCCAAGCATCATCAACATCGGAAGTACCATGATTTCTAAATGTGGTGGCAATGGATTTGAGTCTTCGATACATATCTTCATGGTCCTCACCATCCACCATGTAATAAAACCTTCAGCCTCATTGCTCAAAGCATCATACTGGTTTCTCCTCATGCTCTTGTTTCCGATGAACACCTGAGTGAGAGCATCCCAAGCTTCCTTGGTAGTGTTGAGATGTTCAATATGTGGCATGTCCTTGGGACCCACACCAAGGTGAATCATGTGCAAAGCGGTGGCGTTTAGTTGACTATCAACAGCTTCTCTTTTTGTCATATTGGTTGGATCTACAACATGGAGTCCAACCTCGATAATCTTCAACAACTCAATAGATGAACTAAACACATGAGATTTCATCAAAAATTGCCATTGATTAAATGAAGATGCACTTAGATTGGGTTGATCACCCCTAATGTTTATATGAGGATGAGGGATTGGTGGGCCAGGAGAGTATAGATTAGGGACCTTACTATAATTATCCTTCCCACTCCCCTTTTCGGAAGAGGAACCATTAAGTTTATCTTAATCGTCCAACTCTTCTTCATTGGATTTAGCCTTAGCTTTCTCCTTTGAAATAGGAGTTGTGACCTCAGTGGGAGAGGGAGGTGTGATTTTGGGTTGCAAGAGACGCATTATCATTTCATGCATTTCTTGCAATTGGGTCCATGGTTTTAGTCAAGTTTGTTTCCAAGCTCTTGAGGTTGTCCATGGTGACCGTTGATACGTTGCTAACGTATCTATAATTTTTGATGTTCCATGCTTGTTTTATATCTACTTTCTTATGTTTTGTCCACACTTTGGAGTATTTTTATACACTTTCTTGGACTAACCTATTAACAAGATGCCACAGTGCCAGCTGCCTGTTTTTTGCTGTTTTTGGTTCCAGGAAAGTCAGAAAATGAATACTCTTGGAATTGGACGGGACAAAAGCCAAAGTCAATATTTCACTGAGGGGGACACGGAGCCAGAATATGAAACGGAGAGGGGCCAGGGGCCGCCCACACCACCTGGCCACGCGGCCAGGCCTCGCCCGTGCCAGGGGGTGGTGTGGCCACCTAGGGCACCCCCTTGGCCTCCCCTTTCGCCTATAAGATGAATCCGATGAGAAAACCCTAAAGAATCGAGCCTCCAGCCACCAAAAGTTCCGTAGTGCCGCCGCCACCGAAGGGGAGATTCGGGGGATAGAAAGTCTTTGTTCTGGCACCCTACCAAGACAGGGAAGTGTCCCCGGAGCCATCTCCATCGATCGCCACCACCATCTCCATCACCGTTGATGATTCCCATGATGATGAGGGAGTAGTTCTCTCTCGAGGCTAAGGGCTCTACCGGTAACTATGTGTTCATCTCTCTCTATGCATGATCATATTGTGATCATGAGCTTTGTAATCAAGTAGATCTACTTTGCTACTCAAGTGCTTTAATAGATCTCTGTTGTCCCCACGTGTGTGGAAGTGACAACATGCACACCGTGGTGGCACTTAGGCTAGAGATTACAAATACTTGTTATGGGTTATATTTGGAGTTGGATGTCTCTATGAAATTGTGGTGTTTATTGGAACCATCTAGCGCTCAAGGTGACAGTGTGGGGTTATCTAGATGGGAAAGCAAACTTTGAGGTGTGTTCTTATAGCCCTACCATGGATTAGAGTGTCCAACCGGAGAGTAGTTCAGAGTAGTATCATAAAGAGAAGATATTTATATGAGAGTGTTCACTAGTGAAAGTATGATCCCTAGGCCTTGTTTCTAAACATTGAAACACCATTTGCAACTAGATTTGTTACATGTTTGCTTGCTGCCATCTTTATTTCAGTTTCCTTTAGTCTCTTCCATGCCATCAAGCTATTTTCTGGCACCGTTGTCTTATATCCATACCACTTGTATTTCACTATCTCTTCGCTGAACTAGTGCACATATATACCTGACAAGTGTATTGGGTGTGTTGGGGACACAAGAGACTTCTTGTATCTTGATTGCAGGGTTGCTTGAGAGGGGATACCTTTGATCACTTCCTCCCTGAGTTCGATAAACCTTGGGTGATCCACTTAAGGGAAAACTTGCTGCTGTTCTACAAACCTCTGCACTTGGAGGCCCAACAACTGTCTACAAGAATAGAAGTGCGTAGACATCAAGCTATTTTCTGGCGCCGTTGCCGGGGAGGTAAGGTAAAAGGTACTCACATCCTTCGGTGTGAGTGCTCGAAGTTATTTCCTTTAGATTCTGCAATTTTGTCTTTTTGTTTCTTGTTTTCACTAGTTAGGCTTAATGGAAAACAGCAACAAAATTAGAGAGCTTTATAGTATTTATCTTGAGTTAGGACATGAAGTGTTTGAAGAGAAAATTAAAAAACCTATGGAACTTTATCTGCATGCTAATAGAAATGTTGTTAGTATGAATTCTTTGGACACCATTGTTACTAATGCTATGGAAAAGTCTAAGCTCGGGGAAGCTAGTTTTTATGAAAATGATCTTTTTAGTTCCCCAGCTTTGGAAGATAGCTATTCTATTGGAAAACGTGTTGTTGTTCTACAAACCTCTGCACTTGGAGGCCAAACAACTGTCTACAAGAATAGAAGTGCGTAGACAACAGTGCATCACGAAGCAACATTGGTGATGGCTCGGTGTTGATGTGGAGCTCGTTGGGGAACCCCAAGAGGAAGGTATGATGAGCACAGTAGCAAGTTTCCCTCAGTTATGAAACCAAGGTTTAATCGAACCAGTAGGAGCAAGGAAACACCCCAAAGGTGTTGCTAGCTGAGCCTTGGCAGGGCGCACTACCGGTGCTAGTAGCAACATGGAGACCTGCACAACACAACCACAGAACTTTGCCCCCAACTTGCGATGAGGTTGTCAATCTCACCGGTTTTGCTGAAAACAAAGGATTAAACATATCGAATGGAAGGAAGTAATAGTTTGTAGAAAGTAAACACAAAGAAGTAAATAGTTTGTAGATTGTATGTAAAAGAAAGGACCGGAATCCATAGTTCACTAGAGGTGGCTCTCCTTAGATCAATAACATGCTGGGTGAACAAATTACAGCGGGGCAATTGACAAACATTGAGAAAGCAATACATGCATATACTAATCATCTTGACTCCTTTGGAACTTGATTGGGCATTACAACATTATACATAGACCACCGTCCAACTGCATCTATGACTAACAATCCACCTTCAGGTTATCATCCGAACCCCCTCCAGTATTAAGTTGCAAGCAACAGATTATTGCTTTACGAATTGCGTGTAAAGTAAACAATACGATTGTTCTATGAACAAAGGATTGTTGTTTTCTCCCTAGTAGCAACAACACATCTAGTACCTTAGAGATTTCTGTCACTTCCCCAGATTACCAGAGGCATGAACCCACTATCGAGCATAAATACTAACTCTTGGAGTTGCTAGCATCTACTTGGCCAAGATAGCTACTAACAACGGAAAGCATGCAAGATCACAAATAACAAAGACATGATAGAATCAATAATCAATCTGAAATAGCATCTCAATATCCATCGGATCCCCGCAAACACAACATGCAGAATTACAAATAGATTATCTTGATCATGAACGGAGCTCACAAGATCTAGACATGAAAGCACAAAGGAGGAGAACCAGCCATCTAGCTACTACATGGACCCGTAGTCCAGAGATGAACTACTCACGCATCACACCGGAGGCTTGCATGATGATGAAGAAGGCCTCCAGGGTGAATTCCCCTCTCTGGCAGGGTGCCGGGAAGAGCTTCAGATCCCTCCCGGTCTAGGGATGGAGATGACGATGGCTACAGACTCTTTCATGGATTTTTGATCGGGTACTTAGGGTTTTGGTCCCGAGGGCAATATATAGGCGGAAGGAGAGGCCAAGGGGGTGCTAGGGTCGGCCAGACCACCCCCTGGCGCGGGCCAGGCCTGGCCACGCGGCCAGGTGGTGTGGCCTGCCCCCAGCTCTTCTCCGTCTCATATTCTGGCATATTCCGAAAAAATAGGCACTTTGGCTTTTGTCCCGTCCAATTCCGAGAATATTCATTTTTTGACTTTCCTGGAACCAAAAATAGCAGAAAACAGGCAGCTGGCACTGTGGCTCTTGTTAATAGGTTAGTCCAAGAAATCATATGAAAAGTACTCCAAAGTCTAGGCAAAACACAAGAAAGTAGATAAAACCAAGCATGGAACATCAAAAATTATAGATACATTTGCAATGTATCAGCCGGCTGCACGTTGGTGTTCGGCGCCGCCCGCTGCGAGTTGGTTTTGGGCGCCGCCGGCTGCGCGTTGGTGTTGGGCGCCGGTGGGCTCACCAATGCGATCGGCTACACCAAGGTGTTGGAGGGCGGGGTCACCAAGTTCAGCGATACGTGCTGGGCCGAGTTGCTGCCGAACACGCTAGGCACTGGTATCGACCCAACTCCATTAGCAGCATTCCACTGGTCTAGCCCCTCCCACAGCTGAGGTGGAATGATCTGGTGCAACCCTGCTTCCAACTTTTCCTCCATTTGTGCCTCCATTTACGCCGGCAACTGGGCCACTTGTGCCTTGAGATCTGCGATCTCCCGTCTCTATTCAGCCTCCACCTTGTCCTTTCTCTCCTTTATGATTTTTGAGTCCTCTTTGAAGTGGACACCGACTTTCCTGGTCAGCCCATAGCCGGGAACATGTCCACTGGACATCATCTTCATGTTCTTGGGCCTCTTCTTGACAACGTTCACCGCCCTGTTGAAAGGAGTGTCCCACGGCTCCGACAGCCCTGTGGTTGGGAGACCTGCCTCAGCCGCTATTTCATCTGCCTGCAAAAGGAAGGTGAACCCGTTTATAATTTTGGCTTCATTATTGATCGCCAATCGACTTGAGATCCACGTGGTTAGTTGCTTACCAAGTGTTTCTCGAAATCTAGCACATCCGGATCTGTGGTTTTGAATTCCTTTGTTATGGGGCACAGGAAGTAGCAGGCCTGCACAAAGTTCCTCACCAGCTCGTCCTTGAATTTTTTAAACATGTTTGGTTTACCAAGACGCCTAAGCTCAGTGTCCTCCTTGTCCCAAATATGCTTTATTCCTCTATAACCGCCACTCCCAAGCCTGTGGTTACCTATGTCCTGGTCATGCAGTCTCTTCCCCCACGCCGTCCAAGCTTTTGCGTTATCGGTCTCCAACTCCTCCTTCAAGAGGAGATAGTCGTCGTGTTCGAGTAGTGGCTCGTGCTTGTTTATCTCCTCCCAGCTTTCATGTTTGTCTATCCGCTTCTTCACCCGGGTTCTCCAGTTGCTCAAGAGGGTGCTCATCTTCGTGAGGGCCGCCTCATTCACCGCATTGTTCTTGACCTCAAGGTTGTCATAATCATGGGGGAACTTGTAGCGTCTGTGAAGCTTATGTATGAGGAGATGGATGAAATGCGCATTGCCAGTATCTCGGAGGTTCCTCGTGTAACCGTCAAGGTCTCCCATACAATGTACCCGAGTTGTATCATGTACCCAACAGCAAGGGTTGTAGGCACCACAGGTGCACCGCACTCTGTCACTTCGGTGAACTCGTCTGTCCGCCAGCATCGGTGCGTTCACCGACATCGGTGGTGTCATCCTTGGCGCCATCAGTGCGTTCGCCACTGGCATCGGTGGTGTCATCCTCGTGGCCATCACTCGTTCCAGCATCGTTGTCACCCACTATGTCTTCTTCGTCATCAGCCATGGGAAAACCGCCAAAACAGCATGTTGGCTTCCCGAGCTTCTTCTTCGACAGTCATTTGCTTCGAAGGGCCAGCCTCGCCGTTTACTTGTCCGGTCGACATCTTTGCACTAAAAAGTATATGCAACTAATTAGTACAAGAGAAATCGATCAGAAAATTCGACAACACCTACCCTAAAAAAAGGCTACCTAGGAATGCCCATTTCTCATGGAAACAGAAATGAATCAACATTTCGGGAGTAACGGGCACTGAGTTTGGAATCACTGCAACAATTGACAAAAAACTGTCCACCACCAAAACTGATTCACAAAAGCATGCATATATAGAACACCATTTCATTACAATCCCATTGCATTGTTTACAACACCATTTCATTCACAGAATGTCCACCACCACCACCACCACCCTGCACTGTTCACAAAACTGTTCATAACACCATTTCATTCATGTCTAGGTGCAAGATATAAAGTGCAATTGCGCATTATAACAAAATATAAACAAAAGCTAAAGATCCTTGGCACACTATGCGCATTATAACAGAATATAAACAAAATATAAACAGAAGCTAAATAGAAGCTAAATAGAAAATATGCAAGTTGACATTGTGTTTGGGATTGGGTTGGGTGTACTAGTCAGTGCTCACTTGCAAGTTGCAAAAACTCACTATGACAATGCTCTGCTCTGAAAATCTGCACCATCCCAAGTCCTAACTAAATATAAATAAAAGGGAGCACCAAATCTAGAGTAATATTTATTAGAGAATAATAACTGAAACACTAGATGTTCAAATTTGACATATAGCCAACACTAGAAATGATCAATGCTTTCTTTTCTTTATTAGAGAATAATAAAAAATGTTCTGGTGGTTTTCTTGCTGTTATGCCAGGAGAGGAGGTAGTTGAAAGGTGGAAGCAGAGGAGGTGGTTAAACCCTATAATATACTCCTGCTACTACTGACTATGTGTTGCTACTGCTGTTCCCAGCTAGCCATATAATATACTCCTGGGTTTTACAGTTGCTACTAGTTCTAATTAGGTTTTGGATGGTTGCATCAACTAGTTCTAATAATTGATGGGGAGCTAAAAGCTAGTCCATGCAGGAACATACATGATTCACTCGCGTAAGCAAAGAAAAGCTCAGTGTAGATATATAGCTAGCTAAAAGCATGCAGTACATTGTAGTATCCATTTCCAAAAAAAGTACATCGTAGTACAAGGGTAACAAACACTTGTACTACTTGTCAAGTGGAGTATACAAAATCGATCATAGCCAAACACATGTACTACTACACTTCTTGTACTCTCGTGTACCGCAATGAATGAACGGATGTCTGAATCTGATGATACATGCACCTGCAACAAGCAAGCATGCTATTATCCTCCCTAATGGCATGTGCAGGCATATATCACCTTCTCCACTAGGCTGCTGGATTCAGACACGAACTTCTAACTGGCTACCGGATCGATTGCATAAATTAGTACTCCAAAGTGGTGTGATCTAATCTGAATTCGCCAATTTGGTTAAAATTATGCACCTGACACTCTGACAACAATGGCAAACCCAAGTTCAGAATTTCTTTACCTAAAGGAGCAGCAGTGCAATTCAGGCTCCAGGGTCCAGGCCGGCTTAACCCTAGGCCGGCTTAACCCCTAGTGGACTTGAGGTAGTTGACAGTAAGTAGTACTAACCCTAGCCTAGGAACCCTAACCCTAGCCTGGAAGCGGCCCTAACCCTAGCAAGAGAGGGGAGGGGAAGGAAAGGGATAGGGATCCTCATACCTAGCAGGTGGTGGACGAAGGCAGGTGGTGGCGGACGGCGACAGGTCGTGGTGGCGCGCAGGTGGTGGGCCATTTTTTCCGCTAGCGAGGAACGACAGGAAGCAGAGGGGCGCGCACGTCTTCTTTGTCTTCTCCACCACATGTCATCTTCTCCGGTGGCACCGGTATCATCTTCGGGAGAGAGAGAGAGAGGAAGGAACGGGAGATATCAGAGAGAGGACGCAGGGGAACGGGAGAGAGGAAGCAGAGAGGCGCGCGCGCGTTATTTTGGCTATCCGTGGCGCACCGATTCGAGATGCACCGCTGAGTTTGGGCACTTAGCTCAAAACGACGCGTGCCATTGTGTTGACAACAACACTAACAGGTCTTATTGGTTACTAAGGTGGGTTGGTTTGTTTGAACCCCTAGGTGCTAGGTTCAAATCTTGGTACCCCTAATTTTTTCTTTAATTTATAAATATATTTAACAAAGTTTGGAATTACTATTTGGCCTAGTAATATTTACTCATTAGAAAATAATTGTCTAGTATTTTTAGAATATGAACTATTCAACATTTACAATTTCAAGTGGACCAAAAATTTATTCCAAAAAAACCATGAATCATGTATATATGATTATTGTTCCAAAAAACCATATGTATCATGTATAGTTTCTCTGACTTGATGCACGCGCACACACATCACACACACAAAGTCACTTTTGCGATGTCGATTCTGAATGAGCTAGCGTCGTCTCGTCACGACGATCTTCTTGCCCTTCTTCGTCGCGGTTGAATAATTTATCCCGAGAACATGGGGATTTCTTCTCGTGTACGGACATCCTTTAGCGGGTAGGATGGTCTTCCTTCTTCCTGATGCAGCACTAGGTCTGTCTAAGTACTTATTGAAGTCCTATTCTATCTTCGGATCACCGTACTTATCAAAGTCTTACTCGATGGCCGCTCCCTCTATTCCGATGATGCTCCTTTTCCCCTCCTGACAACAACACGGCTAGGACTTACAGGGTCGGTAATGTAGAAGCATTGATCCACCTGGCAAGCTAGTACCCATGGCTTATTTTTTGCCTAGACATTCGCGCCAGATGCCTTCGATGATTTGGCTTCGGGTATAACCATCGTGGTGAAATAGCAGCCTTATTTTTTGACGCTCTTGGCCCATCTGACCTAGAACATCGGAATCTTGTCTCCACAGTAGTCAAGTTCCCAGATCTCCTTGATCCTACCAAAGAATCTCTCTTTGAGAGTGGATTCCTCATTCACATGGGATAATACCGTGACTCCCGAGTTCTGATATTCACTATTCTTGTCCTTTTCCTCAGTGTAGAATATGTAATCGTTGATGTCGTATGCCTGCTAGGTCCTCACGTTCATCGTGGGACCCTGTGACAAGGTGAATATGAGTTTTTCCTCATTACATACAAGCATCCAACACATCATACATATATATACCGCCAACATCCTCATCCACACACAAAACAAGCACAAATTACACCGAGACGAGAGAGGCCCCGGGAGAGAGTGTGTGGTGTGGTTAGTCAAACTTGATGGATACAAGAGATGTGGAAGAAAAGAGAAAAGGTGTGTGCGCTTACTTTAGTGGATCTACACGGTGGAGAGGAGTTTCCTTTATAGATCCATCCAACCCAAAGAGGTTTTGGCAACCTAAAATGGAGGAAATATTAGAGAAAATGGGGTGGAGAGGAGGAGAAACTCGAGCTAGATCTATGTTAGGAATGGTGGTGCTTGCACTAGTGGAGGTAGGTAGGGGAAAGTGCCACCTTTTTGTGTGGCTGACACGACATACCCGTGGCGCACCTGTACACCATGCGCCACTGAGCAGAGCTATCTGTGGCGCACTAAAAGACCGTGCGCCGTAGGTAAGTTGCCACCTTTTCAGATGCATGGGCCCACCTACACCACACTAAAAGACTGTGCGCCGTAGGTAAGTTGCCACCTTTTCAGATGCATGGGCCCACCTACACCCGTCGCACACCAGATGGCCGTGCGCCACTAATAACGCTGCTATGCGTGGTGCACGCACATTCCGTGTGCCACTGATATGCTACCCATGGACGGGGTTGGCCACCAACACTAGGGCCCACGTAAGAGTGGCGCACCAATTTAGGCGTGCGCCACAGATAAGTGAGGTTCAGTGGCGCATGGTTTCCCCTATGTGCCACGGATAAATATCCGTGGGTCACCCTTTAGGTGTGCGCCACTGATATGACCCCTGTGGATAAGTCTTTTCCTACTAGTGTTCTCTGGTGGATCTCGCCACACCTTGCATGATCTGCCTTTCCACTATACGATACCCTTTGAGGCATGAACCGAAGGCTTTACAACGAGATCAGGGAACACATACACAACTGAATAGGAGGCTCCCGTGGTGACAACAAGCTACCACAACAAAAAGTTTATCAAATATCAAAACTGAGATCTAGAAATTCAAACGAAACTCTAGATCAAAGGGCCCTCAAATGAATGAGGGGGAAATTAAGATCTCTTTGGTGATGATGTAGATCAAGCCCTTCTCCCTCGATCCTCCAAAGATCAAGGCCTTCAGATGCATGAACGAGGATATCTTGGCAAATTGGGGCTCGCGATTTTCTATGCTTTTTCGGAAGATTCAAGCAACTCGAGGTTGAAGATGGGGAGGGGTATTTATAGCACCTCCCGCGATGAAGCCATTGGAGTCAACTGGGGCTGGATAATCCAGCCTAGGAAAAAATATGACCCCGGAGCAAAACCTCCAGGGCAATTATCCACCCATTAATAGAGAGTCATGCGATGAAGTTCTTAGTCGATTTCGATGAGGGGGGATTATCCGGGCCTGGCTAGAAGATCTGGCCGATAACACAGAGACGCGCGCCTGGGTCCTTAGTCGAAATCCCTAGGGGGCGGATTATCCGACCCTCCCCAGGGGCGGATTATTTGGCCCTGGCAACCTTGAACTTGTTGATTGGAGAAGGGGATCTTTTTTCCTTTCATTTGTGAGCTTGATGCTTACACACATATATGTAATCTTTTGTATCTGCAACACTTAGCACATATTGAGAATATCCATATTATTGTTATCTAACACGCAAAACACTAGGGGTCATGAAATGCTCTTTCAAAGAGGTTTCCGATGTCCCTCTCCCTATAAGTACTCACCCCCTCTCTAGCAGGAGGTGTCCGGTCATTCTTAGACTTTTCCACTATACTCCGCTCTCTTCCTCTCCTCTATTAGTAGAATAAGCAAGCCCACTGCTCCCGGTAAGCGTCTACCCCCACTTATATTGAATACCTCACACGTTCGGAATATACATCCCACAAAGATGTAAGGTTGTTAACGGGGATCTTTCGCTGGGACGAAACCTGTATAAATCCCCATGTGTCTATATAGTTAGCCTATCGGATCGTGGTCACGCCTTGCCTACATGCAAATCTACTCATCAAAGTCAAAACACAGACACTTGGAGTGGAAGGTTAGAATGCACTACAAAAATACTACTGCATGTGAAACAAGCGAATAGTATTTGCAAAAGTTTTTACCCAACGGATGAGCATTTGCGGCACCATTGCTATGTGGCGGCCACGTATATGCCATGGAAAATTCTATACGGCAATATATTAGTGCCTTGTTACATGGCCGGGGAGGTCAAAACATTTTAATGTCACGGTAGATGAATTGAGATGTATACTAGTGTGCGTGCATTGTACTCGACATTTACAATGTGTCCCATGTTGGAGACTAGCGATGCATCCCACATTGACTGGCCAGGCTTGTATCACTGACTTGTGTGGCCACCACCATCGAGGCTGACCTTTATATCTCCTTATATACATTCTGGCATTCCGCAAATGCAATCTCGATCTGATATGTCTCTTACTACTCCTAGTCTGCCAGTACTCTCGCCAATTATCCCTCCGGGTATCTTTAGCGGTTGGCAGCGGCGACACCCAAGCCAATGGCGCACCAAGTACGTTCTTTTATCTATTTTGTTGCTTGTAATTATTTGTAGTTGCAACTACTAACATCTACAATTCTTATCAGTCTCGATATAGATTAGAAATATAATTTGAGAATATTTATCTCTATAGAATCGCTCGAATTGGAATGGCTTCCACCAATATCCCTTTTTAGGGTTGCATGTGTGCCTCTAACTTTCAGCTGCATCGCCTCATCGCTGTCAGTGGCGACAACTCTGGCCACCGTTTCCTCGGGTCCCACCATAGAGCATCAAAGTGCGAGTTGTAGATTTGGATTGATCCTCCGAACATGCAGTAGGCAGGGGGACGTCAACAATGATAACAACACCGGGTACAAGATGAAGAAGGGGGCCAGAATATTTCACAAAAATGTCGAATAAGGGCGAAATCCCATGGCCTGGTGGCACCGAAGGAAATTCCATTTGTGTAACGATATGTGATTTTCTACAGCAGTGTTTAATAAATATGTATGAGCATTATGTTCATCAAATATTGCTATTTTGTTAAATTTTGTTTATTTTACTCCCTCCAATCCATAATAAACACTCAGTTTTAATTATGAATCACCTAACGATACAGATCTTCCACCTCAACAATCTCGTGTAGAATAGGGAGGATCTCAATTTTAGGGATTTAGGGTTAGATTTTGTAGTTACCTTTTCACCTTCTTTGCTACGTATTAAGATTTATTTGTTTTTATTTATTATGGAGGAATGAACGGCGAGTGGCTCAAATAATTGAAAAAGCTGTATATCAATGTAATTTTGATCTGAATGACATTAACAAACTAATTGGTATATCACTAATTGTGATTAATGGTTTTAATGCCGGGTAAAATATTATTTAGTACATATAGTATTAAGCTTCATATAACATGTAATATAACTAATTTCAGTGCCTTCTGTAATGTACCGAGGTGCATCAACTGTGGTGTCGCAGAACAAATGGGAGGACGGATGACGATGTGTCGGGCCAAAAAAGCGATGCCTATGCATTTTTCCCGATGTAGTTATCTCTGGCGACTTTGTTTGTTGTGAATGCGCGAGCACAACCATTAGGCGTTTTACTCGGTGTTTATAAGCGCCAGAGCCCGCCCTCTATGTTGTAGCGATGTGCATACTAGAGTCCACAAGGGTAGAAAGTAGGTATATGAATAAGAACGCGAGATTCATCTGCATAGGAGGTCTTGGGTTCCATACACATGGAGGAAATGGAGTGCCAAAGCTCAACTCTCAAGTCTAATCTCAGTCTAACCCTATATTTGAGGGAGGGATTCTGTATTTATAGTGATAGCCACGAAGAGGTAAGTAGATAAGTTTTACATGGGCTTCATCCCCTATACGCAAAGGAAGATTGTAGTACTGGGTGTGCTGGCGGTAGCACTAGTACAAAGCTGTACTAAGGATGCCCCCTATGTCATCTAAAATAAGGATACCCCCTATGTCAACAACGCGAAGAAAGTCCACGGTTGAAATTATTTGCATGTGTCCGTACGGGGCTGGCAACATTGTTTTACTAAATTTGGTACTGGTTGATAGAAATTCTTCGTTGCCGATGATGACTCATTAGAAACGGGCTTCCACTAAATATTCGTTTCAAGTATATCCGCACCTAGAATATCTCACAAGATGGCGCCTATAAAATCACACCACTCCCGTTGCGCTGACTCTCAGCCCTAGCCACACATTCATCTCACTCTCAAAGTATCCTCGGTCTGTTTGATGGCCTCCCCTCCTGAATCATGGCTGTCTAAGGCTATTGAACAGAGCAAGTTTTTTTTCTAAGTGTAAACCGGCTCTAGGCGCCATCTCTAACTCCCAGTTTGTACTAGTGCCCATTCTTGATTACATGTTTTGATAAAACAAGTATGATATGACGCAAGAAGGGGAAGTGCGCATTAGTTGGAGTAACAGGTGGTAGCAACTGGGCAGTGACACAAAGCTTGGGACATACTATCGTTTTTTATCTTTGTTTAGTTATCTCACTAGGGATAAATGAATACATGAGCTACAATTGCCTAGTGACAACAATTTTTGATCTCATATCTTTTGAGTTAGTATATTTGATATTCAATATCATGTCTACGTAATTTGTTTTTCTTAAACCTAGTTTTTGGAGTATTTTCTTACTAGAAGAGTATTAGTGAGATGTGTTGTATCATCTCAACTATAAGACGTGATGCTCATATGAATGTGAATCAAACATATTATGAAGTTACAACGATATTTATGATTTCTTTGAAGTTGTTTTGAGTCCACCATGATTATGAGAGAGTAGACAAGTGAAACTATAAACCCTGGTCCGTTTTTAATCATAAGAAACATCTTTTACTTGCATAAGTAATTTTATTTTCAGCACTTATTTAATCCGAAAATACAAAAAACATTTATCTCTTGCATTTAGTTGTCTCCTATAGTTTACACCACTACCAATACTATTACACTTTATTTTTGCATTGCATTTAGTTTATCTTTCATACATAGTTTTGTTTACTTTACTTGTTGCATATTTACTTTTATCTATTTTATTAACATATTTTTTTCAATTCTAAATACGAAATCTTGTGCTTGAAAACCACTTGGTGGAGTTGGGGACACAAGTCAACACTCTTTTGTTTTGTATGTTGTAGAAGAGGAAGGAGTACATCTCTACTATTTCCCTGAGAGTTCGATATAATCACTCGAGTCACCCTTGTGGAGAAAACATCCTTGTTATATAACTTTGCGCTTGGAGTCCCAACAAATTGGTGTCCACTAGACCGTTGTCATCACTATGTTCATGTTGTAACTGTAGCTTAATTAACATTGTTCTAGTTATGTATTTAGAGTAATTTGCTATTCCGTGTCTTATGAATGTTCTATATCCTTCAGGGCAAGGAGGAAGCATGAAGACAATGTGGCGCTCGTGAAGATATAGGAGCGGGGATCCATCCACAGTGCACTGAAGCCAGGTCCTCAGACGATCGTTTGTACAACATGGTGAGCATGAAGATGGTGATAAACCGGCAGTTGTCTTTTGCATGATCGGTGCTCAATCGACAACACAACAGGCCTCACTGTCTTTTTTTTATTTTCTGTAGAAACGGTCATCACTAATCTTTGTAGCAGATGTGAGAATTTAAAGTAATAGTTGTTAATTATATCCATTGCCTGTATAATAGTGGCAGCGGCTCTAATCATCATCGTAAATGCATGAGGTCTTCACATCAGTGAAAGGTCCCTG
Organism: Avena eriantha; assembly: GCA_910589775.1. Taxonomy (NCBI): domain Eukaryota; kingdom Viridiplantae; phylum Streptophyta; class Magnoliopsida; order Poales; family Poaceae; genus Avena; species Avena eriantha. The sequence goes on along the minus strand of OU342746.1, from coordinate 371,593,919 downwards.
GCAATGTACCGTCTTTCCATTACCGATGGGGGTTTTGAAGCATCGCTTTGTACTAGTGTAGTACCGATTGGTGGATTCTTTAGGTGGTTGTGGACGCAAGCATTTCAGAGGCAGTAGTACCGGTCTTGAAGCGGGTCTATACCGGTTTAATTTTTGGGGATTTCCCGAGAGCTCTAGCGGGGGGTGGCGATAGTGATCCGAGAGCTAGGGAGGTAGTGCCAATCCTGGAATTGGAGCGGTAGTACTGCTCCAGAGATCTACTCGAATGTTGGAAGGGCTACTTCTGGGGAGGGTAGTAGTACCGTTGTGGCTGATCACATTCACATGTGATATATCGGGATTATGCAACATACAATCCAAGCGAGAGCTGCAAATGGATCGTTAAGTGGAATGGGTTCACATTTGAAGGCTTTGCCAATAACACATAAGTTGGAGAACTTGGTGAATGGTGTTGCATGGTGATGACCATATGCTACAACCCATCATAGACTTCAAAGCAAAAGGGTGGAACTGTAGTTTTCTAAGAGAAGTATTGTATTAATTTTTTTGAGAGAAGTATTGTACTTTCTCTATCTGAAAAAGGATGTCGAAGATTTATCTAGCTACGCATGCATCGTGTTATAGTATACAGATTCCTGTAAATCTAGAAAAATCAAAATTTAGATAAATATATGCGGATATCCTTTTCAGAAGAGATGGAGTATTATATTAATTTAATTTAGAAGTGACCCCCGGAGAACATGCACGAGGCAGCTTACCTACCAGACCTGTGTCACCTTAAATCATGTTACATTTTTCCTTTTCTGTCCTATTTAAATCAGAATTTGACACTCTTATTACTGGTTCTTTTGTCTTTAAAAACAAAAAAAGTGAGGCACCCACATACCGCAACAACCAAGTTTGAGCCACAATTGATTAAATGAAAGATGGTCATGTCATACAAAAATGATTTCATTAAAATACTCAGTCTCACGGAACCCAAATTTCAAAATACACGGACATCCTAAGTTCTGAAACAGAGTCAAATTTGAGCGGATCAGTATGTAAAAATCAATAGTAACTCTATTCACAAAATAAAAACAAAAAAAAAGTAACATGGCATTTTTCTCACAATTAACCACTTCTTTTCACCTCTTCTCGTTCTATCTCAATGAAAAAGAACGGAATTTTTTCGTTACGTGTCTCACCCGTTGGAGCCAAGAAGTAATGGCCGATGATAACTGTAGCATGATATATAGTACGGAGTAACTGATTTAGCAAAGGTTCAACTTCTATTTGTAACAAAAATATGTACTCCCTCTTATCCAAAATAAGCGTTGCTGATTGAGTATACTTTTGAAGTGAGTAGCACTTTATCTATACGGCGTACTTTCTTTTGAAAAGCACAGTGATACTTCCAGTTGACAACCTAACACCCAGCGGATAATCTTTTAACCGCGAGGCATAAACCTCACGCGAGAGAGGCGAGGCACGCGAACTCGACGAGACGACAAGAGCATCCTCAGCACCGGTTCCACTGGGTTCTTAGGAAAAGGTATGTACGTATTCACGCATGGCTAGCTGCTCTTTCAGGATGTGCACTGTGTTTTAGCTGAATCGTTTCAAAGATATTTGATCTGATCTGAGAGCAGTGCTGGTGGAGAAGATACTGAGGGTTCAGCAGGCCTCTCTTGGTCTGCGCATCCGATGACGAATGTACGGTTCTCCACAGCAGCACAAAGCAACCATTCCAGTCGCAGCAGCACAGGCATTTCAATCAGGCAACAACACAATTCAGCCCCAACAAGTGCAAGCAGCAAACAGAAAACCAACTATAAGCCCCGTGACATGTTTCTCCAACTTTACACAGGCATCTACATATATACATATCAAACCTTTCTGATCTTGGGCATGTGTGTGTCGTACCTACAAGTCAGTGCAGACGGCGCGCAGACCTTGTCGAGGCAGAGGGGTTGCCTTAGCAACACCCCGTCGCAGGTATCGCCGTTGCCGTCGGAGGTGATGAAAAGCAGCAGCTCCAGACTGCGCCGCCGCCGCCACCAGAGTGAAAGGATCTACCCCACCCTTCTTGCATTGGTCTTCTTCTTTACCTGCTGACATTAAAACACACACAGGAAAACATCAAGTCTTGTTAAAGGAAACAACAAAAATTCATCCTTCTTACAAGGCAGCAGCTCCATTGTGTTGACTAGGCGAAAGATTTCTAACTACTTCCAACTACTAGGAACATATCAGCTCCAAAAACTGCAAACACAAGCTCAACACTAACTGAAAATCTGGTTCAAGAACTAGAGCCCACAAGTTTAGGGGCAGAAATCAATCATTCGAGTTAAGCCCCAGCAACAGCACACACATTTCTATCAGGCAACAACACAATTCATCCCAACAAAAGATTCGACTACTTTTCAACTACTAGTCCAGATCAGCTCTGACGAGTGCAACCAGCAAACAGAAGGAAACACAAGCCTCATGAAATGTTTCTGCAAGTACCAAGCATCTATATAGATCGATTCCATTCAATCCTGGGCATGTGTGTGTCATACCTACAAGTCGTCTTGGTCGGTGCGGAAGAAGAAGACCTTGCCACCATTGGCTCCGAGGCTAAAGCTCCCCTCGCCTGCCGTGCCAAGGGGGTGTTGGACGGCAGCAGCCGCAGCTCCAGGTCGCCGCCACCAGCAGCTCACTGGAATAGTAAAACGGTGATACAATAATAGCATCAGGCATGTGCATGCATGAAGCAAACTTAAGCCTGAGATGCGTACAACTGGCTAAAGACAGTTCTCAAATAAATAAATGCAACGACGAGATTGCATAACCTACTCTCCATCCATTCATAACCCAGCACGCAGAACACTTGAACCAAATTAACATGCATGGCAATATATACTCAACCAAACAGAGATTTGCTCCTCGAGCGCTCCATCAGATAATCACCAGATATATTTTGCTAATCACTAGATATACTAGCTTAAAGCATCATGTACAGCAGCAATACGCACATAGTGCACAATCCTTTATGAATCAATAATGCACTTTTTCTGAACATATATCCCTACACTTCAGCCTGCAAGAAATAATTTACACAAAAGAGCAAGAGGTATACCTAACTTCATGTTGATGTGGGCAATCCACTTTTTCTGCCGTCAGACGAGAGCAGCAGCAGCAGCAGTTCTGGAGGAGGCCGCCACTGCCGCCGGAACACCACTGAAATAGCAACATGACCTGGGAAAATCCAAATCACAGAACACATTCATTGCATATCCGATCCGAGCAGCCGTACACAAGACTAAAACAAAGGTTTGGGAGGCGGAAAACAGAAAGAAAATTGCTACTTTAAGGGAGGCCATGAGGAGCAGCTTGGGTTCGTCGGAGTAGTGGAGGCTGCCGCACCGTAGAGGGAGCACCAGTGCAGGAGGGAGGCGGTGGCAGAGCAGCTGCTAATCAGAGTTGTGCATCGAAATAACATGCTTTATAAATTCAAATGTCTGGCGGGAACACACAGAGGATAGAAATTAGTTCAATGTGCACCTCTACATAGTGACAGGCAGCAACATATCAGAAAAGGAAGAACAAGAAATTCCTCCAGATTAAGCTTGCACATCAGCTTTATTCTGTAGCTTTTGAACAATATTAGTATTAAAATATGGTAATACATCCACAAAAGATTTGACAAGTGATGGTAAGGCACTAAAGTTCTGAACTGGTAACATACATCAGAAAATATTATGCAGTGTTCAACAAGCACATCCCAAATATTTAACCAAACCAAGGATAAACTACCATTATACTGGACCGTGCATAATTTGGAAAGCCTCGTGTCTCTAAAAAGATTGTTTCCGATGCCTATGCTGATAAACAAAGCAACCTTTGCATGTCGAGGTCCTGACTGGCGAGCCTACGGCTTCCACGCCTCACTCCCTCTCTTTCAGCTTAGACAAGAAACGATTTTCAGCAAAACTGAATTAGGGGAAGAAGATGATTAGGTTTAGGGTTTGGTTATTGTATTTGGATGGCGACGTACCGGAGCAGGGCGCAGCGAGGGCAGCACTATTGGTCCGCCGCGCTGGAAGTCGGTGAAGAATGGCATTTCCTGTTTTTGCAACCCAGCGATCCTCGTTCCCCATTCCCGTCCACTCGGAAACATGGCAACCTCTTCGAAATCATCATAGGTTAGGTTAATAAAATCTCAAGCTAATAGGAACTTGGTCAAAAATCTCTTTTCATACATTTGCTTATCTCTTATCTCTAAAGACTTATACATGATGTGTTCTTTACATTTGCTCTAGTTTGAAACACTTATACGTGATGTGTTCTTCTTTATATGTGAATTGTCTTTTTTTACACAAAGGCATAGATATATATATAAAGATCATGCATGCATGTTTACGCTTGGTGTCATGCATGCATGTTTACGCTTGGTCTCATGGATGCATGAACAGATCACTCACAGCCAAAATGTGTATGTTATGGTGACCAAAAGCTATAGACACAGTATATAACCTGTTTGTGGGTTGTACATGTCTTTTAATGTGTCATGGAGACCATTCCTTAATTCATTGTATCATGTATGTCCTACAATTCAGTAACTAGTGAGAATTTTACATTTGCCCTTAATCGTGTTTCCATTGTATATTGATGCAGTCGTGGTTGTGAGAAAGCAAGTCTCCAGAAAGATAAGATAGACAGGGTAGATGCTCTAGCTACTGCCATCAATGCTTACATGGTATGTAGAGCTAGTACTGTCTTCAAATGATCATTGTTATATGTAATGCATTGTAATTCCGCTTTATTTTGCGGACAGCAGCATTAACCATATAGTAGATTTTTTTATCCATATACTATTTCATTATTCTGCTACGTTGTATTGATCTTTATTATCGTCGACAGAACAATAAACGCAAGGGCGAACGCAACGGGGAAGACGTTTACATACTCAGCCTGAATGTGAGCCTTTTGCTTTCTTTACTTTCACCAAACTATCTCGATTAATTTGATAGAAGAGTTTTACCTCGATTAATATTGCAGATATACGATCTGCAACATTAAACTTCTAATTATTTCACCGTAGCAACGCACGGGCATTCAGCTAGTATTCCCAAAAAGACAAGGGCAAAACAGTCTGAAAAAAGCGAAACCCGTAAGAAACACTTCGTACTTTATTTATTATTAGGTATAGATATAGACTAGGAAACATACCCGAGCGTTGCAACGGACACGAAAAATCTATAAACGCGAAATAATCCTATGAGAGCAAAGAAAAAACATCCTAGTAGGTAGAGCTCTTCTATCAAATTAACCGAAATAGTTTGGTGAAAGCAAGAAAGCAAAGTGCTCACATTCAGGATGAGTATGTAAACGTGTTCCCTCTTGCGTCCGCGCCTTGCGTTTATTGTTCTATCGACGATAATAAAGATCAATGTAACAGAGCAGAATAATGAAATAGTATATGAATCAAAAGGTCTACTATACGGTTAATGCTGTTGTCCGCAAAATAAAACGAAATAACCATACAATTACATACAACAATGATCATTTGAAGATAGTACTAGTCATATATACCATGTAAACATTGACGACAGTAACGTTTAGGGCAGGGCAAATGTAAAAATTCTCACTAGCTACTAAATTGTATGACATGCATGATACAATAAATTAAAGAATAATCTCAACGACACATTAAAGGACATGTATAAGCCACGGACAGGTTATATACCGTGTCTAGCTTTCGAACACCATAACATACATGTATATATAGATTTTGGCTGTGTGTGATCTGTTCATGCATCCATGACCAAGCGTAAACATGCATGCATGATCTTTATATATCTATGTCTTTGTGTAAAAAAAAGACAATTCACATATAAAAAGAACACATCATGTATAAGTGTTTCAAACTAGAGCAAATCATGTATAGTCCTCAGAGATAAGCAGATGCAAAAACTAGAGCATGATTATTTGATGGTACCCTGGCCAGTGGATGAAAAGAGATTTTTGACCAAGTTCCTATTAGCTTGAGATTTTATTAACCTAACCTATGATGATTTCGAAGAGGTTGTCATGTTTCCAAGTGGACGGGAACGGGGAACGGGGAACGAGGAACGAGGATTGCTGGGTTGAAAAAACATGAAATGGAAGGGGTATACCTCTCTGGAAGGAACCGATCGGCAGCCAGGACGTGATCCAGATAGTTTGGGACAACGTGATGAATCAAGGATGACGTGATGGCTCACATACCACGATCCGGCAAGTGGGTGCTCGATCGTCGATGGCGGCGTCGGCGTGTGTGCAGCAGAGAGTCGAGTGCCGCACTCTTCTCTTTTATTTCTAGGCATGCAATGCAATGCAACCCGGTTGATCGAGACCGCATTCTTCTCGTAAGTCAATTGATCGAGCCCGAGTCATCCGTTCTCTGCTAGTATATCTATCTATATCTATCTATCCGTTGATCTTCACCAACAAAACCGCCCATTCTCCTCCAAACCCCCAATAACTATATGTATCTGCTGGACTTACGGACTCAATATGTTAGTGCATTGGTTGAGTTTCTATCCTTGCTAAAAAAACGTCTGGCCCATGTGTTTGTTGATTTGTTTCTACAACTACCTATTGTGCCACGTCTTGGGTTTTTCATAAAATCTATCTGTATGTGTAGCATTAGTAGAGGGAATTTTTGGAGAATAATTTATTTTGTTGCTGCCACTAGAGGGAATAGATTGCTCTGCTCAGAACAAAAGAGACCTTTGGACAATGGATCATGTATTGTGTGGATCAACCCATTTGATGCTAATAATATTTGATAATGTGATGTCTGAACTAATTTTCTTAGTCCCTGGAAAATGGTTTGCATACAACTGTCGATGTAAAGAGTAACATGTAAATTTGATGTACTACCTATTGATTTCTAGCAGATGTATAAACTCGATAGTACTACTTCTGACAACGCACTTTTCCCAGTGGTTCTCTTTGGCTAGAGAGTGGATTTGCTAGCACATGTGTAAACTGGATATAATGGGTCTTTGCGAAGTGGTTTACATATGTTGGTTCAAGCCTTAAATACCTTGGGTAATGATGAACAATTGCTTCTAACATCTCACTTGTACTCCCCGACACTAATTTATCATCAACGATGTGCACAATTTATCATGTATTACCATGAAAAAGATCTCTCTAGGATAGTAGAGTAAAGATCTGATATTGAAATCACGAGTGTATGGTAATCATAAAAATTAATCAGGACTTCAATAAGGTAAGGAGTCATCACAAATTTTAAACAAAGAACATAATGACACAACTAATAATGGAGTAGCTTTATCTAGAAATGGCTGCAAGCAATTTCTATTATAAATCCAATTACTAGGAGTTTCTTCCATAAATACCATGCTTACATGTGCATACATGCTTCCATAAACACGGTATATCAAATCTAGGCACAGCAAGATCTGGCAAAAAAAATTAGAGAGGGGGCTCACCTTGCTACTTCGGACCAGGGCCACTCTGAGACCATTATGTACTCTGGCTGCTCGGGGAGGCTCATGTAGGTTTTGGGAGGAAATTTTTTGGATGGGCTTTGGCTGGTCCCTTGGACCTCCACACCCTCTTATATATATAGCACAATCTAGCCTTACATCTTCACTCATACACTGGAATTCTAGACTCTAGTAGAACACTACTATACTAACACTCCCTAGAATACTCTAGACTCTATCAAAGTAGTACTACTACACTAACTCAGACTCCAACACTCACCGGAATATTCCAGACTCTCCTAGGACACCACTGCTATGCTAACCCAGACTCCAACACCCCCCATCAAGATGGGCATGGGTCAGTCACCATGACCATCTTGCTACAACTCCATGACACTTACTACGACCACCACATCTAGCTTACCAGCATACAAAGACACATGAGAGCATTTTACTCTTGCTCCATCAGTCGTCAAGCACCCAATCAACTCGGACCATCCAAGCTCCGCCTCGTGTGAGCCATCACCATCACCGTGCAACAACTCTACATCAAGCTAGACACCTCCAATCCTTCTTGTGTTGGTCCACTGTTGCCTCTCCAACAATGCGCCTTCTCACATCGGCGCATACAACGGCGGCACCACACGCCTTCCCTCATAAGCTTGAGCATCGTCATTGTCTCTTCATCAACTCCGGTTCCGCAGAACCACGTCTGCCTCACCTCAACAACAGCTCCTACAGAGCCACAACCGCCTCACCATAAACATCACTATGCACAAACTTTGCATCAAGCTAGCCACCTATCAGCTAAAGAACTAAGGAGTGCATTGTCAAAAGGGAAGCGGCACCCATACAAATCCATCATTCGGCTTATTGGTAGAAGACCAGCCGCACTTAACCTCGGTATCCACTTATCACTTATTCTTAGTTTCTTTGTCGATCCGCGTGTACGCAGAATGGGAGGATTCTTATGTCTTACCGCGTACATGTAAGACCTGTGTTTCATGTCGGTTCGGTAGCTAAGCAGTTGATGATTAGCATAGAAAGTCTGCTCCGTAGCACTCATGCCTTCATTATCTTCCTCTTCTGAACCCTCCTCTGAACTCTCCTCATCTGAACCCTCATTTCCTTCCTCATTTTATTCCTCTTCTCTCTCCTGTATTCCCCTCCGTATGCATCTGGCTCGATGTCTCCTCATCCATATTCATCTGGCTCGGCCGATGGTCAGCGTGGCGGCGCAGCGGCGGGGGAGGCTGGTGGCGGCGCAGCGGCGTGGGAGAGCTAGACTCCTCCTAACCCTAGCTGCCATCGCTCCACCACTGCAGCACCCATCCCGGCTCTTGTTGTCAACAACACCGGGAACATTGTAGTCACCTAAGCGGCGGGAGGCCGCACCTCGTTTCTCTCTACGGGCAGTAGCCACCTCATGTTGCACGGTGCATTGTGTGAGGCTTGGTTGCTGCTCTGCACGGGAGTTGCTCAAGGAGCTAGTTAAAATGGTGCAGTTAAGTTGCTGATAGGAGGATAGTAAGTTAGTGAGGTTAGATTTGGGGACCAAGAGAAACTGGAGGTGGAGGAGGACCTGATCTGGTCCGAGATGGGAAGATGCAGGCGGCTGTGAAGGAGCTGGGCATCTGTGTTATGGAGGCATTGGATGGAGTAGCACTGAGCTGTGGTGGTGAAGGGAGACAATTGGGTGAGGTCTCTTGTGTTAGCTGTTCTTGTGCTGTGGGAGAACAAGGGAGGTGCAAATACAGGCTTCCGTTCAAGTTGTTGTTGCAAGATAGGGAAAATAAGAGAGGCAAGCTGCGGATAAGAGGGTGTGGAGGTCCAAGGGACCAGCCAAAGCCCATCCAAAAAATTTCCTCCCAAAATCTACTCCGGTTCCTCTGTAGGAGCTGTTGTTGAGGTGAGGCAGACGTGGTTCTGCGGAACCGGAGTAGATTTTGGGAGGAAATTTTTTGGATGGGCTTTGGCTGGTCCCTTGGACCTCCACACCCTCTTATATATATAGCACAATCTAGCCTTACATCTTCACTCATACACTCGAATTCTAGACTCTAGTAGAACACTACTATACTAACACTCCCTAGAATACTCTAGACTCTATCAAAGTAGTACTACTACACTAACTCAGACTCCAACACTCACGGGAATATTCCAGACTCTCCTAGGACACCACTGCTATGCTAACCCAGACTCCAACAGCTCACGACATAGCCATCCGGCCGGCGTCTTGACCCACTTCAGGTGGAGGCCGGCGTTGCGTAGCACTCCAACACTTGAGCGGTGGTCGTGGTCTAGGATCCACCTCTATCGATCGGTGGGGAGGCAGGGGAAGGGCAGCCATTGAGGGCTCACGATGGCTGCACAGATTCTAGGGAGGAGTAGGTCTCCGCGGTAGCAGGGGAAGGTGCCTTCCTCGCCGAAGCAGTGCGCATGCAAGGGACGGGGAGGATCCTCACGCTAGCGGCAGGATAGCAGTGAAGGGGCTGATGAACCATGCCTTGTATGGCGTGTGTGTCGTTGACACTGACAAAGAGGGGGAGAGGAAGCTACGAGAGTGAGAGAAGATTAGAAGGGGATGTCTTTTGGCTGCTCCTCCCCCTTCTAGTCTAGTTGAAATGAAATTTGTTTTTCTAATACAGCACTTAAACTGTTTCAAATTCAGCCGAATCAAACTGTTTAGGGGCACAAAGAAACCATTCCAGTTGCAGTAGCACAGGCATTTCAATCAGGCAACAACACAATTCAGCCCCGACAAGTGCAAGCAGCAAACAGAAAACCAACTATAAGCCCCGTGACATGTTTCTCCAACTTTACACAGGCATCTACATATATATATCAAACGTTTCTGATCTTGGGCATGTGTGTGTCGTACCTACAAGTCAGTGCAGACGGCGCGCAGACCTTGTCGAGGCAGAGGGATTGCCTTAGCAACACCCCGTCGCAGGTATCGCCGTTGCCGTCGGAGGTGATGAGAAGCAGCAGCTCCAGAAGGCACCGCCGCCGCCACCAGAGTGAAAGGATTTACCCCACCCTTCTTGCATTGGTCTTCTTCTTTAGCTGCTGACATTAAAACACACACAGGAAAACATCAAGTCTTGTTAAAGGCAACAACAAAATTTCATCCTTCTTACAAGGCAGCAGCTCCATTGTGTTGACTAGGCGAAAGATTTCTAACTACTTCCAACTACTAGGAACATATCAGCTCAAAAAACTGCAAACACAAGCTCAACACTAACTGAAATCTGGTTCAAGAACTTGAGCCCACAAGTTTAGGGGCAGAAATCAATCATTCGAGTTAAGCCCCAGCAACAGCACACACATTTCTATCAGGCAACAACACAATTCATCCTAACAAAACATTCGACTACTTTTCAACTACTAGTCTGATCAGCTATGACGAGTGCAACCAGCAAACAGAAGGAAACACAAGCCTCATGAAATGTTTCTGCAAGTACCAAGCATCTATATAGATCGATTCCATTCAATCCTGGGCATGTGTGTGTCATACCTACAAGTCGTCTTGGTCGGTGCGGAGGAAGAAGACCTTGCCACCATTGGCTCCGAGGCTAAAGCTCCCCTCGCCTGCCGTGCCAAGGGGGTGTTGGACGGCAGCAGCCGCAGCTCCAGGTCGCCGCCACCAGCAGCTCACTGGAATAGTAAAACGGTGATACAATAATAGCATCAGGCATGTGCATGCATGAAGCAAACTTAAGCCTGAGATGCGTACAACTGACTAAAGACAGTTCTCAAATAAATAAATGCAACGACGAGATTGCATAACCTACTCTCCATCCATTCATAACCCAGCAAGCAGAACACTTGAACCAAATTAACATGCATGGCAATATATACTCAACCAAACAGAGATTTGCCCCTCAAGCGCTCCATCAGATAATCACCAGATATATTTTGCTAATCACTAGATATACTAGCTTAAAGCATCATGTACAGCAGCAATACGCACATAGTGCACAATCCTTTATGAATCAATAATGCACTTTTTCTGAACATATATCCCTACACTTCAGCCTGCAAGAAATAATTTACACAAAAGAGCAAGAGGTATACCTAACTTCATGTCGATGTGGGCAATCCACTTTTTCTGCCGTCAGACGAGAGCAGCAGCAGTTACGGAGGACGCTGCCACTGCCGCCGGAACGCCACTGAAATAGCAACATGACCTGGGAAAATCCAAATCACAGCACACATTCATTGCATATCCGATCCGAGCAGACGTACAATAGACTAAAACCAAGGTTTGGGAGGAGGAAAACAGAAAGAAAATTGCTACTTTAAGGGAGACCATGAAAAGCAGCTTGGGTTCATCGGAGTAGTGGAGGCTGCCGCACCGGAGAGGGAGCACCAGTGCAGGAGGGAGGCGGTGGCAGAGCAGCTGCTAATCAGAGTTGTGCATCGAAATAACATGCTTTTTATATAAATTCAAATGTCTGGCGGGAACACACAGAGGATAGAAATTAGTTCAATGTGTCCTTACTTATTATACGATCAGCACCTCTACATAGTGACAGGCAGCAACATATCACAAAAGGAAGAACAAGAAATTCCTCCAGATTAAGCTGCACATCAGCTTTATTCTCTAACTTTTGAACAATATTAGTACTCCCTCCGTTCCTTAATATAAGGTGTATAGTTTTCTTGCACGAATATTAGCGCATAGGCTGGGAGGACAAATTTCATTGCTTTTGGACGTGAATACCCTAGGTGATTGATGTGATATAGAGGGATCATACGAAATCTGGGTATCCTCTCTCTCTCTTGATCGGATTAATTGCCTCCTAAATAAGAGGAACAAATCCCAAAATTCTCTATACACCTTATATTATGGAATTTTTTACAAAAAACTATACACCTTATATTAAGGAACGGAGGGAGTATTAAAATATGGTAATACATCCACAAGTAAAATATTTGACACATAAGCAGTGGCGGACCTAACGATTTTTCAAAGCCCGGGCACAATAAAAAATAACAATTTGGTATATCAAAAACCACAAGTTTCTCATATTATCATAACCGTAAAGTAAATATAAACACTAATATGTCCTAGACCATATATAGATGTAAAAATACTAGATGAAATAATAAATACATTGATAGATACAAAAGGCACGCAGAATAGTTGTCCGTGCTTCTTCTCGAAGCTAGATTGATCCAAAGAGGATTTGACTGCTTCACTATTCTACCTTCATTTTTTCTTTTTTTCTTTTTGAGACAACTGTGCGCTTCTACCTTAACTACTAGGTGGGCTAGCCCTTTTGTGCCTCAACGGGATCCAAACCAGCTGGCTGTTGCTAAGTAAGGAGGCCCAAGCGGCCAGGAAGCAGCCTACCAAGCCCAATTAAAGAATGATTCGTTTTTTACAGCTCGGACGAACGTTTCTAGCTAGAATATCGATTCTGATCGCTACCGCAGCTCGCCGGTGTTCAGTTTCACGGTGACGTCGAGCCCGGGCACGTGCCCAGGGTGACCGGACGGTAAATCCGCCCCTGCACATAAGTGATGGTAAGGCACTAAAGTTCTGAACTGGTAACATACATCAGAAAATATTATGCAGTGTTCAACAAGCACATCCCAAATATTTAACCAAACCAACGATAGACTACCATTATACTGGACCGTGCATAATTTGGAAAGCCTCGTGTCTCTTAAAAGAATTTTTTTCCTTTTTTTATTGGGATGCCTATGCTGATAAACAAAGCACAAAAGAAAAGCAACCTTTGCATGCCGAGGTCCTGACTGACGGGCCTACGGCTTCCACGCATCACTCCCTCTCCTGCAGCTTAGACAAGAAACGATTTTCAGCAAAACTGAATTAGGGGAAGAAGATGATTAGGTTTAGGGTTTGGTTACTGTACGTGGACGGCGACGTACAGGAGCAGGGCGCGGCGAGGGCAGCACTGTTGGTCCGCGGCGCTGGCGGTCGGTGAAGGAGGGCAGCACGGTGGCCTCATCCCGGCCGAAGACGCCGCTAGAGAGCTGCACCCACACGGACGCGTCGGGGAAAGGCGCGGCCAGGGAACCGACCAGGGAGAACTTCCCGGAGCTGCGGCGCCGCGTCCGGATGGCCGGCACCACCTTGGCGTCGTGCTGGTGCAGCGCCCTCCGTCGACCACGCGCGCGAAGCGGGTAGCGAGTTCGACGGAGCGCCACGCACCGTCCTACCGGTGCACGCGCGCGCCGGCGAAAAGGCTGCCCGCGACGCCATGGTTCTTGGGGGCGCCGCCTATCTGGCCGGGAAGTCGTGGGCACCGGCGGTGGATCTGTGGGAAGCGAGTGGAATTGGGTAGGATGGAGGACCGGGGCTCGAGGAGACGGGCCGGCGCCGGAGGAGACGTGGCCAGCGAGGGGAGAAGCTGGCGATTTGAATCGGGGAGGGGAGAGGGGGATGGCGTCGGGGAGGGGAGGGGAGAGGGGGAAGCGGCCGGTTAGGGGTTCGGTGGGCTGTTTTGTCCTGACCGTAATCATCTGCAGCCGTCGATCTACATCAGACAGTTCCAGACGAGCCGGAGCTCCTGGGCTGAATTTTTCATGGTCATGTAAAAGACAAATTCAGCAATAAATAGTATAGTTTACTGTTTTCTACTATTGATTGCTTAATTTGGCATTTTTGTAGCTCCTAAATAATTTTAATTTCCAACTTGAAATTTGACATGTCTATAGAACTCTACCTCCTCGATATAATGCATACTTCTTGATTTTTTATAGAAAATATAAACATGATTTTAAAGTGGTTTTCATCGGTTTCCATTGAAAGTAGGTTTCCACCGGATACTTTCTCCTATATGTATGCCCTCCAGAGGGAGTCGATACCATCAAACCCGCCGTCATCATGCTCGTTGCAGGCGCTCTTCCTCGGGCCACGATGAATGGACTTAAGAAAAATGTTTAAATTATTAAGTGTTCATATGTTTTTCTTAAATATCTAGGTTATTTCAAAAGGTGTTCTTGAGTTTAAAAATGTTCATGTGCTTTTGAAAGTGTCTACATATTTATAAAACAAATGTCCTTCTGCTTTTTTTGACCTAAAATGTTCTCCACATTAAAGAACAATTCAGCCATATTATAGAAAAATACTCTAACTAAAAAAGTACTTGCATATGTTAAGACAATGTTCATATAACTGGAAAATGTCTAGCTACTTTCTACAATCATTTGCGTACTTTTGAGAAGGGTTTGCTCGTTCTTTAATAAACATGTTAGTTTGAAAAATATTTGTGTGTTGTAAAAAGGAATAAAAACAATGGAAACCACATAAATTAAACCACTTTCCCAAGAAATGTCGAGGAAAACTGACCACGTGAAAAAACATCTTAAATCGCACGAGGAACCCTTCGATCCTTGCATGTAAAGAGAAAATCCAATAGACAACTTTTGTTCTTGCATGTATCCTAATATGGATACATAAGGTTGGTGAAAAGAGAAAATCCAATAGATAACTTTGAAGCGACGCTTGGTTCACAAACATGGCTATCCCGTAGGAAGATTTTGGGCTTATATAGCGCAAAACTTCCACTTCGAGCCATTGACCCACCTAATGTAGAGAACATAGCAGGTAATATACCTTTTGTCTATCGGATATTTGTAGCATCCTAATTGTCTAAAAATCGTAATGCTACTTGCCTAGTCACTATATTGCTACTTCCTACATATAATTAGTTGCATCATCATTATATCATGCTCATGTAACCATGCCACATTGCATTTGAGCATCATATAAAACCCCGTTCATTTGGTTCTTCTCTCATATGCATTTGTATCACTTGTATTTGCCTCTTGATATATTGTATTTGCTTATTGATTAATTGTTGATGCCCAAGTTGAGTCGGGGGCATATCTCTTTCAACTCCACCACCTTATAATTCCACCACCCTTCTTTGGTTACATCCATCATCTCCACCATCTTAATTATATATGAGCCCATGTTCTTCTTTTGTTATTTACATCTAGCTCATAAATAATTGAGAATGGTTCCCTCTACTCTCTACATGCTCCCATACAATGGCTATACTTGTTTTCACAATATTGCGTATGTTAGCATGCTTACCACCTTGTTATACCATGTGAAGTGGTGATCTCATCTCACAGATGGTTTGTTGAATTAGGATCATGTTTGAATTATGGTGTGGCTAGATGATAATAATAGTGGTATTACACACTAGCATGGGCCACATTCTTATTCATGCATGACCATGATTTAATATACCATATATGTTGGAAGGCTTCCATAGCCAAAATTGGAGGATTATTCCAAACTTGAATGCTTGCACAATGAAAATGCTTATTAAAAATAGTTATTTTCAGAACTAGCAACAATGCATTTAATGCATGCATGACCCATGCAAGGATTGCCCTCCTTTTATCCCTATCCTTTCTTTTTTCTTTCTAGTTGATTTGAATGGTTTTTGAATGGATCAAATTCAAATAAAATCAAACGAAAATGAAAGAAAACAAAACTACACCTAGCTACACGCACATCACCATGTTTTTCTTTCTTTCATGCTATACTCTAACCTGCCGAGCTAGCTAACCCTTCCTAGTACATCGGTCATACTCAGTCCTGGTACACACCATTTGACTCTGACCCAACTAAACTTGAACCCTCCTGCCTCCCTTCTCCGAACCATGTTCCAACCCAACCTCGTGGCAGCAGTAGACCGAGCCTTGCCCTATTTCTCTCCTTCCTTCTCGATCACGTGCTTGAGCTGGACAACCTCACATCCTTGATGTGATCCCTCCCCCTCCTCTACAAAAAGACAAGCAGCAACTGGCGTCCCTATCCTCTCGCAACCACCCCACCAGATCAGGATCTCGATCTCGTTTTCCCCAGTTCTCCGCTCCACACCATGGCTAAACCCTAGCTCATCCTCCTCCATACGCCGCTGTTCACAACCGCCACCGGAGCCACGCAGGCATGGAGAAGCTACGCGCCCTCCTTTTGAAGCAGTACGGTACCAGGAGCTAGGTGGAGGCTGCCTGGAACAGCTGTAGCGGTCGACGTCGCCCCTGTACACGCAACAGCACTAGCAACTCGTCGGCCATGTCAAATTCACCGTCGACCCCAAGCCCAGCGTCCCTGTCATCAAGGCTCACGATGAGCTAGTCCACCTCCCAGCAGCTTCCTCTACTTGTTTTGCTTCCGGTACGCACTGCCGTCGCTGTTGAGCACTCGATGCCCGCCTCTGCTTGTTGTTGCTCTCTGCCGCATGAGCCCTTGCGTCTGTGGAGATGGTCCACGACACCCTGCACACCACCACACCATCCGCGAGTACCAGGAACCTCTCCAGCATGCCGTCCCCAACGACTCGCCGTTGTCGCCACATGCTAAACACCGACGTGCGTGTCCCTCTGTTCTTCACATGCTCACGCCCTTCATAGTCAATCTCTTGCTGAGATTCTTGCGCCATATCAATCTCCTAGCACCCCTGTTTCTAACAAGCCATCCCACTCCCCAATCGGTGCAGAATCGTGGTCGTGATCATGCTCGGAAGGTAGCACCAGCACGCCACAGAAGTTGTCGAACTTTAATTTCGCGTGCAACAGCAGCAACAACCTCTATTCAGCATTGTTTTCCGGCATCCTCAGTTTGTCTCCGGTTTATCCTTACCCTCCAAGAGGTAGATTATTGTTCCAGGTTTCCATAGAGCCCGGCCACGATCGATTCCGACCACGGAGCCGCTCGTGCTCGTCATCGCAAGATCAGACGTTGCAATGTCAAAACGGAAGTTCGCCCGACAATTAACGTACAGTATTGTGGCCTCTGTTCATCAGCATTTATACGATGTTCCAGTCCATAACCGGCGAGTTTATTCATGTCTTTATAAGGTCCTATGTACCCTATACTCCTAGAAACAAACCACACATATATCGGATCAAAATCGAGCTCGGAATCTTAGAGGGAAGTTGGCTCTAGCTAACTGATTTCGCGCTGTCGAATTCAGTTCGTTAGAGTCAGAACACGCAAGTTCTTGCTGCTTTTGCAAAACTAACCATCGGCCTTTACTTCTCCCAACCGACTGCCCTTTTTCTCTGAACCTTTTCCACCTAAGCCCCTGGACCTTGTGATAAAAGTCAAACCAGTTTTCAAATCTGAATTTAAACCTTGACTATTTGACCTGAGGTCGAAACTTTTGAATTTGGAAAAATTTCTAAAACCAAAAATGTTTGAACTCTTTTGAAGATTAATAATATCTGTTTTGGTTTTAAATAATGATTAATATTAATATATAAACGTTAAACAATTTGACTTTTTCTATTAAAAGGGAAATAAATCATATATGTATATTGCTAATTCCAAATAGTGCTTTTGATATATGTTTTTTGATCAGAAAAATGCCAGGAATTCGAATATGCCATCCAAAATAATTTTTGAGCATATTAAAATTTCGAAATTATTTATAGGCCAATAAATGCCTTTTCTTAATAAATCTATATATTTAATTCCGTAATTCCAAATTCAACAAATAATATGTCTAAAACAATCAGCTCGACGAGCCCGTTCTGTGTATGCATTTCATGATATGAATTGAAGTATGCATCATATAAATATTAAATAATCAGAACTGTTTATGGTAATAAAACTTGGCCAAATAATTAATAAAATGATTTATTCTTGTCCCCACACCTCACCCTTGCTATGCTATGCCATGTAAATTGTGCATCATTCATCATGGCATGCTTGGTTGCTTGTCGCATCTTATTCATATGCTTGCGCACTTTATTTATATTGGCCCTTGTTTGTTTGGTTCTTTTCGAATAGACGTCGAGCAGGGGAATTATCAGGAATCCTAAGAGTACTACCCAAATCCATCTCTCGCTTCAACTGAGCTACCAGACAAGCACTACCACATGCTTGCATACATATAGTACCTATTGCTTCTATCTTACTCTTGCATCATGGAGTCGCGATTGCATTAAACTGAATCCCAAGTATTGCATAGCCTTTACTTTGAAACCCCACTGAAGCTTGTTCCTCCATCCTATGAGCCATTACTACAGGAGTTGTTTGAGCCATGCGAGTCGTAGAATTACATGTGTAGGGTTTGTGAGTGTCTGATGGATAACGAGGTACCTAAATAACTTAACCTGAGTAGTAATGTGATAACTAATGAAAGAGGCACCGGTGGGCAATATATGTTATTTGGTTTTTCATGCTCACTTGTGTCCCGTAGGACCCCGAGTACTTGATACCTGTTCCTTGACTATTCGCACTATCCACATACGGGAGACTCTATGAATCCCCCTTTGCCTGAGCTTGATTTACACTTTATTTCTTGGGGCCACAAAGTAGTTTGGGGCTTTATTACTATCTTGTACTTATGTCATGCTTTACCGCTTCATTTATGATTGTGCGTGGAGCACCTGTACTGTTTAGGAATTGCGGAGTGTTTTCGCGGTATCGACAAGCTCAGTTACACTTTCGGGTTCCCAGTCGTTTACAGCCATTGGCGCAAACCATGGGTCCGTCTCGGAGCCGACCAACTTTGTTGCGGGTAGCTTAATGGGGTGGCCCCTTGAAATAATTTATGAATCCTGTGAATGCTTTGTCGTGACGCCTCGTCGCGTTTTATTTGGTTCTTCCCGAGGTTGATCGTGTGTGTGTTGCTATTTGTGCACCCCTGCAGGGTAAATCTTTCTGAAAGCCGTGTCCGCGGTTATGGACGACTTGGAGCATAGTTTCTCGATCATAGACAAGCATAACTAAAGTACCATGTTTAGTTTGACTAAATATCTGACTAGTAATTAGTGCGATACTCATGGAATAGTTAATAAAACTGCCAATGGATGGGTTGTTCGTCCGCCTACTCGTTGGTAAGCGAGAGGGGGGATGGATCTATTACTTTATACTGTTATAACTGTTGGTTCTATTTAACGGACATCCGTCTATCATTGGTTAGGCGGATGGTTAGCGAGTATCTATAGACTTGTTAGTTATTATCTTTTGCTACAATTGCGTCACCCGAGGTATATGTCCCCTTTAGAGGCATAAAGACTTGCTGAGTACCCCTAGGGTCTCACACGATAAATTGTTTGATTCAGATGAACATGTGTATTCGCAAGATGGATACTGGGTGGAAGAAACAGACGATGTTGGCAACGATCACTCGGTGTAGAGATTCCAGGGATGGGGATCCATGAGATCTGTGGGCGGGATGTGCTTATTTATGTGGCATCTTATGCTGATTTGCTTTTTATCCGTACTCGGAACTTGTTTCCCGCTTCCGCTTGATACTCTGTTGATTGATGTATGAGGAGCTATCCTAAACTATTATCTCTATCTAGGATATTTGGATCTTGCCGTATGGCGTTGCAATATTTCTATTTCTTTTAGATGGTATGGCTCTGAGAACTGTTGGAAGGTAGCTTGCATACATACTCACTTGTGTATGTATTTGATCTCTTCGCCTGTCGCCTACGCCGCTCGCTCTTGTCCCGATGTTCCTGGAAGTGGTTAGGGCGGTCGATGGGCCTACACGTGGGTGACCCTGGGCCCCCGCTGTAAAATCCCTTATCCACTTTTGGTTTATCCAGGCTTGAACTTAGAGCGTAGGGTCCGAGATTGTTACAATATTATAGTGTAGTTTCCAAATTTTCCTGACTCTCCTCCAATTGCATACTTGAGTTGGGTGAGAAACCATCAGCACCAGCTAGCTTTATCTTCGTTATTAACTAGTCCAAAAGCAATAGGGAAAATGTTGTTATTACCATCCCTACCTGTGGTAGCAATGATTTGTTGTCATGTGGTGAGCTTCACAAAACATCCATCCAACCCTATGACAAACAAACTAATGAACAAACTTAAAAGGAAACAAACTAGAAATGAAACAAACTAATGACTTACTGATGTCTACGCACTTCTATTCTTGTAGACAGTTGTTGGGCCTCCAAGTGCAGAGGTTTGTAGAACAACGGCAAGTTTTCCCTTAAGTGGATCACCCAAGGTTTATCGAACTCAGGGAGGAAGTGGTCAAAGGTATCCCCTCTCAAGCAACCCTGCAATCAAGATACAAGAAGTCTCTTGTGTCCCCAACACACCCAATACACTTGTCAGGTGTATAGGTGCACTAGTTCGGCGAAGAGATAGTGAAACACAAGTGGTATGGATAGTTATAAGTGGTAACGGTGCTAGAAAATAACTTGATGGCGTGGAAAAGACTAAAGGCAAACTGAAATAAAGCTGGAAGCAAGCAAACATGTAACAGATCTAGTAGCAAACGGTGTTTCAGTGCTAAGAAACAAGGCCTGGGGATCATACTTTCACTAGTGAACACTCTCTCATAAATATCTTCCCTTTATGATACTACTCTTAACTACTCTCCGGTTGGACACTCTAATCGTTGGTAGGGCTATAACAGCACTCCTCAAAGTAAGCCTTTCCCATCTAGAAAACCCCACACTGTCACCTTGAGCACTAGATAGGTCCAACAAAGACCACAATTTCATAAAGACATCCAACTCCAAATATAACTCATAACAAGTATTTGTAATCTCTAGCCTAAGTGCCACCATGGTGAGCACGCTGTCACTTTCACACACATGGGGAGAGCAGAGATCTATTAAAGCACTTGAGTAGCAAGGTAGATCTATAGATTACAAGCTCATGATCTCAAAAAGATCATGCATAGAGAGAGAGATGAACACATAGCTGTTGGAGATATGCCCAAGAGGCAATAATAAAATGTGATTATTATTATATCTTTGTGTTTATGATGAATGTTTACATCCCATGCTATAATTCTATTATCAGGAAACACTAATACATGTGTGTTTTGTAAACATAAGAGAGTCCCTAGTAAGCCTCTTGTTGAACTAGCTTGTTGATTAATTGATGATCATGGTTTCCTGATCATGGACATTAGGATGTGATTAATAACAAGGTTATATCATTAGGAGAATGATGTAATGGACACACACCCATAGTAAGCGTAGCATAAGATCAAGTCATTAAGTTCGTATTGTTGTAAGCTTTTAAATGCATAGTAACCTAATCCTTCGACCATGAGGTTATGTTAATCACCATCACCAGATGGATACTTTGATGACATCAAACGCCGCTTCGTAACTGGGTGGTTATAAAGTTGTCATTGGGTATTCTGAAAGTATGTGTTGAAGCGCATGAACCAAGATTGGGATTTGTCCATCCATATGACGGATAGATATGCTCTGGGCCCTCTCGGTGGAATGTCATCTAGTTAGCTTGCAAGCATGTGACTAGGTCATAAGGGATGACATATCACGGAACGAGTAAAGAGTACTTATCGGTAACGAGGTAGAACTAGGTATGGAGATGCTGACGATCAAACCTCGGATAAGTATAGTATCGCGAGACAAAGGGAATTGGTTTCGTATGTAAATGGTTCAATCGATCGCAAAGTCATCGTTGAGTATGTAGGAGCCATTATGGATCTCCAGGTCCCGCTGATGGTTATTGATAGGAGATATGTCTCTATCATGTCTACATATTCACGAACCGTAGGGTGACACACTTAAGGTTCTAAGTTGTTTTAAGTAGATATGGAATATGCGTTGGAGACCGAATGTTGTTCGGAGTCTCGGATTGGATTCGGGACATCACGAGGAGATCCGAAATTGTCCGGAGAATCAGATTCATATATAGGGGATCATTTTCTGAGTTAGGAAATGTTCCGGAGTGTTTGTATGAGGATTCTAGAAGGTTTCGGAATGTTCCGGAAGGTTCTAGAAGATATCTTGGAGTTTGCTTGAAAATCAAGATAGGGATCAAGGAGTCCTGGTGGGTCAAGACAAGGAGTCGTGGGGGAGGAGGACTCCTCCCCCCACTCCCCAATCCGCCGGCCTAGAGGAGGGGAGTCCTACAAGGACTCCCCCTCCCCAAGACGCCCTCCCCCCTTAAATAGAAGGGCAGGGGCGCCCCCTCCTCCCTTGCTCTCATAACTCCCAATCTCTGCCGCCTCTCTCCTCCACCTTTCTTCTGCATAGGCATAGGCGAAGCCCTGCAGAATTCTCTACTCCACCACCACCACCACGCCGTTGTGCTGCTGGGATTCCGTGGAGAAGATCTACTACCTCCGCTGCTCGCTGGAACGGGGATAGGAAGGTCTGCTTCGACTCCGCACGTGTGACCGACTGCGGAAGTGCTGCCGAAACGCGGCGCTGGAAGGATCGTCAACTTGACCGACCGCGGAAGCGCTGCCGGAACGCGACGCCGGAAGGATCGTCCACACGATCTTGAGATCGGCAAGTGATCGACTACATCAACCACGAGATCTAATCTCGTTAACGCTTTCGGATCTACGAGGGTTAGTTCCTATCTATCTCGTTGCTCATGTCTAATAGATTAGATCTTTGCTTTTATCTAGATTAGATCTGGGTTTTGTTCGTTCTTGCGGTAGAAATTTTTTGTTTTCCATGCTACGAACCCATCAGTGGTATCAGAGCCGTATCTATGCATAGATCTGTTGCACAAGTAGAACACAATGTTTTTTGTGGGCGTTGATGCTTTTGTTGTCTGTGTCTTAGCGTGTACTTTGCATCTTGCAGCATGGTGGGATGAAGCGGCTCGGGCTAACATTACATGTCATCGCACATGAGACTTGCTCCACGCTTGACGTGCAACTTGCTTTGCACAAGTGGATTTGCGGGTGTCTGTCTCTCCCACCATAGTTAAGATTCAATTTACAATGAGCATCTTGACAACACTTGTATCAACGTTGTGGTTCTTGTTCGTAGGTAAGATCGGTCATATGCGAAAGCCCCAAACCACGTAAAACATGCAAAGAAAATTAGAGGCGTCTAACTTGTTTTTGCAGGGGTTTTGTGATGTGATATGGCCATCATGTGATTGTGATTGTATTTGATGTAGGCAATGATCCTTGTTGTAATATGGCAACCGGCAGGAGCCTAATGGTTGTCTTTAATTCTGTTAAGACTTGCGTGTCTATTCATCTTGTAATAGGTTTATTCCAAGTAGTTGTAATAGTTGCTAGTGATGATGGACAACCATGAAGCGGCGCCACTGACCTTGACGCAATGCTGGTGATGATGGAGATCATGTTCGTGCTTTGGAGATGGAGATCAAAGGCGCAAGAAGAAAAGGCCATACCATATCACACTAATTATGAATTGCCTGTGATGTTAATCCTTTATGCATCTTGTATTGCTTAGATCGCGACGGTAGCATTATAAGATGATCCCTCTCACTAAATATCAAGTAATAAAGTGTTCACCCTTAGTTGGCACCGTTGCTAAGACTCGTCGTTTCGAAGCATCTCGTGATGATCGGATGTGATAGATTCTACGTGTGCATACAACGGGTGCAAGCCAGATTTGCACATGCGGAAACTAAGGTTATCTTGACGAGCCTAGCATGTACAGACATGGTCTCAGAACACGGAATACCGAAAGGTAGAGCATGAGTCATATAAATGATATGATGAACATGAAGATTGTTCGCCGATGAAACTACATCTTCTCTCTTGAAGATCGGACTTGGTGTAGTGGACTTGGTTCGTGTAATCACTAAGACAATGTGAGGGATGTTGTTTTGAGTGGGAGTTCACCTAGTTAGTTTAAGAATTAAATTAGAACTCAATTTATCATAAACTTAGTCTAAACTACTTGCAAATTGTTGTAGATTATGGCGAACCCCTCCATCAATTTCAATGCGTTCCTAGAGAAAGAAAAGCTTAAAAACAATGGAAGCAATTTCACGGACTGGTTCCGTGGACTAAAGATCGTCCTCAGGGCTGGTCAGTTGACCTATGTGCTCGATGCACCGCTAGGTGACCCACCTGCAGATAATGCCACCGATGACGAAAATAATGTTTTCGCCACTCGGAAAAATCATTACTCCACAGTTCAGTGTGCCATCCTGTACGGTTTAGAATCGGAGCTCCAGAAACGTTTTGAGCACCACAACCCGTTCGAGATCATTAAGGAGCTCAGGCTAATTTTTGAGACTCGCGCGGCCATGGAGAGCTATGAGGCCTCCGAAAAATTCTTTAACTGTAAGATGGAAGAAGGAAGCTCCGTTAGCGAGCACGTGCTCACCATGTCTGGGTACGCAAAGAAGCTCCAAGAGTTGGGAATATCGATTCCTAATGAATTGGGGATTCACTGTCTCCTTCAATCACTGCCACCAAGTTACAAGAACTTTGTGATGAACTACAACATGCACTGCATGAACAAGACGTTGCCTGAACTGTCGTCCATGCTGAAAACTGCTGAAGTGGAGATCAAGAAGGAGCACCAAGTGTTGATGGTCAATAAGACCACCAATTTCAAGAGACGGGGCAAGCCTAGGAACAAGGGCAACTTCAAGAAGGACGGCAAGAAAGTTGCCGCACCTGCTAAGAAGCCTAAGGCTGGTCCTAAGCCTGAAACTGAGTACTTCTATTGCAAGGGTGCTGGTCACTGGAAGCGTAACTGCCCCAAGTACCTGGCGGATCTGAAGAACGGCAACATCAAGAAGAAAGGTATATTTGATATATGTGTTATAGATGTGTATCTTACTAGTAATCGTAGTAGTGCCTGGGTATTTGATACTGGTTCGGTTGCTCATATTTGTAACTCGAAACAGGAGCTGCGGAATAAACGAAGACTGGCAAGAGACGAGGTGACGATGCGCATTGGAAATGGCTCCAAGGTTGATGTGATCGCCGTCGGCACGCTCCCTCTACATCTACCTTCGGGATTAGTTTTAAATTTAAATAATTGTTATTTGGTGCCTGCGTTAAGCATGAACATTATATCTGGATCCTGTTTATTGCGAGACGGTTACTCTTTTAAGTCTGAGAATAAAGGTTGTTCGATTTATATGAGTAATATCTTTTATGGTAATGCACCTGAGATGAATGGTTTATTCTTACTGAATCTCGATAGTAGTGATACACATGTTCACAACATAGATGCTAAACGAATAAAATTGAATGATAATTCTACATACATGTGGCACTGTCGTCTTGGTCACATTGGAGTGAAGCGTATGAAGAAACTCCATTTTGATGGACTTCTTGAATCACTTGATTTTGAATCACTTGAAAGATGCGAAGCATGTCTAATGGGAAAAATGACTAAGACTCCATTCTCTAGTACAATGGAGCGAGCTACAGACTTATTGGAAATAATACATACCGATGTGTGCAGTCCAATGAGTGTAGCATCGCGTGGTGGATATCGTTATGTTCTCACTTTCACGGATGACTTGAGTAGATATGGGTATGTCTACTTTATGAAACATAAGTCCGAAACTTTCGAGAAGTTTAAGGAATTTCAAAGTGAAGTGGAAAATCATCGTAACAAGAAGATTAAGTTTCTGCGTTCTGACCGCGGAGGTGAATATCTGAGTTATGAGTTTGGCATGCATTTAAAGAAATGTGGAATACTTTCGCAGTTGACACCGCCAGGAACACCACAGCGTAATGGTGTGTCCGAACGCCGTAATCGAACTCTCTTAGATATGGTTCGGTCTATGATGTCTCTTACAGATTTACCGTTATCATTTTGGGGCTATGCATTAGAGACAGCCGCATTCACTTTAAATAGGGCACCATCTAAATCCGTTGAAACGACACCGTACGAATTGTGGTTTGGTAAGTAACCTAAGTTGTCGTTCCTTAAAGTTTGGGGTTGCGAAGCATATGTAAAGAAGTTACAACCTGATAAGCTAGAACCCAAAGCGGAGAAATGCGTCTTCAAAGGATACCCTAAAGAAACAATTGGGTATACCTTCTATCATAGATCCGAAGGCAAAGTTTTCGTTGCAAAGAATGGATCCTTTCTTGAGAAGGAGTTTCTCTCGAAAGAGGTGACTGGAAGGAAAGTAGAACTCGATGAGGTTATTGAACCTTCTCTCGGATTTGAGAGTAGCGCAGCACCGGAAGATGTTTTTGTGCCGCCTACACCAATTGGAGATGAAGCTAATGAAAATGATCATGAAACTTCAAATGAAGTTACTGCTGAACCTCGCAGGTCAACGAGGGTTCGTACCACTCCTGATTGGTATGACTCTTCCTTGAACGTCATGTTGGTAGACAACGTTGATGACCCTGCGACGCATGAAGAAGCTATGGTGAGCCCAGATTCCGACAAATGGCTAGAAGCCATGAAATCCGAAATGGGATCCATGTACGAAAACCAAGTGTGGACTTTGGTGGACTTACCGGATGGTCGTAAGGCTGTCGAGAACAAATGGATTTTCAAGAGAAAAACAGATGTTGATGGTAATGTTACCGTCTATAAAGCTCGACTTGTCGCGAAAGGGTTCCGACAAATTCAAGGAGTTGACTATGATGAGACCTTCTCACCAGTAGCGAAGCTAAAGTCTGTGAGGATTTTGTTAGCAATTGCTGCACATTTCGATTATGAGATTTGGCAGATGGATGTCAAAACGGCATTCCTTAATGGTGACATTGAGGAAGAGTTGTATATGGTACAACCCAAGGGTTTTGTCGATCCTAAAGATGCTGACAAGGTATGCAAGCTTCAGCGCTCCATTTATGGACTGAAGCAAGCATCCCGGAGTTGGAATCAACGTTTTGATAAAGTAATCAAAAACTTTGGATTTATACAAACTTATGGAGAAGCTTGTATTTACAAGAAAGTGAGTGGGAGCTCTGTAGCATTCCTAGTACTATATGTAGATGACATATTGTTGATTGGGAATGATATAGAACTTCTTAATAGCGTCAAAACCTATTTGAATAATAGTTTTTCAATGAAGGATCTTGGCGAAGCGGCATATATTCTAGGCATCAAGATTTATAGGGATAGATCAAGACGCCTAATAGCGCTTTCACAAAGTACATACTTAGACAAAGTTCTAAAGAAGTTTAGAATGGAAGAGAGCAAGAAAGGGTTCGTGCCCATGTTGTCAGGTAAGACCTTGAGTAAAACTCAAAGTCCAGCTATGGCAGAAGATAGAGAAAAAATGAATAATATTCCCTATGCCTCGGCCATAGGTTCTATCATGTATGCCATGCTGTGTACTAGACCGGATATAGCACATGCTGTTAGTTTGACTAGCAGATATCAAAGTGATCCTGGGGTGGAACACTGGACAGCGGTCAAGAATATCCTAAAGTACCTAAATAGGACTAAGGATATGGTTCTTTCTTATGGAGGTGATGAACAGCTTGTTGTAAATGGTTACACCGATGCTAGTTGGAACACCGATCCGGATGACTCAAAGTCACAGTCGGGATACGTATTTATTTTGAATGGTGCTGCAGTGAGCTGGAGGAGTGCGAAGCAAAGCGTTGTGGTGAAATCTTCAACTGAATCAGAATACATAGCTGCTTCGGAGGCTGCACAAGAAGCCGTTTGGATGAAGGAATTCATTACTGAACTTGGCGTGGTTCCCAGTGCGTTGGACCCGATGGCCATCTACTGTGACAACACAGGTGCCATAGCTAATGCACAGGAGCCAAGGTCACATAGCAAGCTGAAGCACATCAAGCTACGTTTCCACGCTATTCGCGAGTATGTCAGAGATGGTGACATAAAGATTTGCAAAGTACACACTGATCTGAATGTGGCAGATCCGTTGACTAAACCTCTCCCTAGGGCAAAGCATGACCAACACCAGAACGCCATGGGTGTTCGGTATATTACCATGTAATCTGGATTATTGACTCTAGTGCAAGTGGGAGACTGTTGGAGATATGCCCAAGAGGCAATAATAAAAAGTGATTATTATTATATCTTTGTGTTTATGATGAATGTTTACATCCCATGCTATAATTCTATTATCAGGAAACACTAATACATGTGTGTTTTGTAAACATAAGAGAGTCCCTAGTAAGCCTCTTGTGGAACTAGCTTGTTGATTAATTGATGATCATGGTTTCCTGATCATGGACATTAGGATGTGATTAATAACAAGGTTATATCATTAGGAGAATGATGTAATGGACACACACCCATAGTAAGCGTAGCATAAGATCAAGTCATTAAGTTCGTATTGCTGTAAGCTTTCAAATACATAGTAAGCTAATCCTTCGACCATGAGGTTATGTTAATCACCATCACCGGATGGATACTTTGATGACATCAAACGCCGCTTCGTAACTGGGTGGTTATAAAGTTGTCATTGGGTATTCTGAAAGTATGTGTTGAAGCGCATGAACCAAGATTGGGATTTGTCCATCCATATGACGGATAGATATGCTCTAGGCCCTCTCGGTGGAATGTCATCTAGTTAGCTTGCAAGCATGTGACTAGGTCATAAGGGATGACATATCATGGAACGAGTAAAGAGTACTTATCGGTAACGAGGTAGAACTAGGTATGGAGATGCTGACGATCAAACCTCGGATAAGTATGGTATGGCGAGACAAAGGGAATTGGTTTCGTATGTAAATGGTTCAATCGATCACAAAGTCATCGTTGAGTATGTAGGAGCCATTATGGATCTCCAGGTCCCGCTGATGGTTATTGATAGGAGATATGTCTCTATCATGTCTACATATTCACGAACCGTAGGGTGACACACTTAAGGTTCTAAGTTGTTTTAAGTAGATATGGAATATGCGTTGGAGACCGAATGTTGTTCGGTGTCTCGTATTGGATTCGGGACATCACGAGGAGATCCGGAATTGTCCGGAGAATCAGATTCATATATAGGGGATCATTTTCTGAGTTAGGAAATGTTCCGGAGTGTTTGTATGAGGATTCTAGAAGGTTTCGGAATGTTCCGGAAGGTTCTAGAAGATATCTTGGAGTTTGCTTGAAAATCAAGATAGGGACCAAGGAGTCCTGGTGGGTCAAGACAAGGAGTCGTGGGGGAGGAGGACTCCTCCCCCCACTCCCCAATCCGCTGGCCTAGAGGAGGGGAGTCCTACAAGGACTCCCCCTCCCCAAGGCGCCCTCCCCCCTTAAATAGAAGGCAGGGGCGCCCCCTCCTCCCTTGCTCTCATAACTCCCAATCTCTGCCGCCTCTCTCCTCCACCTTTCTTCTGCACAGGCATAGGCGAAGCCCTGCAGAATTCTCTACTCCACCACCACCACCACGCCGTCGTGCTGCTGGGATTCCGTGGAGAAGATCTACTACCTCCGCTGCTCGCTGGAACGGGGAATTCTCTAGTCACCGGTAAGTTCTTGTCATCGTAAGTACATGTGTATCATAGAGAACCGCCAACGGGGTACCCCTTGCCCGATGATACGGAAGAATTCCCATATCAAAATGACAAGGCAAGCAGACAATGAGCATCTCAGCATTCTTCTTATTTACCATGGGAATATGGTGCTTTTTTCTCTCTTTCCTCTTTTCATAATATCTCTTTTTTTATTTTTCTCTTTTTTTTCTCAATATAGGACTCTTTTTTTATAAGAAGAATGCTTCATAGACAGCTCATTATGGTTACGCTGCAGGTTTCCACCATGTCAGCATGGATTAGACCAGTGGCCCAGGCGTTTCTCTAACACATATATATATAACTCCATGGACTTACAAGCTCCCCTTTCATTTCACACCGACGACATCCATATACAAAAGAGTATGATATCAACTAGGTACAAGTACCAAGTGCAATGTTGAAAGCGTTCCCCATGAAAGCATGGTTCTGCTAATTCCCAACAAATAAGTGCAAGCATATACAACATAGACGACACAATGGTTCAAGTTTATTAAGGGCAAGAAAAGTAAAGTGTGCCATCAAATTCGTGAGAGCTTTAATCACTAGTTTTCTCATAACAAGTTTAATTTGGAAGGTAAACAAAAGCATGAATATACTTGGAATAGCATAAGCTAGTAGGTAGGTATGGTGGACTCTTTGGAATAACTTGGTTTGGGGAGTTGGATGCATGAGTGGAACTCATACTTTGTTTGGAGGCTAGCAAAAGACTGGGAGCGACAAACTAAGAGAGCAATAATGGCCATAATCATGCAGAGCGGCAAAACATCATTGATCAAAGCATAAAGTGATACTACAAGTTGAAAACTAAAGGATCATAAAGGCTATGGTGACTTGAGATAGTCATAACATGGTGTGAGCATGTGCCAAGTCAACCCAAATAAAGCATCAAAGGAGAATACCACTATACTATGCTTCATCCAAGACACATTAAGCAATCTCAATTGTTTATAACAAGTCATGCTACAACAAAGAATAGTAAGCATAAAGCCAAAACAATATCAAGCATGGCATGACAAAGCATAAGCCACAGTCAAAAACGAGCTCTTTTTACCACAAAAGTAAGACTTTCCTACTCTTTTCCAAACCAAACCAAACCACTTGCAAACCAATGTATGAAAGAGGGGGTCCAACCAATTTATTCATAAAACTAAGCAAACCAAAGCAAACGAAAAAACAAAACGAAAACAAAAAAGAAGACGCTCCAAGAACAACACAACTGTGCATGAAACAATAAAAATGAAGCGTTTGGAAGAAACCTGGGATTTTTATTGATGAAGAAGGGGATGCCTTGGGCATCCCCAAGCTTTGACGCTTGTACTTCTTGGATATTTATTGGGGTGACACGCGTGGCATCCCCAATCTTGAGCTTTAGTCCATCCTTCATCTCATTACTCATTCCTTTCATACACCTGAAATTTTTCCTTCATACAAAACTTCACACAATCTCATTAGCAACATTAGTGCACTTAAGATAAATAAGTCTCAAGGTTCAGTTCTAACACCAAATAAACTTCCATTATAACATTTTATACTGTAGCACTTCCCTCAAAAATCTCAATTCCCCAAAAGAACTCAAAAAGGAACCCACAAGAAGGAATTGCAGAAAATGGCAGAAATCTGTCAAAACAGACCAGCAGGTAAAGACAAATTTTTTATAAGACCTTATGTTGCTCAAATCAAAAAGTGTTGAACTAACGAAAGTTAGATAACAACCTGGGGAAGAAGCACAAAAAATTACAGCTCAATCCGACATACAGAGCTCTCTCACGAATTTTTACGGTGAAGCACAAAAATCTGTTTCGGGACAGCAACTTTCCCAATCATTACTTCTCTCTCATTAGAGGTTACTCTTGGCACAAAAAGCAAATAAAAAGGATAAGGAGCGGTTATTACTGAAGTAATAACTTCCAAGACTCATCTAAAACTCTTGGGTTATCTCCCAACAAGTACTTTTCTTTAACGCCTTTAAGTTAGGCATGATAGTTTGAGAAGATGCTCACATAACAAATATGAATTGAAGTAAAAGAGAGCATCAAGAAGCAAATTGAAAGCACATTTAAGTCTAACCCACTTCCTATGCATAGGAATATTGTAAAGAAACAAGTCATGAAAACACAAAGCAACAAGCATAGGAAAGCAAAACAAGTGCAACTTCAAGACTTTCAACATAAAGAGGGGAAACTTAATATTATTGAGATGCATAGAACCATGTTTCCCTCTCTCATAATAACTTTCAGTAGCATCATGAATAAATGTAACAATATAACTATCACAAGAAACATTATTATCATGAGCCACATGCATAAAATAATTAATACTCCCCACATAAACATAGTCATTCTTATTGATTATAGTGGGAGCAAATTCAACAAAATAGCTATCATTATTATTTTCATCACCATAATCATCAAATATAGGAGGCATATTGTAATCATAATTAATTTACTCCTCAATAGTAGGTGGACTGAAAATATCATAATCATCATTGTAATCATCATATATTGGAGGTTTGGTATCATCATAAGCAATAGAATAGCTATCTTCCAAAGCTGGGGAACTAAAAAGATCATTTTCATAAAAACTAGCTTCCCCGAGCTTAGACTTTTCCATAGCATTAGTAATAATGGTGTCCAAAGAATTCATACTAACAACATTTCTATTAGCATGCAGATAAAGTTCCATAGGTTTTTTAATTTTCTCTTCAAACACTTCATGTCCTAACTCAAGATAAATACTATAAAGCTCTCTAATTTTGTTGCTGTTTTCCATTAAGCCTAACTAGTGAAAACAAGAAACAAAAAGACAAAATTGCAGAATCTAAAGGAAATAACTTCGAGCACTCACACCGGAGGATGTGAGTACCTTTTACCTTACCTCCCCGGCAACGGCGCCAGAAAATAGCTTGATGTCTACGCACTTCTATTCTTGTAGACAGTTGTTGGGCCTCCAAGTGCAGAGGTTTGTAGAACAGCAGCAAGTTTTCCCTTAAGTGGATCACCCAAGGTTTATCGAACTCAGGGAGGAAGTGGTCAAAGGTATCCCCTCTCAAGCAACCCTGCAATCAAGATACAAGAAGTCTCTTGTGTCCCCAACACACCCAATACACTTGTCAGGTGTATAGGTGCACTAGTTCAGGGAAGAGATAGTGAAACACAAGTGGTATGGATAGTTATAAGTGGTAACGGTGCTAGAAAATAACTTGATGGCGTGGAAAAGACTAAAGGCAAACTGAAATAAAGCTGGAAGCAAGCAACCATGTAATAGATCTAGTAGCAA
Source organism: Avena eriantha (assembly GCA_910589775.1). NCBI lineage: Eukaryota > Viridiplantae > Streptophyta > Magnoliopsida > Poales > Poaceae > Avena > Avena eriantha. Next base: position 371,561,038 of record OU342746.1, on the reverse strand, counting down.
ACGGTGTTTCAGTGCTAAGAAACAAGGCCTAGGGATCATACTTTCACTAGTGAACACTCTCTCATAAATATCTTCCCTTTATGATACTACTCTTAACTACTCTCCGGTTGGACACTCTAATCGTTGGTAGGGCTATAACAACACTCCTCAAAGTAAGCCTTTCCCATCTAGAAAACCCCACACTGTCACCTTGAGCACTAGATAGGTCCAACAAACACCACAATTTCAGAAAGACATCCAACTCCAAATATAACTCATAACAAGTATTTGTAATCTCTAGCCTAAGTGCCACCATGGTGAGCATGCTGTCACTTTCACACACATGGGGAGAGCAGAGATCTATTAAAGCACTTGAGTATCAAGGTAGATCTATAGATTACAAGCTCATGATCTCAAAAAGATCATGCATAGAGAGAGATGAACACATAGCTATCGGTAGAACCCTTAGACTCGAGAGATAACTACTCCCTCCTCATCATGGGAATCAGCAATGGTGATGGAGATGGTGGTGGAGATCGATGGAGATGGCTCCGGGGGCACTTCCCCGTCCCGGCAGGGTGCCGGAACAGAGACTTTCTGTCCCTCGAATCTCCTTTTCGGTGGCGGCGGCGCTGTGGAACTTTTCGTGGCTGGAGGCTTGACGATTTAGGATTTTGGCTTTGGGAGGCTTCTTATAGGCTAGAGGGGAGACCGAGGGGGTGCCAGGGGGCCCCACACCACCTGGTGGCACGGGTAAGGCTAGCCAGCGCCTGGGGGGGGTGGCCAGGCCCTGGCCCTCCTCCGTCTCGTATTCTGGCTCCGTGAGTCTTCCGGTAAAATAGGAACTTTGGATTTTGTCCCGTCCAATTCCGAGAATATTGATTTTCTGACTTCCTGGAACCAAAAACAACATAAAACAGGCAACTGGCACTGTGGCATCTTGTTAATAGGTTAGTCCAAGAAATCATATGAAAAGTACTCCAAAGTGTGGACAAAACATAAGAAAGTAGATAAAACCAAGCATGGAACATCAAAAATTATAGATACATTTGCAATGTATCACTTACCAATAAATGGTCTGCATCCATTCAAGAAACCTTGTATGGATGCATTCAAGCACATGAACATCCCTTGAAACCTAGGGTTACTGCTAGGATTTTCTGGGTGCATCTTGGTAGTCACAATGCATCTGCTGCCAGGGTTGGTTTCAATGACTATGTTCAGATAATCTCTCAATCTCCTATACTGCTCAACATGATCACCAAGCACAACTCTTATTACTTCATTCTTTGCCCTATAGGCCATAGTTCTTGGCAGTGACACACCATGTTTGTCCTTTGCATTTTCAATTATGGTGTCCACCTTGGTGGTAACATCAGTTCTTATAGCTTCACAAGCTTTAGCCACCCACTTAGCACTGACTTTGCATCCTTCTCCTACTGGCCCACATGTGTGCTTTAGATGCATCTTCCTTAAGCAAAATGTTTTCTTAGAGCCTACTGGAGAACCAACCATGAAAAAAAGGACAGCCTTTTTCATGGCATTTTTCTATCACTCTGTCCTTGCAATTTATGTGCAAATAAAATTTCTAAGTTGTGTTATGTGCAGTTGTTGAACTGCCCTCCTAAACTGATATACATCCACAAAGCACAGTTTCAAACAAAGTTGCTCCTCAGGTTGCAACCTCTGCTCATCATACCATATTATTGCTTTCATCTTTTTGGCTCTTCTCTTCTTCCCCTTTGGAAGCACAAAATTAAGTGCCTGAAATCCATCATCATCATCTGATAAAAATTCACCCTTGCCTTCATCACTAGATGGATCATAATCAGGAAATGAGCTAGTGCCTTCCTCATAGTGAGATCTACTAGTAGGTCCTGCATTTCTTGCCTCCTTCTCAAACTGCTCTGCCTCAATAATGAATTCACTGTCTTCTGATTTCTGGCCTGAATCATTGTATAGTTCTTCTTCCTCTGAGAAATAATCCTCCTTCTGCTGTGATTTTGTTTGCCTCTTCCTCTTCAGGTTTATAATCCTTTGATTAATGTCATCATCTTCTTCTGAATTTATTGGGAGAACTGGAATATAGCTTTGCTGTGTCAGCATGTACTCCTCCCCTGTCTCCACTTGAACAATCTGCTTACCTTTAAGCTGGTTATTGATACATCCAAAATGTATCTACTTTCCCGAACACTTTTGCTATTGTTTCTCCTCTATACTTGTGTGATTTGGATGCACCTAATGTGGCGTGACGCTGTTTTCAGCAGAATTGCCTTGGTGTCTACTTTTGTGCAGAAAATCAACTATCAGGAAAAATCCCGGAAAATATGCCAAAAATCCTATTTCACCCGAAGACTCCAGGAGCCAGAATACGAGACGGAGAAGAGCCAAGGGGTGGCCACACCACCTGGTGGCGCGGGCCAGGCCGGGCCGCGCCAGGGGGTGGTGTGGGCCCCCAGGCACCTCCTCGGTCTCTCTCTTCGCCTATAAGGAGCCTTCTGACCTAAAAACTTCAGGGGGTTCGACGTTTTTCCAAAAGGAGTTCCGCTCCGCCGCCACCACCAGATTCCATGAAACAGCACCAGAAACTCCGTTCTGGCACCCTGCCGGGATGGGGAATTGGAGGAGATCATCGCCATCATCATCACCATCGCTTCTCCATCGACCATCCATGTTTCCCCCATCTATGAGTGAGTAATCCCCCGCTATAGGCTATGGGGATGGTAGGGATTGGATGAGATCGTTCATGTAATGGCATTAGATTGTTAGGGCATGGTGCCTAGTATCTTTTATTAGTGCTTTATGACTTTGTTGCGAGTTGTTGTGCTTAATGCTTGTCACTAGGGCCCGAGTGCCATGATTTCAGATCTGAACTTATTATCGATTCATTTATGATAGTATTGTTCTTGGTCTTATCTACAAGTTGTATACACACGTTGTTGTCCGGAACCTATGGCCCCGAAGTGACAGAAATCGGGATAACCAGAAGGGAATGGCTTTGATGTGAGGATCACATGTGTTCATGGAGTGTTAATGCTTTGCTCCGGTGCTCTATTAAAAGGAGCACCTTAATTGCCAGTAGTTCCCCAGAGGCCCCGCTGCAAACGGGCTAGCAGGACAAAAGATGTTGTGCAAGTTCTCATTGCGAGCACGTATGACTATATATGGAACACATGCCTAGGATTGTCTAGTACTTGGGTGCTTTATCTTATTTATCTGCAATTGCCCTATGTTCTGATTGCCATGTGAATTGTCTTGTCCATGCAACGCCCGTCCATCCATCCCTATGCCTACCGCACTCGAATCCCACTGTTTACTGCTTTTGTTACTATTGTCTTTGCTTTACTACTGTTGTTACTTTGCTATTCCTACTACAAAAGTGTTGCTACTGATAAACTGATGTGAGCCAGATTGTTTCCAGGTGCAGCTGAATTGACAACTCGGTTGTTAAGGCTTATAAATATTCTTTGGCTCCCCTTGTATCGAATCAATAAATTGGGTTTCACTTCCCTCGAAAATACTGCGATACACCCCCTATACTTGTGGGTCATCAAGACTATTTTCTGGCGCCGTTGCCAGGGTGCATAGCTTTATTTATCAAGTTCACTTGCATTCTCTATTGTTCGGTGCTATCCATCCATCATGGGTAAGTCTCGTGATGTCAAGGTTCCTATTTTACCATCCACTACAAGAAGAGGTACGGTTCTGGACACCTCTGCTGCTCTTGATTCACCGTCTGTTTTGAGTAAGTTCCTTACACCACCACATACACATGCTACACACACTGCTACTACTGCTAAATCTGAAACTTCTGATGCTTATGATGCTGCTTCTACTGTGCTTGATAAGAGTGGTTCATTAGGTCCTTTCCTAGATGCTACGATTGCTAGAACTATAGCTGGAAATACCGAAACTCCTAATGAAAACACTACCATACCCGTTAGCTCACCTGAGTCTAGTGAGAGTTATGATGCTGAAGAAGATTATGTTGAGATGACTGATGAGTTTATTGAAGAATGTAGGAACACCCATGATAGGAGCACTGCTAAGAGTCTCCTTGAGAGGTGTACTATTAGACCCAAATTATCTCTTGATGCTGAGTTTGCTGCTTCTCCCATAAATATTATAGATGAAGATTATGATTTCTCTCTCGATCTATTTTACATAGCTATTGTCGAGAAAGAACCTTTTTATGGGACTAAGAATGAAAGTGCGGTAGCACATATGAATGAACTTTCTACCATGAGTGGCTTGTTTTCTGATGATATTAAGATGCGTACTTATTTTGTTGCTAAGATTTTCCCCTTTTCACTGAAAGGAGAAGCTAAAACTTGGTTTGGTAATTTACCTCCGGATCTATTGATAGCCCTGAGTGCTTGATTAGTACTTTCCTGCAGAAATATTTTCCTCCTAGTGCTAGACATGCTGTTTTGCAGGAACTTTTTAATTTTAAACAAGGAGAAAAAGAGGTATTGCCTGAATCTTGGGCAAGGTTTTGTACTTTGATTCATGCACAGGCTGGAAGTCCATTACCTAAGAATGAGCTACTTGATATATTTTATAATGGACTAACCGAAGAATCTAGGACATACCTAGATAGTTGTGCTGATTGTGTTTTCAGGAATAGGACTCCCAAGGAAGCTGAGGAATTAATGGCTAAAATAAGCAAGAATTATGAAGATTGGACTCCTTCTAAACAAGTTACGCCTGAAGTAATTGTACCTGAACCATCTATTCCTGTGCCTATTCCAACATCAAAGAAGAGAGGAGTTATTGAATTAATTGATGAAGTGGTGAAGGAAGCTAAGAAATGTCTTAAGGAGAAGGGAATTAAAGCTGCAGATGTCAAGAATTTACCTCCTATAGAAGAATTATGTTAGCCTATTCCCTACTCACCCACTATTGAGGTACGCTCCCTCCAACACTTTGATGAAGGTGATATCCCTTACTTGAAACCTCCTGATCAATGCTTAGAAGAATTTGATATCTTTATTGTTAAGCAAGATAACTTTAATAAAAGGGTGCAAAATCATCTAATGGAAAACACTAGAGCTATTGTTGAGTTGAAAGATATTGTGGAAAGAACCTCTAATGATGTTAAAATGATTGTTAAACACTTTCAAATGGTTCAAACTCAAATAGATCAACTAGTTAAAGTACAAAACGACTTGCTAGTTAATGCTGCTAAAGAAAAACATGCTTATGAAATTAGAACTAGAAGTGGAGCTGCTACCCAAGATCCTCTATATCCTGAGGGGCATCCCAAAAGGATTGAGCGGGATTCTCAACAAGCTGAAAATTGTGGTTCTACTCGTAAGAAAAGGAATAAACATAAAACTGTTGTAGAACCCTCTGAACTTGCTTTAGATCCTAATAGTATATCCATCTCTGATGCTGAAACTGAAAGTGGTAATGAAGAAAATGTTGTTCCTAATGAAGAAAAAGTTGAAGAAGAACCTGAAAACCACACTAAGACTACTAAATACACCAAAGAAGATTTTATTGCTAAGAAACATGGTAGTGAAAGAGAACCTTGGGTCCAAAAACCTATGCCTTTCCCTGATAAGAAACACAAGTCAAAGGAAGATGAACACTACAATAAGTTTTGCGAGTGGATGAAGCCTTTATTCTTGCAAATTCCTTTAACTGATGCTATTAAATTGCCTCCTTACTCAAAGTATATGAAGGACATTGTCTCGAATAAAAGGAAGATCCCTAATGAAGAAATTTCTACTTTGCTTGCTAATTATTCCTTCAATGGTAAGGTTCCTAAGAAACTTGGAGACCCAGGGATTCCAACTATCCCTTGCTCTATTAAGAACAGTTATGTTAGAACTGCTTTGTGTGATTTGGGAGCTGGAGTTAGTGTTATGCCTTTCTCTCCCTATAAGAGGCTTCAACTAGAAAAATTGATACCAACTGATATATCGTTGCAAATGGCTGATAAATCTACCACTATTCCTGTGGGTATATGTGAGGATGTACCTGTTTAGGTGGCTCACAATTGCTTGATATTACCTGATTTTGTTGTGCTTGAAATGCCTGAAGATGATAATATGTCTATTATTCTTGGGAGACCTTTTCTTAATACTGCAGGAGCTATTATTAATTGTAATCAAGCAAAGGTGACCTTCAATGTTAATGGCAAGGAACATACTGTCTATTTCCCCAAGAAGATTGAAAGGACTTATGGTTTAAATTCAATTGAACATGTTGAAGGCATTCAAGTTGGAGAAATATATTGTCCCATACCAAAAGAAAAATTTGAAACTATTATGATTGGGACAATTGCTATCAAGGTTGAGGTACCATAATAATTTATGGAATACAAAGTTTTGTCTCATATGCAATTGTTTTGGTAGCAAGACTTGATCAACCTTGCTAACAAAAGGATTCCATTGAACGAAACAATGTTTTCATTATGATTATCCCCGTTTATTTCTATCCTTTGCATTTTAGTTTTTGCTTTCGTTTAGTTTCCTTTGTGTTGTTAGTTTGCTTGCATGCTAGAACTTCTGTAGTTCTAGCCTTGTTTTTGTCTTTGCATCATGTTTCCAAAAAAGAAAAAAGAAAAAAAATCGGTCTGTCAGAAAAATCATTTTTCTATTTCTAAAAAATTCCCAAAAATAAAGTGTCTCGAAAAATTCCAGAAAATTCATATTAAATTTTTACATGAAAAAAGGGGTAGAGGAGTACCTGGTAGGTACTAGGGGGCCCACCAGGCAGGCACACCATGTGGTGGCGCGGCCAGCCCTGGGTGGCGCCATGCCTTGGTGTGGGCCACCCCTGGCCTCCCACCACCTCTCTCTCCTGCCACTTTCTTCTCTCTCCCGAGTAAGCTCCAGTTCATAGCTCAAAATCGTGTTCTCTCTGTGCTTGCTCTCGATTTCTTCGATCTCTTTGCTCAGCCCATCTTTCTTGCTGAAATTTGGAGCAATTGTTCCTTGGTATGTGACTCCTCCCCTTATCCAAGTAGATTTGTGTTTGGTAGATTGTATGTTGAGTATTTTGCTGCTATAGGTGACTGGTTATGAGAGCTTGTAAGCTTGTTTGATGCTTAGAGATATAGTTTTGATGCATGTTTAGGCCTCTTGCAAGTCCCTATGAGTAGAATCCTTCTTTATATTTACTTTGCAATCACTTGTTTAATAGGTGTTTAAATTTCAGAATAAAAGATGAGTGAACACCACCTAAACCAACATGAGCTTTGGGTGCCTGATGTCATGAAGGTTCACCGGGAGGAGGAAGTGTTTCCCTCCACTTATCCATGCTCTGAGTTCATGAGAGCTGCAGGAATTCTACAAGATTTCCACACTTTGGTTTCTAATGCAGGGTTAGAGCACTTTTTGGAAGATGAACCTTGTCAATTTGTGAAGCTAACCATGTCGGTGGTGCAGGATTTCAAATTTAGTCACTCTTTGCCTAACCCCATGGTCCATTACAAAATCTACAATATAGCTGTCGACTTGTCTCTTGATGATTTTTGTGCAGCTATTAAGGTACCTCAATGGGGATCATGTAAGAAGATTAAAGATAGACCGGAACCACTCATGGAGTTATACGCAGAAATTTGTCAAGGGAGTAGCTTCTCGAAGGAGAATGGAAAAATCCGTAACATTCATCTTCCCTCCATCCGCTACTTTGCCTACTTTATTGCCAAGTGTGTTCTTGCTAGGAAAACTGCCAATAAGTTATCTTCGTTTGATCTAGCATTTATCTCTGCTGCTCTTAGACGAGATAGGTCTTACAACTTGGGTGCTTTGATAGCTTTCCGTCTTGCTGCTAACCGTGAGAAAGGTGGAATATGAGGAGGCCTCATCGCTTCTTGTTTACTAGCATTGCATGGTTTAGTGCCTCATCATCTAGACCTACAGTTTCCCATAGAGAGGCTTGATTTCAATTCCATGATACAGCATAAATTTATTTCCTCGTGGGCTAGTTTGAGTGAGTTATCTTGTGAAATAACCTTTCTCAAAGCTGGCTGGAGAAAGAGCAAGTCCGGGCGTGTTGTTCTTTTGCCTGCACCTGTTTTGTTTAACCTTAATAACAGGGAAGGATGGTCCCTCACTGAGGAGGAGCTTGACACGTACTTGGGAGAGCTTTCCCAGCAGGAGCAGGACACTAGAAGGGAGGTCACGGATGATTCGGTCCAGCCCTCGAATGAGGGAGAGTCTTCATATCAGCAGCTCGCTTATGATTGGGGAGCTTCCTCTTCTTCTCATGGGCCCAGCTACGACCATTCTTACCAAGATTCGCCCGCTTGGAACCCTTATTCGTACAGGGATTGATACCCACTTAGGCCAAAAGCCTAAGCTTGGGGGGAGGTACGCCGACACCACACTCATCTTCATATCATGTTTCGTCGGTACTTTGTATATTCATGTTTTCGTTCTCTTTTTAGTTTTCGTTCTTCTTTGCTTTTGCTTTCTAAAAACACAAAAAGACCAAAAATATTTCTGTTGTTTCTCTTTGGTTTGCTTCTTCTTTTTGCCTTGGTTTGTTTTTCCCTTTTTGCTTTGTTTGAACTATTCGAAAAACCCAAAAAGATTTTGCTTTGCTTGTTTCTCTCTTTTGGTTCTTGTTTAAAAATCGAAAACACCAAAAATATTTGTCGTTCTTCTTTGGTTTTTGCGAGTTTGCTTCAGGGTTCGGCAGTCCTCAGTGGATATTGGTTTCATATTATTATTCAAGCCACACAAGTGAAGAGCAATAATGAGGATCAATGACAACTTGAGGCGTGGTAAGAGGCTGGTAACGAACTCTATTTGTTTTCATTTTTGTACATATACTCATCACTGTGGGCGTGCTTAGTCCATTCATGTAGAGTGTATGTTTTCTTTGGATGCTTAATAGTTCTTGCTTTCTTATGATTAGCTCCAGCTCGCTAATAGTTTGTAGCATGTCTCATGAATGTTTGCTTGCATTACTCTATTCATAAATTGGTATGACACCGTGGTATCCTCCTCTGAATGTTTCATTTGATTGACTTGGCACATGCTCACGCATGCACATGACTGTAATAATCAGTTAAGCCTCGATGAATTATTTTGCCTTGAGGATCTTGAATCACTTTCATGCCATGAGTAGTCCTGTTTTGTCGCAAGCATGATAATGACAGCTATTGCTCTCTTGTTTGTCGCTCCCTTACTATTGCTAGCCTTCACTTCCACTGAGTGTTTTACTCATGTTTCCAACTCCCTAAACCAAATATTGCCAAAGTGTCCACCATACCTACCTATTAGCATCATTTGCTACTCCCGTGCATATTCAATATGCCTTGTTTTCTTCCGAATAAAATGTTTGCTTGATATGGGAAAACTAGTTAGTAAAGCTCTCACGAACTTGATGGCACACTTTATTTCCTGCACTTAATAAACCTGAACCATTGTGAACTCTCCATGAAAGTTATATGCTTGCAAATTATAGGCTGGGGATTAGCAGAACCATGCTGTCACAGGGAACGCTTTCAACACTTGTAAATATATACCCAGTTGATACCAGTTGATACCTTGCTCTTTTGTTTGCGGATGTAGTCGGTGTGAAATAAAAGGGGAGCTTGTAAGTCCATGGAGTTATGTATGTGTGTTAGAGAAACGCCTGGGCCGCTGGTCTAATCCATGCTGACATGGTAGAAACCTGCAGCGTAACCATAATGATATCTATGAAGCATTCTTCTTATAAAAAAAAGAGAGAGATAACTATTGAGAAAAAGAAAAAAAGAGGGAGTTTTATGAAAAGAGGAAAGAGAGAAAAAAGCACCATTTTCCCATGGTAAATAAGAAGATTGCTGAGATACTCATTGTCTGCTTGCCTTGTCATTTTGATATGGGGATTTTTCCGTATCATCGGGCAAGGGGTACCCCGTTGGCGGTTCTCAATGATACGCACATACTTACGATGACAAGAACTTACCGGTAACTAAAGTTGAGTAGCATGAGGAGCGGCCCTCGTACTCAAGGGACTTGGGATTTCCAGTTTATAGTCTGTCAAGCATATAACTCAGATTGGACCTCACTTTCACCTTAACCACTTTAAAGATGCTTATGATAGGGGCAATGAGAGCTCAAAGCTAATGAGTACCATACTTTCAGCATTTGGAAGTCTTTCAAATTATTCAAAACTTTTTCTTCTACTTGTTGAGTCTCCACATATTCTTTGAGCACTTTCTTGAGAGCATAGCTGTCATTCTTTGTGTTTGTTCCATTACTTGATTATTTGTGTTATGACTTTGATGCTTGTCCCCTTGAAATCTTTACTTCTAGTTATCACTTGAACCTCAGAGGTGCCTTGGCATTCATAATCAAAGGCAAGCGAGATACCACTCTATCATACCTTTCTATGAGCATTGTAATGTTGCTTATGTTTATGCTTCATGCTACTTATTATTCTAGAGTTGGGATCTCTTCATAGCTTGCAATGACTATTAAGTAGACTCAGTTGCATACTCTTTATTATGAACTGTCTAAGTAGTTGATCACATTGCTGAGAATATTTACATCTTATGAAGCAAATGTGTTCGTGAAAGTTCTTTTATCGCACTTAGTTTTCAACTGAATTGCTTGAGGACAAGCAATAAGCTAAGCTTGGGGGAGTTGATACGTCCAAAACGTATCTACTTTCCTGAACACTTTTGCTATTGTTTCTCCTCTATACTTGTGTGATTTGGATGCAACTAATGCAGACTGACGTTGTTTTCAGCAGAATTGCCTTGGTGTCTACTTTTTGTGCAGAAACTCAACTATCAGGAAAAATCCCGGAAAATATGCCAAAAATCCTATTTCACCTGAAGACTCCAGGAGCCAGAATACGAGACGGAGAAGAGCCAGGGGGTGGCCACACCACCTGGTGGCGCGGGCCAGGCCAGGCCGCGCCAGGGGGTGGTGTGGGCCCCCTAGGCACCCCCTCGGTCTCTCTCTTCACCTATAAGGAGCCTTCTGACCTAAAAACTTCGAGGGGTTCGACGTTTTTCTAGAAGGAGTTCCGCTTCGCCGCCACCACCAGATTCCACGAAACAGCATCAGAAACTCCGTTCTGGCACCCTGCCGGGACGGGGAATTGGAGGAGATCATCGCCATCATCATCACCATCGCTTCTCCATCGACCATCCATGTTTCCCCCATCTATGAGTGAGTAATCCCCCGTTGTAGGCTATGGGGATGGTAGGGATTGTATGAGATCATTCATGTAATGGCATCAGATTGTTAGGGCATGGTGCCTAGTATCTTTTATTAGTGCTTTATGACTTTGTTGCGACTTGTTGTGCTTAATGCTTGTCACTAGGGCCCGAGTGCCATGATTTCAGATCTGAACTTATTATTGATTCATTATGATAGTATTGTTCTTGGTCTTATCTACAAGTTGTATACACACGTTGTTGTCCAGAACCTATGGCCCCGAAGTGACAGAAATCGGGATAACCGGAAGGGAATGGCTTTGATGTGAGGATCACATGTGTTCACGGAGTGTTAATGCTTTGCTCCGGTGCTCTATTAAAAGGAGCACCTTAATTGCCAGTAGTTCCCTAGAGGCCCCGCTGCAAACGGGCCGGCAGGACAAAAGATGTTGTGCAAGTTCTCATTGCGAGGAGGTATGACTATATATGGAACACATGCCTAGGATTTTCTAGTACTTGGGTGCTTTATCTTATTTATCTGCAATTGCCCTATGTTCTGATTGCCATGTGAATTGTCTTGTCCATGCAACGCCCGTCCATCCATCCCTATGCCTACCGCACTCGAATCCCACTGTTTACTGCTTTTGTTACTACTGTCTTTGCTTTACTACTGTTGTTACTTTGCTATTCCTACTACAAAACTGTTGCTACTGATAAACTGCTGTGAGCAAGATTGTTTCCAGGTGCAGCTGAATTGACAACTCGGTTGTTAAGGCTTATAAATATTCTTTGGCTCCCCTTGTGTCGAATCAATAAATTGTGTTTCACTTCCCTCGAAAATACTGCGATACACCCCCTATACTTGTGGGTCATCAGTTATTGCTCTGTTGAGTAGGCAGATACTGTATTTCTGAATCTTCACTTTCAAATAATGAACCATCCACATCAACAGAATAAACTATAGGAGGATCTCCTATGTCAGACATATGGACCTGTTCTTCATAGTCCCTTTTATTGAAGGCCTCAGGCAAACCATCTTTACCCTTAATGACAGTAATTGTAACACACTGCACATCTTCATGTATGGACAACATTTCTTCAACATCCTTGATGCTTTCAACTACTGCCATACCAGAACTGCCTGTCCCCTACTCTTTGACATAGTACATGTTGTCTCCCCATCCAAACCCCTCTCCCTCTATCATTGCTAACAGATTAGAGAAAGTGATATCTGCTCTACTAATGCTTCTCTCCAAGTTGTCTTTGCCGTCTAAGTGGAACCTAACCTCCCAGACCTCATCATCCAGGCTACAGAAATAGGACATCTAATTAACATATGCATCCTAAATGGACAACACTATAGAGGAAAGAAACTCTGAATCTACAGACAGAGGAGAATGATTTATATACTTACTCCACATTGCCGAGAGATGAGGTAAACCGAAAGCTATCAGTTGGGCGAGCCTTCTAGGCCTTCGCCAACGCCAACGCAGCCGCCGGGAACAGAGAGCAGTCGTCGACGGTAGGGTTTGTGCTGTCGTAGATCTTAGGGTTCGAGCTGCCACAGATCTCAGCAAACTCTAGGGGAACATCACGAAGCTCACCGCCACCTCCACCTACTGCGTCCTCGCCGACGCCGCCGCCTCCACCTACAACATCTTCTCCGGCGCTGGTGCCGCCGCCACCACTTGTCGCCATGGGGGAGAGGGTCGACATAGCGCGCGTGTGGAGTGAGGAGAAGTAACTAACCGGTTCCGACCAGAGGCTAGGGTTTTGTGTGCCAGGTGGGAGCCACTTCCTAGTTAATGGCTGGGCAACGGTGACCGCGGCGTCCGTCTCCCGCTCGTCTGACGGTGGGCCCAATCGGTCACAAATCGTGTTAACCGGGCTCAATTTCACGATCAGTGCACATTGAAACGAATCTCCTCAAAACCGGTGGATTTTTGCAATTCCGCGCAAAAACGGTGGTTTTGCGAATTTCCCGCGCAAATGTGGTGGTTTTTTGGAATTTTTTCAAGGGGAGGAGCTGGCGATTTGAATCAGGGAGGGGAGAGGGGGATCGCGTCGGCGTCAGGGAGGGGAGAGGGGGAAGTGGACAATTAGGGTTTCGGTGGGCTGTTTTGTCCTGACCGTAATCATCTGTAGTCGTCGATCTACATCAGACAGTTCCAAACGAGCCGGAGCTCCCGGGCTGAATTTTTCATGGTCATGTAAAAGACAAATTCAGCAATGAATAGTATAGTTTACCGTTTTCTACTATTGATTGCTCAATTTGGCATTTTCATAGCTCCTAAATAATTTTAATTTTCAACTTGAAATTTAACATGTCTATAGAACTCTACCTCCTCGATATAATGCATATTTCTAGATTTTTTATAGAAAATATAAACATGATTTTAAAATGGTTTTCATCGGTTTCCATTGAAACTAGGTTTCCACCGGATACTTTCTCCTATATGTATGCCATCCAGAGGGACTCGATACCATCAAACCCGCTGTCGTCATGCTCGTTGCAGGCGCTCGTCCTTGGGCTATGACAAATGGACTTAAGAAAAGTGTTTAAATTATTATCTGTTCATATGTTTTTCTTAAATATCTAGGTTATTTCAAAAGGTGTTTGTGAGTTTAAAAATGTTCATGTGCTTTTGAAAGTGTCTTACACATTTATAAAACAAATGTCCTTCTACTTTTTTTGACCTAGAATGTTCTCCATATTAAAGAATAATACAACCATATTATACAAAAAATACTCTAACTAGAAAAGTACTTGCATATGTTAAGACAATGTTCATATAACTAAAAAATGTCTAGCCACTTTGTACCATCATTTGCGTACTTTTGATAAGGGTTCACTCGCTTCTTTGATAAACATGTAAGTTTGAAAAAAAATTGTGTGTTATAAAAAGGAATGAAAAACAATAGAAACCACATAAATTAAACCACTTTCCCAAGAAATGTCGAGGAAAACTAACTAGGTGAAAAACACATCTTAAATCGCACGAGAAACCCTTCGATTCTTGCATGTAAAGAGAAAATCCAATAGACAACCTTTGTTCTTGCATGTATCCTAATATGGATACATAAGGTTGGTGTAAAGAGAAAATCCAATAGACAACTTTGTAGTGGCGCTTGGTTCACAAACACGGCTATCCCGTAGGAAGATTTTGGGCTTATATAGCGCAAAACTTCCACTTCGAGCCATTGACCCACCTAATGTAATAACTTTGGCCTCTTTTTGGTTTAGTCATGTTCATATGGCCTACTTTAACATTCAAAATAGTAAAGTCACATGGAATCACCACATTGGAAGAAAACCTAGGGGCTTGTCGGATAGGGGGACAAAGAGGAAAATCCAAAAGACAACTTTGAAGTGACAATTGCTTAGAAGCCTATCCCGCAAGAAGATTCTGAACTTATAGTGCAAAAGCTTTCACTTCAAGGTTCCGACCCAGCTAATGTAAAGCTTGGCTCTTTATGGTTTGGTGATGTTCCTATGACCAACTTTAACACAAATAAATACGAAAGCAACATAGAATCACCATATTGGACGAAAAGCTAGGGGTAGACGTCAAGGGGCTTGCCGGACATGGAGAAGACTTAAATCGCACGAAGAAGGGTCGAAAACCCTAGCCCTTTTGCATGGGGTCTTAACATGGGCACATGCAGTTGGTATAAGAGAGCAAAAGCAAACACACACCTTTTAAAGGGGCACCTGCTTCGCAAACATGACTATTTGGTCGAAAGATTCTGAACTTATGGTGCAAAACTTTCACTTCGAGGCACGGCAACTAAAGTAGGAACTTTGCACCTTTTTGGGTTTGTAATGCATATATTCACTCGTGTAACTTTACCATAAACATACAAATCATTAATTAGTTAAGAAAACTAGCAATTTATTATGTAGTACAAATTTCTGTTATAGATTATAGATTCTGATGCTCAATTGTAGTCTAGTTGATGACAAGATTGACCTATATATGGGCATACATAGGACTACTATTATAGAAATATATTTCTCTAGATAAATTTTAATTTTTTTCACACTTATGGAAAAGAAAATGCCTGCTAATTTGTATTTATGTACGCTAGCTAGGCTCGTTTTTTCTTGTTTGGAACGGAACTTAGTCCTAGTTCTTTTGGCGGCTTTTCCGAGAAGTTGCTCTACCCAAGCCTCCCGATGAAGCTTTTTTAAAAAAAATATTAGGATTTCAAAGTGGTTAAGTAAACTAATTTGGAAGTCTCACAAAATTTTAGAATCAGCCGGCTTTCGAGAAACATGAGGGTAGGGCAGTTTTTCGGAAAAGTCGCCAAAGAACTTGATGTTATGGTCATATGGACGGGTACTCGACTTCTCGGACCAAAGTGTTCCTCGATACTTGGTCCATGCAGTAGATGATGAGATTGATGCGATGTGGACCCGCATGCATGCACGTACGTGACCTCAAGATGAGCTAGTTAGCCTCAGGTCAGCGCACATGCATTATCGCACTGTTTTCTTTATCGTTTCATTTTTGCTGCCGATGTGTAAGCTCAACAATGGCACTCCGACACATGACTCCGCCGTCGGCAAGAGTTTGGTTGTTGAATTGGCGGCGGAGGAAAGGGTGGACTCTGGTGTCACCGCGATGTAGGAAGAAGACCAGCGACGAGATTCTACAACAGTCCGTGCGAGAAAACCCTATTCCGCCATGTCACTCGCAATACGCCGATGTGTATATTATTCTCCGGCTTCCTTGTGACCATGTTTATGCTAGGCTATGTCTGAGCCCACCTTGAAAGGATATTTGCATGTTGCGTGAAAAAGTCATGCTTGTGGAAGTTGGGTTCACTAAGATGGTGTCATATTGAGTGCGCCACACATAAAACTGTTATATACTCCCTCCGTATAAATTTGGATGTATCTAGATAATATTTAGGATAGAGATACATCCAAATTTAAACAAACTTGAGACATCTTTTTTGGGACGGAGGGAGTACATAGATCGTAAAACATGCATAAGAGAGTCAATAATGACAAAATAAAAACCTTGTTAGAAAATTAGGGTCATTAATCAAGTCAAAAGTTTTTTCACTACGGGTATGCCGACGGCCGGGCCCTGTCGGCGTAGCCCCAAAATCCCGTCGGTGTACAAGTCCGTAGGCGTAGCCCCTCTACCCGTCGGCGTAGAAAAGCCATCGGTGTATATAGCTACGCCGACAGTTTGCCAACCGTCGGCGTAGACCATATGGGTCCCACCTAGATGACTAACGGCCATTTGGCTACGCCCGGTCGGCCTAGATTTTTCCAAAAAAAGATTCAATTTTTTCAATTTTCTTTTAATTTTAATTTTTTTAACATTTTTGAATCCCACCTAGATGACTAACGCCCGTTTGGCTACGCCGACGACAAAGCCGTCGGCCTAGATTTTTCTAAAAAAATATCAATTTTTGAATTTTCTTTTAATTTTAATTTTTTTAACATTTTTGAATTGTTTAACTTGTTTATCTCACATAGATATTTTTAATTCTAAGTACACTTAATCTCAAGTCAAATTGCACTAGTAGTCAAACTTCCCGATCGATCACCCATCCTAACACTACTTCAGCTTTTTTAACATTTTTGAATTGTTTAACTTGTTTATCTCACATAGGCATTTTTAATTCTAAGTACACTTAATATCAAGTCAAATTACACTAGTAGTCAAACTTCCCGATCGATCACCCATCCTAACACTACTTCAGCCCAGCACGCTTAACTTCTCCATTCCTTCCACGTGAGCTTCCGACAAATAAATTAGAACTAGTTGTAAATATATAATATCAATCCTATTAATCATTGGACTATAATGTTAGACGTCTTTATTTTTTTACATTTGATACAATTATTTAAGTAAACAACAATAATAAGTAATAATAATCTTAAATTCAAATAAAAATAAAATAATTTTTATTTATTTTGCCTTTTTCCGTTTAAAATTGAATAATTCATATATACAAATCCGTAAATCGTAATTCGACAAATAATATATCCAAATCGATCCGAAAAATGAGAGGAATCTAAATATGGCATCCCTATCATCTATTCAATTATGTATCATAACTTTTTAATACTAAACTAACCAAAACTATGCCATGATTCATGAAACACCTCTTTTTTACACTCGGAAAATAGAAAATAGATTTTTGGTTCGACGAAAAGGAAACCTTACATTGGATCTCTAATGAAATAGCATATTGTGAACCTAAAAATATTTTTTGTAAAAAATCATGACCATCAGATCATGTACCTGTAGTTTAAATATGTCTCACTTCCCACCGATTCGGCATGAATTTGTCTTTTTCACGAGAGATGGACGGAAAGCTTTGAGATATCCCGGTTGAGACATTATCCATTCAAGGTAATCTAGTATTTTTGAAAAATGGGGTGATATCATTTTTAAACTTTCATTTGGTGGTTGCTTCACAAAACAACCCATTTTTTCACTCGGAAAATGAAAAATAGCTTTTTGGTGCGACGAAAAGGAAAACTTCCTCCTGCAACATTGTTCGCCATCCCATGATACACATGCGTGCACAATATGGAAACATTATCGCAAACTATACCGCGATTCAAGCCATAACATTGGTCATTTGACCTGAAAGCTAGAAAACCTTAATTGAGATAGGTCATTTTATGAAGGTTTTTTTAAGACACAATCAATATAGCAAGTTTGGTATTTTTCCTTGCAACTATGTCACATAAATATGACACCACACGAAGGTTTTGCATTGTTTCGACCGTTTTGAATTTATTTATGCCTATTTCAAACTATCGTCAAACTTTCTAAATGGGCGGACATGAAGATTCTTAACTTCGGGCTGAGCCTCGCTAAACTTGTATTGAATCTCTGATAAAATAGCATATTGTAAACCTAAAAATGATTTTTGCAGAAAATCATGACCATCAGATCATGTACCTGTAGTTCAAATCTGTCTCACTTCCTACCGATTCAGCATGAATTTGTCTTTTTCACGAGGAGTGGACGGAAAGCTTTGAGATACCCAGGTTGGGACATTATCCATTCAAGGTGGTTTAGTATTTTTTTAAAATAGGGTGGTATCATTTTGAAACTTTCATTTGGTGGTTGCTTCACAAAACACCCCTTTTTTACACTTGGAAACTAAAAAATGCCTTTTTGGTGCGACAAAAAGGAAAAATTCCTCCTGCAACATTGTTCGCCATACCATGATACACATGCGTGCACAATATGGGAACATTATCGCAAATTATACCGCGATTCAAGCCATAACATTGGTCATTTGACCTGAAAGCTAGAAAACCTCAAATGAGATAGGTCATTTTGTGAAGGTTTTTTGAAAACACAATCAATATACCAAGTTTGGTATTTTTCCTTGCAACTATGTTACATAATATGACACCACGCGAAGGTTTTGCATTGTTTTGATCATATTTGAAATTTTTATACCCGTTTCAAACTATCGTCAAACTTTCTAAATCAGCGGACATGAAGATTCTTAGCTCGAGGCTGAGCCTCGCTAAACTTGCATTGGATCTCTGATAAAATAGCATATTGTGAACCTAAAAATGATTTTTGCAGAAAATCATGACCATCAGATCATGTACCTATAGTTCAAATCTGACTCACTTCCTACAAATTCAGCATGAATTTGTCTTTTTTTCGAGGGGTGGACTGAAAGTTTTGAGATACCCTGGTTGGGACATTGTCCATTTAAGGTGATCTAGTATTTTTGAAAAATGAGGTGGTACCATTTTGAAATTTTCATTTGGTGGTTGCTTCACAAAATACCCCTTTTTTGCGCTTGGAAAATGACAAATATGTTATACGAAAGTATTTGTATTATGAATAAACATATGTAATATTTGAGTTCATATAGATAGATCTTATTTTTCTGCAATTTTTGATATATTATATGTATTTTCTGAATTTAAATGATTTTTCTAAGATTAATGTGGCAAAAATAAAAAATAGCTATGCCGACAGCTTTGTCGTCGGCGTAGGTGTGAATCCACGCTGACGGCTTTACCGTTAACGTAGACTTGACGTCGTCGCTCTGCCATTAGCCTAATCGCCTACACCGACGGCTGCCATCGGCCTATTCATCCTACGCCCATGTGGCCAGGCTGTCGAGTCCGTCAAGCTGCGCCGATGGCTCTGACATTTTGCCGTCAACGTAGAATGCGGCCGTCAGCGTATAAAGTTATTCCCGTAGTGTTTCTCGGGTGTCAAACAAATTCCGGTGACAATATCTCCTTAGATTTTTCAAACGAATACATGAATTCGTCCAAAAACTATTAGATTTCTTTAATTTGAGAAAATTATTAAGATATAGGTACATTTTCTTTCGGTAACTAGAAGAGCTGGTTTCTGGAGAGATATCGGAAATATTGGTCGAGAAAAAAAATACTTATCTAGTCTGCACAATATTGGACGACGTGGTTAGAAACTTTGCGAGAATTTGGTCCAAGCCCGCCGCACAAATTTTAGAGCATCTCCACTCGCGTTCCTAGGAAGGCGTTCCCAGCACCTATTTTTCGGCCGGACGACAAAATTTCGCCCAGTCGCATTCCCAGGATGCCTGTTTCGTCCGGATTTGGCCCAAAATTGGTCCGGCGTTCCCAGGCCGAACCCGAGGCGTCAGGAACGGCCTAGGAACACCGGATGGAGAGAAAATGAGGGTGTGCCAGCCCTGTCGGCGAGTGGAGGCCGAGTTCCCGCCCTTTTCTTCTTCCCTCTCCGCCTTCCCTCCATAATCCCCCACATCTCCCGCTAGTTCGCCGAGCTCCCGCCTGCCATGCCGCCTGCCAAACCCCGATCCACCGTCGGCGAACCAAAGGAGAAAAAGGTGAGGAAGCCGAGAGCGCCCGTGCCGAGACCTCAAGGCATGAGCACCACCGCCTGGTTGGCCCTATCCACGAAGAGAAAGTTCGCTACGGAGAGCCACAGGGACAGGAAGGCAAGGGCCAATCAGGCGAAGGAGCTCGCCGACGTTCAGGAGATGAGGGAAGCGGCGGCTAAGGCACAGACGATGAGGAAAGCGGCAGTGGCGTCGTCTCGTGCGTAGTACGGTGGCGTTTGGGGAGCCAGCCAAGTGTCGCTTCGCCCGCCGGATACTCGTCGGTTGGCTTCTCGCCGATCTCGTCGTCGATGTTCCAGGAGAACTAGGTGACCCACGGCAGAGGTACTTGATACGTTGCTAACGTATCAATAATTTTTGATGTTCCATGCTTGGTTTTTATCTACTTTCTTATGTTTTGTTCCAACTTTGGAGTACTTTCTATGCACTCTCTTGGACTAACCTAATAACAAGAGCCACAGTGCCAGCTGCCTATTTTCTGCTGTTTTTGGTTCTAGGAAAGTCAGAAAATGAATATTTTCGGAATTGGACGGGACAAAAGCCAAAGTCAGTTTTTCACCGAGGGACACAAGGAGCCAGAATAAGAGACGGAGAGGGGCCAGGGGGCTGCCACACCACCTGGCGCGCGCGGCCCAGCCTGGCGCGCGCGAGGGGGTGGTATGGCCGCCTCCGGCACCTCCTCGACATCCCCTTTCACCTATAAGATGCCTCCGATACATAAACGCTAAGTACCCGATCAAAATTCCACGAAAGAGTCTATAGCCACCGTCATCTCCATCCCTAGATCGGGAGGGATCTGAAGCTCTTCCCGACACCTTGTCGGAGAGGGGAATTCACCCTGGAGGCCTTCTTCATCACCATGCAAGCCTCGGGTGTGATGCGTGAGTAGTTCACATCTGGACTACGGGTCCATGTAGTAGCTATATGGCCGGTTCTCCTCCTTTGTGCTATCATGTTTAGATCTTGTGAGCTCCATTCATGATCAAGATCATCTATTTGTAATTCCTACATGTTGTGTTTGCGGGGATCCGATGGATATTGAGATGCTATTTCAGATTGATTATTGATTCTATCATGTCTTTGTTATTTGTGATCTTGCATACTTTCCGTTGTTAGTAGCTATCTTGGCCAAGTAGATGCTAACAACTCCAAGAGTTAGTATTTATGCTCGATAGTGGGTTCATGCCTCTGGTAATCTAGGGAAGTGACAGAAATCTCTAAGGTACTAGATGTGTTGTTGCTACTAGGGAGAAAAAACAATCATTTATTCATAGAACAATCGTATTGTTTACTTTACACGCAGTTCGTAAAGCAATAATCTGTTGCTTGCAACTTAATACTGGAGGGGGTTCGGATGATAAACTGAAGGTGGATTATTAGTCATAGATGCAGTTGGATGGCGGTCTATGTATAATGTTGTAATGCCCAATCAAGTCTCAAAGGAGTCAAGATGATTATTATATGCATGTATTGCTTTCTCGATGTTTGTCAATTGCCCCGTTGTAATTTGTTCACCCAACATGTTATCTATCTTAAGGAGAGCCACCTCTAGTGAACTATGGACCCCGGTCCTTTTCTTTACATACAATCTACAAACTGTTTACTTCTTTGTGTTTACTTTCTTCAAACTTTTACTTCTTTCCATTCGATACGTTTAATCCTTTGTTTTCTGCAAAATATGGTGAGATTGACAACCTCATCGCAAGTTGGGGACAAAGTTCCGTGGTTGTGTTGTGCAGGTCTCCACGTTGCTACTAGCACCGGTAGTGCACCCTGCCAAAGCTCAGCTAGCAACACCTTTGGGGTGTTTCCTTGCTCCTACTGGTTCGATTAAACCTTGGTTTCACAACGGAGGGAAACTTGCTACTCTGCTCATCATACCTTCCTCTTGGGGTTCCCAACGAGCTCTACATCAACACCGCTCCAGCATTTTTTGGGCGCCATACACAGAGCCATCAGTCTCCACCTTCTATCTTTATGCACCTACTTTGAGACCATAGTGGCCATTCTTAGCAACTCCAGGAGTTAGTATTTATGCTCGATAGTGGGTTCATGCCTCTAGTAATCTGGGGAAGTGACAGAAATCTCTAAGGTACTAGATGTGTTGTTGCTACTAGGGAGAAAACAACAATCCTTTGTTCATAGAACAATCATATTGTGTACTTTACACGCAATGCGTAATGCAGTTATCTGTTGCTTGCAACTTAATACTGGAGGGGGTTCGGATGATAACCTGAAGGTGGATTATTAGTCATAGATGCAGTTGGATTACGGTCTATGTATAATGTTGTAATTCCCAATCAAATCTCAAAGGAGTCAAGATGAGTAGTATATGCATGATTGCTTTCTCGATGTTTGTCAATTGCCCCGCTGTAATTTGTTCACCGAACATGTCATCTATCTTAAGGAGAGCCACCACTAGTGAACTATGGACCCCGGTCCTTTCTTTTACCATCAATCTACAAACTGTTTACTGCTTTGTATTTACTTTCTGCAAACTATTACTTTCTTCCATACAATACGTTTAATCCTTTGTTTTCAGCAAAACCGGTGAGATTGACAACCTCACTGTAAGTTGGGGGCAGGGTTCTGTGGTTGTGTTGTGCAGGTCTCCACGGTGCTGCTGGCACCGGTAGTGCGCCCTGCCAACGTTCAGCTAGCAACACCTTTGGGGTGTTTCCTTGCTCCTACTGGTTCGATTAAACCTTGGTTTCATAACTGAGGGAAACTTGCTGCTGTGCTCATCATACCTTCCTCTTGGGGTTCCCTAACGAGCTCGAGATATCTTGGGCCAACAAAGCTTTTTCTAGCGCTGTTGCCGGGGAGTCAAGGACATCTTCACAAGGGGAGTCCCTCATAACCAATCTCTTTACTTTGTTATTTTAGTTTTGCTTAGTTTATTTTTTCTTTGTTTGCTTGTTTCTTTATCAAAAACACAAAAAAATTAGTTCCTACTATAGTTGGTATTTTCGTTGGTCTGTTATTGTCTTGCTTTATCAGGCTTACTATCAATGGTTGGTTTCTTTGAAACTGAATCTAATTGGCAAGGTGGGTTCACGGAAGAACAAAAATATTATTATAAGGAACATCGCTTGTCACAAAAAGGGAAACTCTTATGGGAACAAATTGATAAATTGAATACCATTGCTAGAAACGTGTGCTCCACTTATAATGTTACTTATTGTGTTGATAAATCTTGTTGCTGTAGGAGGTATAAACACCTCCCTTTTCAATGTGAGTATAATGATAATGTTACCATATCTTCTTATGTTAAAGGAAATTATGACTTTTATGATGTGGAACAAATTGAAGAATTTATTGCTTGGAAGGGTGCATTTGAATTTGCTAGTTTGCTTGAAAATACTGATGATGCACCTTATAAATATGAGATTTATGATATACTTCAATTTTTCTTTGATAATTACAATGAAGAAAATGTCTATATTCTTGAATATCTTAATAGATGCTCTCCACCAGCGGAAGAGACTAATGCCTTACAGGAGCCTATGGAAGAAGAAATTGCTGAAACTGGAAGCTCATTGGATGAAAAAGAGGAGGAGAGTGATGATCAAGAGGAGGAAGAATGGGTCTACCCATTCCTACTTTCTAATGAGAGTAACTCTTTACCCCTTACAATATTTGATTGTCCCCCATGCTTACTAAAGGAGGATGAATGTTATGTTCCTGAGGAGTCTTTTGAAAATGCTTATAATAAAACTCTAGTGCTTGTAGATCATGAAAAACATGCTTTATGTGATAGTTATATTGTTGAGTTTATTCATGAGACTACTGAAAATTATTATGAGAGAGTAAAATATGGTTGTAGAAGTTTTCATGGTACTGAAACACCTCTCTATGTGCTAAAAGTTTTGAAGTTACTTTTGTTTTATCTTCCTATGCCTGTCACTTTGTTCTTTGTGAGTTTATTTGCATATAAGATTCCTATGCATAGGAAGTAGGTTAGAATTAAATGTGTTTTGAATTTGCTTCTTGATGCTCTCTTTCACTTCAATTCATATTTCTTATGTGAGCATCATCGAAATTCTTATGCCTAACTTAAAGGCGTTAAAGAAAAGTACTTATTGGGAGATAACCCAAAAGTTTTAGATGAGTCTTGCAGTTATTACTTCAGTAATAACCTCTCCTTATCCTTTTTATTTGATTTTTGTGCCAAGAGTAACCTCTAATGAGAGATAAGTAATGATTGGGAAAGTTGCTATCCCGAAACAGATTTCTGTGCTTCACCGTAAAAATTCGTGTAAAATCTCTGTAAGTTCTTTTGAGGCGTGAATTTTTGTGCTTCTGCCCCAGGTTGTTATCTAACTTTCGTTAGTTCAACATTTTTTGATTTGAGCAGCAGAAGGTCTTGAAAAAATCCGTCTTTACTTGCTGGTCTATTTTGACAGATTTCTGCCATTTTCTGCATTTGCTTCTTGTTGGTTCCTTTTTGAGTTCTTTTGGGGAATTGAGCTTTTTGAGAGAAGTGCTACAGTAGCTAGTGTTTTAATGGAAGTTTTATTGGTGTTAGAACTGAACCTAAAGACTTATTATCTTGAGTGCACTAATTTTGCTAATAAAGATTGTGTGAAGTTTTGTATGAAGGAAAAATTTCAGGTGTATGGAAGGAATGAGTAATGAGATGAAGAATGGACTAAAGCTCAAGCTTGGGGATTCCACGCGTGTCACCCCAAGAAATATCGAAGAAGTACAAGCGTCAAAGCTTGGGGATGCCCAAGGCATCCCCCTCTTCATCAATAAAAATCCCAGGTTTTTTCCAAACGCTTCATTTTTATTGTTTCATGCACAGTTGTGTTGTTCTTGGAGCGTCTTCTTTTTCGTTTTTGTTTTGGTTTTTCATTTGCTTTGTTTGCTTTGTTTGCTGAATAAATTGGTTCGACCCCCTGTTTCATACATTGGTTTTCAAATAGTTTGGTTTGGTTTGGAAAAGAGTAGGAAAGCTCATGCTTAAGTGGTAAAGAGAGCTTGTTTTTGACTGTGGCCTATGCTTTGTCATGACATGCTTGATATTGTTTTGGCTTATGCTTAATATTCTTTGCTGTAGCATGAATTGTTATAAACAATTGAGATTGCTTAATGTGCCTTGGATGAATCATGCGTTGTTTTAACATATTAAAGCATAATATAGTGGTATTCTCCTTTAATGCTTTATTTGGGTTGACTTGGCGCATGCTCACACCATGTTATGACTATCTCAAGTCACCATAGTCTTTATGATCCTTTAGTTTTCAACTTGTAGTATCACTTTATGCTTTTATCAATGATGTTTTGTCACTCTGCGTGATTATGGCCATTATTGCTCTCTTAGTTTGTCGCTCCCAGTCTTTTGCTAGCCTCCACAACCAAGTATGAGTTCCACGCATGCATCCAACTCCCTCAAACAAATTATTCCAAAGAGTCCACCATACCTACCTATTAGCATATGCTATTCCAAGTATATTCATGTTTTTGTCTACCTTCCAAATTAAAATTGTTATGAGAAAACTAGTGATTAAAGCTCTCACGAACTTGATGGCACACTTTACTTTTTGCATTTAATAAACCTGGACCATTGGGTCCTTCTTTGTTGCGTATATGCTTGCGCTTTATAAGTTGAAGTTAGTAGAACCATGTATCATGGGGAACGCTTTCAACATTGCACTTGTACTTTGTACCCCGTTGATATCATGTTCTTTTGCTTATGGATCTCGGCGATGTGAAATAAAATTGGAACTTGTAAGATCATGGAGTTTGTATGTGTGTTAGAGAAACGCCTGGGCCGCTAGCCTAAGCCATGCCTAATCATGGTGGAAACTTGTAGCATCACCATAATGAGCACTCTATGAAGCATCCTGAATAAAACCTATGCAAATAGCAAATAAAAACATCGCTGAGATGCTCATTGTCCGCTTGCCTTGTCATTTTGATTATGGGATAGCTCCTGTATCATGTGCAAGGGGTACCCATTGGTGGTTCTTTATGATACATATGTACTTACAATGACAAGAGCTTACTTGTGACTAAAGTTGAGTAGCATGAGGTTCGGTCTTCGTAAGTAAGGGGCATGAGATTTCGGTTTATAACTTGTCAAGCATATCCTCTTAGTTGTGTCACTTTAACCTTAATCACCTTCAAGATGCTTATGATAGGGGTAATGAGAGCTGAAAGCTATTAAGTACCATAATTTTTGGAAGCTCTTTATGAGACTTGAATCCCTACTTCCTTCTATGAAGGCTTTTCTTCCACTATTATATTGAGTCTCTAATACATTACAAATGTATCTATAATTTTTGATGTTCCATGCTTAGTTTTATCCACTTTCTTGTGTTTGGTTCCAACTTTGGAGTACTTTTCATATGATTTCTTGGACTAACCTATTAACAAGACCCACAGTGTCAGCTGCCTGTTTTCTGCTATTTTTGGTTCCAAGAAAGTCAGAAAATGAATATTCTCGGAATTGGATGGGACAAAAGCCAAAGTGCCTATTTTTCCGGATGTCATCAAGTGCCAGAATACGAGACGGAGAGGGGCCAGAGGGCCACCACACCACCTGGTCGCGCGGCTGGGCCTGGCCCACGCTAGGGGGTGGTATGGCCGCTCCCGCCACCCCTCGGCCTCCCCTTCCAACTATAAGATGCCCTCGGGACGTAAACCCTAAGTACCCGATCAAAAATCCACGAAAGAGTCTGTAGCCGCCGTCATCTCCATCCCTAGATCAGGAGGGATCTGAAGCTCTTCCCGGCACCCTGCAGGAGAGGGGAATTCACCCTGGAGGCCTTCTTCATCACCATGCAAGCCTCTGGTGTGATGCGTGAGTAGTTCATCCTTGGACTACAGATCCATGTAGTAGCTAGATGGCTGGTTCTCCTCCTTTGTACTTTCATGTCTAGATCTTGTGAGCTCCGTTCATGATCAAGATCATCTATTTGTAATTCTGCATGTTGTGTTTGCGGGGATCCGATGGATATTGAGGTGCTATTTCAGATTGATTATTGATTCTATCATGTCTTTGTTATTTGTGATCTTGCATACTTTCCGTTGTTAGTAGCTATCTTGGCAAAGTAGATGCTAGCAACTCCAAGAGTTAGTATTTATGCTCGATAGTGGATTCATGCCTCTGGTAATCTGGGGAAGTGACAGAAATCTCTAAGGTACTAGATGTGCTATTGCTACTAGGGAGAAAACAACAATCCTTTGTTCATAGAACAATCATATTGTTTACTTTACACGCAGTTCATAAAGCAATAATCTGTTGCTTGCAACTTAATACTAGAGGGGGTTCAGATGATAACCTGAAGGTGGATTATTAGTCATAGATGCAGTTGGATGGCGGTCTATGTATAATGTTGTAATGCCCAATCAAGTCTCAAAGGAGTCAAGGTGATTATTATATGCATGTATTGCTTTCTCGATGTTTGTCAATTGCCCTGCTGTAATTTGTTCACCCATCATGTTATCTATCTTAAGGAGAGCCACCTCTAGTGAACTATGGACCCCGATCCTTTTCTTTACATACAATCTACAAACTGTTTACTTCTTTGTGTTTACTTTCTTCAAACTTTTACTTCTTTCCATTCGATACGTTTAATCCTTTGTTTTCCGCAAAATATGGTGAGATTGACAACCTCATCGCAAGTTGGGGACAAAGTTCTGTGGTTGTGTTGTGCAGGTCTCCACGTTGCTACTAGCACCAGTAGTGCGCCCTGCCAAAGCTCAGCTAGCAACACCTTTGGGGTGTTTCCTTGCTCCTACTGGTTTGATTAAACCTTGGTTTCACAACTGAGGGAAACTTGCTGCTGTGCTCATCATACCTTCCTCTTGGGGTTCCCAACGAGCTCTACATCAACATCGCTCCAGCATTTTTCGGGCGCCATACACAGAGCCATCAGTCTCCACCTTCTATCTTTATGCACCTACTTTGAGAGTTCTATGTGCATTGTCCCAAGACTAGTTGATTGATGCATATCTTGATCTTGTTTGCTTTAAACTATTTGTATCTAGTCACTCTTATGAACTTTGAAGGTGTCCTATGCATTTATGTTTGCTACTCTATGAGGGACAAGCTGAATACTACTATGCTATGTTTTCTTTATGTGAAACAAACAAACTTCTTGCAAAGCATTGTTATTCATGAATCTTTTATTTGTGTATTTTCATGTTGCAACATAGTTTCTTTGTCTTATTGCTAGAACTTTGTCTTTCATGTTATGATTGAAGTACTATGTGAAGGAAATATGCCCTGAGAGGCAATAATGAAGTTGTTATTATATATTCCTTATATATATGATAGATGTTTATTTTACATGCTAGAATTGTATTGATCGGAAACATCAATACATGTGTGTTTAATAAACAAAAAGGGTTCCTAGTTATCCTCTCTTATAGACTAGCTTGTTGATTAACAAGATGATCAAGGTTTCCTGATCATGGACATTGGATGTTGTTAATAACATGGTCACACCATTGGTGGAATGATGTGATGAACATTCATCCGAAGTATAGCATTACGATCAAGTCATTATGTTTATATTGCTATCACATCACACGAAGTAATCTTTATCCTTAGACCATGAGATCATGTTAATTGCTAACACCGGAAGAGTATCTTGATAACATCAAACGTCACACCATAACAGGGTGACTATAAAGATGGGTTCAGTACTACGAAGGTGTTATGTTGAGGCTCATGGATCAAGAGTGAAATTTGTCAATCCAGATGATGGATATATATACTCTGGGCCCTCTCGGTGATATCACATTGAGATAGCTTGCAAGCAAGTGATATGATCACTAGAATGTTATATCACGGGAACGAGAAAAGAGTGCATGTCGGTAACGAGATCAAACTAGGTATGGAGATACCGATGATCGAATCTCGGACATGTAATATATCGAGAGACAAAGGGATTTAGTTACAAGCGTTAAAGGTTCTCATGATCACAGAAGTCATCGTTGAATGTGTAGGAGTCAGTACGGATCTCCAGGTCCCGCTGCTGATTATCGATCGGAGAAGGGTCTCGATCATGTCTGCATTATTCGCGAACCATAGGGTGGCACACTTAAGACTTACCGGACACCATTTTGGAGCACATATGTTTCAGACGAAAGAATTGCAAAGCGCAGGAATTGTTTCAATAGAAACCGGAAATTGTTTCGGGTGAAATTGCAGAAGGTGGTTCTGCATGTGATATTGAAATATTGCAAGGGGCTATATGTCAATGTTTGTTAATTAAAGTAATTAACATAATTCTGAATAAATTTAATAAAAAGAGTTTTATTAAATGATAGAACATTAAATTTGGAGAAATTTAATGCATTTAAAGTGGAGACTTTAAAAGGGAATGTGAAGAGGCATTTTAATGTGGAGGGGTTACCACCACATGAATGGGGGAGGTGAGGGGTCACCCCCCATGCGCCGGCCATGGAGAGACGGGGCACCCCCCTCCTCCTATAAAAGGCCACCCATTCCCTCCTTCATCCTCACACCTCCTTGTGAAGGATCTCTCTCCCCCTCTAGAATTATTCCCCCATGGTCTCGGATTAGCGAGATACATGTTATCGGTGGCATTTCATCTAGAAGGAGTTGCTGCTTCCGCTGGATCACTGGAGTGAGGAGGTGGAGGTTGTCCGGTGGCTTGAACGTGTGTGCGAGTGCGGATGCGCTGCTGAGTTGCGGCGCTCGGACTTCCTCACGATCTTGAGATCGGCAAGTGTACGACTACATCAACCACGAGTTCCTACTCGTTAACAAAGCTCGTTGTCTATGAGGGTTAGTTCTCGTTGGATGTATGTCCACCCGTTGCTTTGTACCTAGTAGATAGATCTTGGCGTGTAGTTCACACCATAGGAAATTTTTTGTTTTCTATGATGCGGACCCAACACTATGATCCCAGCTTTGAATGTTTTACAAACACTTTGATCAAGTTTATGATGGTGCATGTCACCTCAAAAATTATTCTTTCTTTTTTATCACTTACCTACTTGAGGACGAGCAGGAGTTAAGCTTGGGGATGTTGATACATTGCAAATGTATCTATAATTTTTGATGTTCCATGCCTAGTTTTATCTACTTTCTTATGTTTTGTCCACACTTTGGAGTACTTTTCATATGATTTCTTGGACTAACCTATTAACAAGAGCCACAGTGCCAGCTGCCTATTTTCTGCTGTTTTTGGTTCTAGGAAGTCAAAAAATGAATATTCTCGGAATTGGACGGGGCAAAAGCCAAAGTCACTATTTTACCAGAAGACATCTGGAGCCAGAATACGAGACGAAGAGGGGCTAGGTCCTGGCCGCGCGGTCAGGCCTGGCCCGTGCCAGGGGGTGGTCTGGCCGACCCCAGCACCCGCTCGGCCTCTCCTTCCGCCTATATATTGCCTTCGATACCAAAACCCTAAGTACCCGATCAAAAATCCACGAAAGAGTCTGTAGCCGCCGTCATCTCAATCCCTAGACCGGGAGGGGTCTGAAGCTCTTCCCGGCACCCTGGCGGAGAGGGGAATTCACCCTGGAGGCCTTATTCATCATCATGCAAGCCTCCAGTGTGATGCGTGAGTAGTTCATCTCTAGACTACGGGTCCATGTAGTAGCTAGATGGCTGGTTCTCCTCCTTTGTGCTTTCATGGCTAGATCTTGTGAACTCTGTTCATGATCAAGATCATCTATTTGTAATTCTGCATGTTGTGTTTGCGGGGATCCGATGGATATTGAGATGCTATTTCAGATTGATTATTGATTCTATCATGTCTTTGTTATTTGTGATCTTGCATGCTTTCCGTTGTTAGTAGCTATCTTGGCCAAGTAGATGCTAGCAACTCCAAGAGTTAGTATTTATGCTCGATAGTGGGTTCATGCCTCTGGTAATCTGGGGAAGTGACAGAAATCTCTAAGGTACTAGATGTGATGTTGCTACTAGGGAGAAAACAACAATACTTTATTCATAGAACAATCGTATTGTTTACATTACACGCAATTCGTAATGCAATTATCCGTTGCTTGCAACTTAATACTGGAGGGGGTTCGGATGATAACCTGAAGGTGGATTATTAGTCATAGATGCAGTTGGATGGCGGTCTATGTATAATGTTGTAATGCCCAATCAAGTCTCAAAGGAGTCAAGATGATTAGTATATGCTTGTATGCTTTCTCGATGTTTGTCAATTGCCCCGCTGTAATTTGTTCACCCAACATGTTATCTATCTTAAGGAGAGCCACCTCTAGTGAACTATGGACCCTGGTCCTTTCTTTTACATACAATCTACAAACTGTTTACTGCTTTGTGTTTACTTTTTGCAAACTATTACTTCCTTCCATTCGATACGTTTAATCCTTTGTTTTCAGCAAAACCGGTGAGATTGACAACCTCATCGCAAGTTGGGGACAGAGTTCTGTGGTTGTGTTGTGCAGGTCTCCACGTTGCTGCTGGCACCGGTAGTGCGCCCTGCCAACGTTCAGCTAGCTACACCTTTGGGGTGTTTCCTTGCTCCTACTAGATTGATAACCTTGGTTTCATAACTGAGGGAAACTTACTGATGTGCTCATCATACCTTCCTCTTGGGGTTTCCCAATGAGCTCGTTAGTACACGAGTCAACACCCCGCACCACGCCCTCCTTCGTTGTTCAGCATCGATATCAACGCCCCTACTCCTCCTCTCCGACGTACGCCGCTTCCTTGATAGCGTGTCGCGGCCCTCTATCGTTCGCCGGAAGCTCGTCGCATGCGGCCCATGGCCAGACCGTCGCCCAGAACATGTTCGGCGAAATGTCGAACACCCTATGGCCAAGATTTCACCGGTGGGAACGAGAAAATTCGAAAATGTCACCGTTTTTGCTTCGCCTCGGAACTCGGCCTGGAAACGTGAGTGGGAAATCAGCCATTCCTAGGCTGAAAACTTTCTCCATCCCGTGCTATTTAGGTCATAGATGGGGGAAACATGGATGGTCGATGGAGAAGCGATGGTGATGATGATGGCGATGATCTCCTCCAATTCCCCTTCCCGGCAGGGTGCCAGAACGAAGTTTCTGGTGCTGTTTCGTGGAATCTGGTGGTGGCGGCGGAGCGGAACTCCTTCTGAAAAATGTCGAACCCCCGAAGTTTTTAGGTTAGAAGGCTCCTTATAGGCAAAGAGAGAGGCCGAGGGGGCTCTTGGGGGGGCCCACACCACCCCCTGGCGTGGCCTGGCCTAGCCCGCGCCACCAGGTGGTGTGGCCACCCCAGGGCTCTTCTCCGTCTCGTATTCTGGCTCCTGGAGTCTTCGGGTGAAATAGGATTTTTGGCATATTTTTCGGGATTTTTCCTGATAGTTGATTTTTTGCACAAAAAGTAGACACCAAGGCAATTCTGCTGAAAACAGCGTCAGTTCGCATTAGTTGCATCCAAATCACACAATTATAGAGGAGAAATAATAGCAAAAGTGTTCGGGAAAGTAGATACGTTTTGGACGTATCAACTCCCCCAAGCTTAGCTTATTGCTTGTCCTCAAGCAATTCAGTTGAAAACTGAGTGCGATAAAGAACTTTCACGAACACATTTGCTTCATATGATGTAAATATTCTCAGCAATGTGTCAACTACTTAGATAATTCATAATAAAGAGTATGCAACCAAGTCTACTTAATAGTCATTGCAAGCTATGAAGAGATTCCAACTCAAGAATAATAAGTAGCATGAGGCACAAACATAAGCAACATTACCATGCTCATAAAAAGGTATGATAGAGTGGTATCTCGCTTGCCTTTGATTATGAATGCCAAGGCACCTCAGAAGTTCAAGTGATGACTAGAAGTAAAGATATCAAAGATACAAGCATCAAAGTCATAACACAAATAATCAAGTGATGAAACAAACACAAATGATGACAACTATGCTCTCAAGAAGGTGCTCAAAGAATAAGTGGAGACTCAACAGGTAGATGAAAAGGTTTTGAATAATTTGAAAGGCTTCCAAATGCTGAAAGTATTGTACTCGTTAGCTTTGAGCTCTCATTGCCCCTATCATAAGCATCTTTAATGTGGTTAAGGTGAAAGTGACACAACTAAGAGGATATGCTTGACAAGTTATAAAGTGAAGTCTCATGCCCCTTACTTACGAAGACCGATCCTCATGCTACTCAACTTCAGTCACAAGTAAGCTCTTGTCATTGTAAGTATATACATATCATAGAGAACCGCCAACGGGGTACCCCTTGCACATGACACGGGAGCTATCCCATGATCAAAATGACAAGGCAATCAGACAATGAGCATCTCAGCGATCTTTTTATTTACTATGTGCATAGATTTTTATTGAGGATGCTTCATAGAATGCTCATTATGGTTATGCTACAAGTTTCCACCAAGATTAGGCATGGCTTAGGCTAGCGGCCCAGGCGTTTCTCTAACATACATACAAACTCCATGATCTTACAAGTTCCACTTTTATTTCACACTGCCGGGATCCATAAGCAAAAGAACATGATATCAACTAGGTACAAAGTACCTATGAAGTGTTGAAAGCGGTCCCCATGATACATGGTTTTGCTAACTTTAACTCATAAAGCGCAAGCATATGCACAACAAAGAAGGACGCACTGGTTCAGGTTTATTAAGTGCAAGAAAATAAAGTGTGCCATCAAGTTCGTGAGAGCTTTACTAACTAACTTTCTCATAACAAGCAAACATTTTATTCGGAAGAAAACAAGGCATATTGAATATGCACGGAGGTAGAAAATGATGCTAATGGGTAGGTGGACACTTTGGAAATATTTGGTTTAGGGAGTTGGGAACTTGAGTAAAACATACTCAGTGAAAGTGAAGGCTAGCAATAGTAAAGGAGCGACAAACGAGAGAGCAATAGCTATCATTATCATGCTTGCAACAAAACAAGACTACTCATGGCATGAAAGTGATTCCAGATCCTCAAGGCAAAATAATTCATCAAGGCATAACTGATTATCACAGTCATGTGCATGCATGAGCATGTGCCAAGTCAATCAAATGAAACATTCAGAGGAGGATACCACGATGTCATACCAATTTATGAATAGAGTAATGCAAGCAAACATTCATGAAACATGCTACAAACTATTAGCGAGCTGGAGCTAAACACAAGAAAGCAAGAACTACTAAGCATCCAAAGAGAACATATACTCTACATGAACGGACTAAGCAAGCTCACAATGATGAGTATATGTACAAAAATGAAGACAAATAGAGTTTGTTACCAGCCTCTTACCATGCCTCAAGTTGTCATTGATCCTCATTTTTGCTCTTCACTTGTGTGGCTTGAATAATAATATGAAACCAATAATCCACTGAGAACTGTCGACCCCTGTAGCCAACTCGCAAAAACCAAAGAAGAACGACAAATATTTTTGGTGTTTTCGATTATTAAACAAGAACCAAAAGAGAGAAACAAGCAAAGCAAAATCTTTTTGGGTTTTTCGAATAGTTCAAACAAAGAAAAAGGGGAAAAGCAAACCAAGGCAAAAAGAAGAAGCAAACCAAAGAGAAACAACAGAAATATTTTTGGTATTTTTGTGTTTTTAGAAAGCAAAACAAAGAAGAACGAAAACTAAAAAGAAAGCAAAAACATTAATATACAAAGAACCGACGTATCATGATATGGAGATGAGTGCGGTGTCGGCGTACCTCCCCCCAAGCTTAGGCTTTTGGCCTAAGTGGGCATCAATCCATGTATGAATAGGGGTTCCAAGCGGGCGGATCTTGGTAAGAATGGTCGTAGCTGGGCCCATGAGAAGAAGAAGGAGCTCCCCAATCATAAGCGGGCTGCTGATATGAAGACTCTCCCTCATTTGATGGCTGGCTAGAATCATCCGTAACCTCCCTTCTAGTGTCCTGCTCCTGTTGGGAGAGCTCTCCCAAGTACGTGTCAAGCTCCTCCTCAGTGAGGGACCATCCTTCCCTGTTATTAAGGTTAAACAAAACAGGTGCAGGCAAAAGAACAACACGCCCGGACTTGCTCTTTCTCCAGCCAGCTTTGAGAAAGGTTATTTCACAAGATAACTCACTCAAACTAGCCCACGAGGAAATAAATTTATGCTGTATCATGGAATTGAAATCAAGCCTCTCTATGGGAAACTGTAGGTCTAGATGATGAGGCACTAAACCATGCAATGCTAGTAAACAAGAAGCGATGAGGCCTCCTCATATTCCACCTTTCTCACGGTTAGCAGCAAGACGGAAAGCTATCAAAGCACCCAAGTTGTAAGACCTATCTCGTCTAAGAGCAGCAGAGATAAATGCTAGATCAAACGAAGATAACTTATTGGCAGTTTTCCTAGCAAGAACACACTTGGCAATAAAGTAGGCAAAGTAGCGGATGGAGGGAAGATGAATGTTACGGATTTTTCCATTCTCCTTCGAGAAGCTACTCCCTTGACAAATTTCTGCGTATAACTCCATGAGTGGTTCCGGTCTATCTTTAATCTTCTTACATGATCCCCATTGAGGTACCTTAATAGCTGCACAAAAATCATCAAGAGACAAGTCGACAGCTATATTGTAGATTTTGTAATGGACCATGGGGTTAGGCAAAGAGTGACTAAATTTGAAATCCTGCACCACCGACATGGTTAGCTTCACAAATTGACAAGGTTCATCTTCCAAAAAGTGCTCTAACCCTGCATTAGAAACCAAAGTGTGGAAATCTTGTAGAATTCCTGCAGCTCTCATGAACTCAGAGCATGGATAAGTGGAGGGAAACACTTCCTCCTCCCGGTGAACCTTCATGACATCAGGCACCCAAAGCTCATGTTGGTTTAGGTGGTGTTCACTCATCTTTTATTCTGAAATTTAAACACCTATTAAACAAGTGATTGCAAAGTAAATATAAAGAAGGATTCTACTCATAGGGACTTGCAAGAGGCCTAAACATGCATCAAAACTATATCTCTAAGCATCAAACAAGCTTACAAGCTCTCATAACCAGTCACCTATAGCAGCAAAATACTCAACATACAATCTACCAAACACAAATCTACTTGGATAAGGGGAGGAGTCACATACCAAGGAACAATTGCTCCAAATTTCAGCAAGAAAGATGGGCTGAGCAAAGAGATCGAAGAAATCGAGAGCAAGCACAGAGAGAACACGATTTTGAGCTATGAACTGGAGCTTACTCGGGAGAGAGAAGAAAGTGGCAGGAGAGAGAGGTGGTGGGAGGCCAGGGGTGGCCCACACCAAGGCATGGCGCCACCCAGGGCTGGCCGCGCCACCACATGGTGTGCCTGCCTGGTGGGCCCCCTAGTACCTACCAGGTACTCCTCTACCCCTTTTTTCACGTAAAAATTTAATATGAATTTTCTGGAATTTTTCGAGACACTTTATTTTTGGGAATTTTTTAGAAATAGAAAAATGATTTTTCTGACAGACCGATTTTTTTTCTTTTTTCTTTTTTGGAAACATGATGCAAAGACAAAAACAAGGCTAGAACTACAGAAGTTCTAGCATGCAAGCAAACTAACAACACAAAGGAAACTAAACGAAAGCAAAAACTAAAATGCAAAGGATAGAAATAAACGGGGATAATCATAATGAAAACATTGTTTCGTTCAATGGAATCCTTTTGTTAGCAAGGTTGATCAAGTCTTGCTACCAAAACAATTGCATATGAGACAAAACTTTGTATTCCATAAATTATTATGGTACCTCAACCTTGATAGCAATTGTCCCAATCATAATAGTTTCAAATTTTTCTTTTGGTATGGGACAATATATTTCTCCAACTTGAATGCCTTCAACATGTTCAATTGAATTTAAACCATAAGTCCTTTCAATCTTCTTGGGGAAATAGACAGTATGTTCCTTGCCATTAACATTGAAGGTCACCTTTGCTTGATTACAATTAATAATAGCTCCTGCAGTATTAAGAAAAGGTCTCCCAAGAATAATAGACATATTATCATCTTCAGGCATTTCAAGCACAACAAAATCAGGTAATATCAAGCAATTGTGAGCCACCTAAACAGGTACATCCTCACATATACCCACAGGAATAGTGGTAGATTTATCAGCCATTTGCAACGATATATCAGTTGGTATCAATTTTTCTAGTTGAAGCCTCTTATAGGGAGAGAAAGGCATAACACTAACTCCAGCTCCCAAATCACACAAAGCAGTTCTAACATAACTGTTCTTAATAGAGCAAGGGATAGTTGGAATCCCTGGGTCTCCAAGTTTCTTAGGAACCTTACCATTGAAGGAATAATTAGCAAGCAAAGTAGAAATTTCTTCATTAGGGATCTTCCTTTTATTCGAGACAATGTCCTTCATATACTTTGAGTAAGGAGGCAATTTAATAGCATCAGTTAAAGGAATTTGCAAGAATAAAGGCTTCATCCACTCGCAAAACTTATTGTAGTGTTCATCTTCCTTTGACTTGTGTTTCTTATCAGGGAAAGGCATAGGTTTTTGGACCCAAGGTTCTCTTTCACTACCATGTTTCTTAGCAATAAAATCTTCTTTGGTGTATTTAGTAGTCTTAGTGTGGTTTTCAGGTTCTTCTTCAACTTTTTCTTCATTAGGAACAACATTTTCTTCATTACCACTTTCAGTTTCAGCATCAGAGATGGATATACTATTAGGATCTAAAGCAAGTTCAGAGGGTTCTACAACAGTTTTATGTTTATTCCTTTTCTTACGAGTAGAACCACAATTTTCAGCTTGTTGAGAATCCCGCTCAATCCTTTTGGGATGCCCCTCAGGATATAGAGGATCTTGGGTAGCAGCTCCACTTCTAGTTCTAATTTCATAAGCATGTTTTTCTTTAGCAGCATTAACTAGCAAGTCGTTTTGTACTTTAACTAGTTGATCTATTTGAGTTTGAACCATTTGAAAGTGTTTAACAATCATTTTAACATCATTAGAGGTTCTTTCCACAATATCTTTCAACTCAACAATAGCTCTAGTGTTTTCCATTAGATGATTTTGCACCCTTTTATTAAAGTTATCTTGCTTAACAATAAAGATATCAAATTCTTCTAAGCATTGATCAGGAGGTTTCAAGTAAGGGATATCACCTTCATCAAAGTGTTGGAGGGAGCGTACCTCAATAGTGGGTGAGTAGGGAATAGGCTAACATAATTCTTCTATAGGAGGTAAATTCTTGACATCTGCAGCTTTAATTCCCTTCTCCTTAAGACATTTCTTAGCTTCCTTCATCACTTCATCAATTAATTCAATAACTCCTCTCTTCTTTGATGTTGGAATAGGCACAGGAATAGATGGTTCAGGTACAATTACTTCAGGCGTAACTTGTTTAGAAGGAGTCCAATCTTCATAATTCTTGCTTATTTTAGCCATTAATTCCTCAGCTTCCTTGGGAGTCCTATTCCTGAAAACACAATCAGCACAACTATCTAGGTATGTCCTAGATTCTTCGGTTAGTCCATTATAAAATATATCAAGTAGCTCATTCTTAGGTAATGGACTTCCAGCCTGTTCATGAATCAAAGTACAAAACCTTGCCCAAGATTCAGGCAATACCTCTTTTTCTCCTTGTTTAAAATTAAAAAGTTCCTGCAAAACAGCATGTCTAGCACTAGGAGGAAAATATTTCTGCAGGAAAGTACTAATCAAGCACTCAGGGCTATCAATAGATCCGGAGGTAAATTACCAAACCAAGTTTTAGCTTCTCCTTTCAATGAAAAGGGGAAAATCTTAGCAACAAAATAAGTACGCATCTTAATATCATCAGAAAACAAGCCACTCATGGTAGAAAGTTCATTCATATGTGCTACCGCACTTTCATTCTTAGTCCCATAAAAAGGTTCTTTCTCGACAATAGCTATGTAAAATAGATCGAGAGAGAAATCATAATCTTCATCTATAATATTTATGGGAGAAGCAGCAAACTCAGCATCAAGAGATAATTTGGGTCTAATAGTACACCTCTCAAGGAGACTCTTAGCAGTGCTCCTATCATGGGTGTTCCTACATTCTTCAATAAACTCATCAGTCATCTCAACATAATCTTCTTCAGCATCATAACTCTCACTAGACTCAGGTGAGCTAACGGGTATGGTAGTGTTTTCATTAGGAGTTTCGGTATTTCCAGCTATAGTTCTAGCAATCGTAGCATCTAGGAAAGGACCTAATGAACCACTCTTATCAAGCACAGTAGAAGCAACATCATAAGCATCAGAAGTTTTAGATTTAGCAGTAGTAGCAGTGTGTGTAGCATGTGTATGTGGTGGTGTAAGGAACTTACTCAAAATAGACGGTGAATCAAGAGCAGCAGAGGTGTCCAGAACCGTACCTCTTCTTGTAGTGGATGGTAAAATAGGAACCATGCCATCACGAGACTTACCCATGATGGATGGAAAGCAGCGAATAATAGAGAATCCAAGTGAACTTGATAAATAAAGCTATGCTCCCCGGCAACGCCGCCAGAAAATAGTCTTGATGACCCACAAGTATAGGGGGTGTATCGCAGTATTTTCGAGGGAAGTGAAACCCAATTTATTGATTCGACAGAAGGGGAGCCAAAGAATACTTATCAGTCTTAACAACTGAGTTGTCAATTCAGCTGCACTTGGAAACAATCTTGCTCACAGCAGTTTATCAGTAGCAAAAGTTTTGTAGTAGGAATAGTAAAGTAGCAATAGTAGTAAAGCAAGGACAGTAGTAACAAAAGCAGTAAACAGTGGGATTCAAGTGCGGTAGGCATAGGGATGGATGTACGGGCGTTGCATGGACAAGACAATTCACATAGAAATCAGAACATAGGGCAATTGCAGATAAATAAGATAAAGCACCCAAGTACTAGACAATACTAGCCATGCGTTCCATATATAGTCATACGTGCTCGCAATGAGAACTTGCACAACATCTTTTGTCCTGCCAGCCCATTTGCAGCGAGGCCTCTAGGGAACTACTGGAAATAAGGTGCTCCTTTTAATAGAGCACCGGAGCAAAGCATTAACACCCCATGAACACATGTGATCCTCACATCAAAGCCTTTCCCTTCCAGTTATCCCGATTTCTATCACTTCGGGGCCATAGGTTCCAGACAACGACGTGTGTATACAACTTGTAGATAAGACCAGAGACAATACTATCATAATGAATCAATAATAAGTTCAGATATGAAATCATGGCACTCGGGCCCTAGTGACAAGCATTAAGCACAACAAGTCGCAACAAAGTCATAAAGCACTAATAAAAGATACTAGGCACTATGCCCTAACAATCTGATGCCATTACATGAACGATCTCATCCAATCCCTACCATCCCCATAGCCTACAGAGGGGGATTACTCACTCATAAATGGGGGAAACATGGATGGTCGATGGAGAAGCGATGGTGATGATGATGGCGATGATCTCCTCCAATTCCCCGTCCCGGCAGGGTGCCAGAATGGAATTTCTGGTGCTGTTTCGTGGAATCTGGTGGTGGCGGCGGAGCGGAACTCCTTCTAGAAAAACGTCGAACCCCCCGAAGTTTTTAGGTCAGAAGGCTCTTTATAGGCGAAGAGAGAGGCCATGAGTTCCTACTCGTTAACAAAGCTCGTTGTCTACGAGGGTTAGTTCTCGTTGGATGTATGTCCGCCCGTTGCTTTGTACCTAGTAGATAGATCTTGGCGTGTAGTTCACACCGTAAGAATTTTTTTGTTTTCTATGCTGCGGACCCAACACTATGATCCCAACTTTGAATGTTTTACAAACACTTTGATCAAGTTTATGATGGTGCATGTCACCTCAAAAATTATTCTTTCTTTTTATCACTTACCTACTTGAGGACGAGCAAGAGTTAAGCTTGGGGATGTTGATACATTGCAAATGTATCTATAATTTTTGATGTTCCATGCCTAGTTTTATCTACTTTCTTATGTTTTGTCCACACTTTGGAGTACTTTTCATATGATTTCTTGGACTAACCTATTAACAAGAGCCACAGTGCCAGCTGCCTGTTTTTTGCTGTTTTTGGTTCTAGGAAGTCAGAAAATGAATATTCTCGAAATTGGACGGGACAAAAGCCAAAGTCACTATTTTACCAGAAGACATCTGGAGCCAGAATACGAGACGAAGAGGGGCTAGGGCCTGGCCGCGCGGTCAGGCCTAGCCCGTGCCAGGGGGTGGTCTGGCCGACCCCAGCACCCGCTCGGCCTCTCCTTCCGCCTATATATTGCCTTCGATACCAAACCCTAAGTACCCGATCAAAAATCTATGAAAGAGTCTGTAGCCGCCGTCATCTCAATCCCTAGATCGGGAGGGGTCTGAAGCTCTTCCCGGCACCCTGGCAGAGAGGGGAATTCACCCTGGAGGCCTTACTCATCATCATGCAAGCCTCCGGTGTGATGCGTGAGTAGTTCATCTCTGGACTACGGGTCCATGTAGTAGCTAGATGGCTGGTTCTCCTCCTTTGTGCTTTCATGGCTAGATCTTGTGAACTCTGTTCATGATCAAGATCATCTATTTGTAATTCTGCATGTTGTGTTTGGGGGGATCCGATGGATATTGAGATGCTATTTCAGATTGATTATTGATTCTATCATGTATTTGTTATTTGTGATCTTGCATGCTTTCCGTTGTTAGTAGCTATCTTGGCCAAGTAGATGCTAGAAACTCCAAGAGTTAGTATTTATGCTCGATAGTGGGTTCATGCCTCTGGTAATCTGGGGAAGTGACAGAAATCTCTAAGGTACTAGATGTGCTGTTGCTACTAGGGAGAAAACAACAATCCTTTATTCATAGAACAATCGTATTGTTTACATTACACGCAATTCGTAATGCAATCATCCGTTGCTTGCAACTTAATACTGGAGGGGGTTCGGATGATAACCTGAAGGTGGATTATTAGTCATAGATGCAGTTGGATGGCGGTCTATGTATAATGTTGTAATTCCCAATCAAGTCTCAAAGGAGTCAAGATGATTAGTATATGCTTGTATGCTTTCTCGATGTTTGTCAATTGCCCCGCTGTAATTTGTTCACCCAGCATGTTATCTATCTTAAGGAGAGCCACCTCTAGTGAACTATGGACCCTGGTCCTTTCTTTTACATACAATCTACAAACTGTTTACTGCTTTGTGTTTACTTTCTGCAAACTATTACTTCCTTCCATTCGATACGTTTAATCCTTTGTTTTCAGCAAAACCGGTGAGATTGACAACCTCATTGCAAGTTGGGGACAGAGTTCTGTGGTTGTGTTGTGCAGGTCTCCACGTTGCTGCTGGCACCGGTAGTGCGCCCTGCCAACGTTCAGCTAGCTACACCTTTGGGGTGTTTCCTTGCTCCTACTGGATTGATAACCTTGGTTTCATAACTAAGGGAAACTTACTGATGTGCTCATCATACCTTCCTCTTGGGGTTCCCCAATGAGCTCGTTAGTACACGAGTCAACACCCCGCACCACGCCCTCCTTCGTTGTTCAGCATCGATATGAACGCTCCTACTCCTCCTCTCCGACGTATGCCGCTTCCTTGACAGCGCGTCGCGGCCCTCTATCGTTGGCCGGAAGCTCGTCGCATGCGGCCCATGGCCAGACCGACGCCCAGAACATGTTCGATGAAATGTCGAACACCCTATGGCCAAGATTTCACCGGCGGGAACGAGAAAATTCGAAAATGTCACCGTTTTTGCTTCGCCTGAGAACTCGGCCTGGAAACATGAGTGGGAAATCAGCCATTCCCAGGCTGAAAACTTTCTCCATCCCGTGCTATTTAGGTCCGGATTCGGCCTGGGAACGGTCAACGAGTGGAGATGCTCTTAGTTGCTAGCCAAAGTTTTGTGCGGATTCGATTGACACGGTGTGCAACCAATCAAATTGCAAGTTTGGAGGCACTGTAGATCTCCGGGCACAAAGCGATTGGAACCTTCCAATCCTAGGCAATCCAACAACCCAAAAAATGAGCAGCGTTGCAGGAAACACAACGCCCGACCACAACTCCCATTGCGTCTTCGCGTCTCTCCTCACTCGCTTCCTTGCAACTCCGCATGCTCGGTCGCGTTGTCTCCCCTACCAGTGACCATGATCCCCTTTGCGCCGCCACTGTGCTCGGCCGATTCCGGCGATGTCAGGCGCCACTGACCTCTGCCCTGACACCACATACTACTCCTCTTTAGATCCCACGACATGGATTCTTCGATCTACAGCCCCTCGATGAACCCTAGCTCGAGCGATTCAATCTGGCTACTCAATGATGACCCACAAGTATAGGGGGTGTATCGCAGTATTTTCGAGGGAAGTGAAATCCAATTTATTGATTCGACAGAAGGGGAGCCAAAGAATACTTATCAGTCTTAACAACTGAGTTGTCAATTCAGCTGCACCTGGAAACAATCTTGCTCACAGCAGTTTATCAGTAGCAACAGTTTTGTAGTAGGAATAGTAAAGTAGCAGCAGTAGTAAAGCAAGGATAGTAGTAACAAAAGCAGTAAACAGTGGGATTCGAGTGCGGTAGGCATAGGGATGGATGTATGGGCATTGCATGGACAAGCCAATTCACATAGAAATCAGAACATAGGGCAATTGCAGATAAATAAGATAAAGCACCCAAGTACTAGACAATCCTAGGCATGCGTTCCATATATAGTCATACGTGCTCGCAATGAGAACTTGCACAACATCTTTTGTCTTGCCAGCCCGTTTGCAGCGGGGCCTCTAGGGAACTACTGGCAATTAAGGTGCTCCTTTTAATAGAGCACCAGAGCAAAGCATTAACACTCCGTGAACACATGTGATCTTCACATCAAAGCCTTTCCCTTCCGGTTATCCCGATTTTTGTCACTTCGGGGCCATAGGTTCCGGACAACGACGTGTGTATACAACTTGTAGATAAGACTAGAGACAATACTATCATAATGAATCAATAATAAGTTTAGATCTGAAATCATGGCACTCGGGCCCTAGTGACAAGCATTAAGCACAACAAGTCGCAACAAAGTCATAAAGCACTAATTAAAGATACTAGGCACTATGCCCTAACAATCTGATGCCATTACATGAACGATCTCATTCAATCCCTACCATCCCCATAGCCTACAGCGGGGGATTACTCATTCATAGATGGGGGAAACATGGATGGTCGATGGAGAAGCAATGGTGATGATGATGGCGATGATCTCCTCCAATCCCCGTCCCGGCAGGGTGCCAGAACGAAGTTTCTGGTGCTGTTTCGTGGAATCTGGTGGTGGCGGCGGAGCGGAACTCCTTCGGAAAAAGCGTCGAACCCTCCGAAGTTTTTAGGTCAGAAGGCTCCTTATAGGCGAAGAGAGAGGTTGAGGGGGTGCTTGGGGGGCCCACACCACCCCCTGGTGCGGCCTGGCCTGGCCCGCGCCACCAGTTGGTGTGGCCACCCCAGGGCTCTTCTCCGTCTCGTATTCTGGCTCCTGGAGTCTTCGGGTGAAATAGGATTTTTGGCATATTTTCCGGGATTTTTCCTGATAGTTGATTTTCTGCACAAAAAGTAGACACCAAGGCAATTCTGCTGAAAACAGCGTCAGTTCGCATTAGTTGCATCCAAATCACACAAGTATAGAGGAGAAACAATAGCAAAAGTGTTCGGGAAAGTAGATACGTTTTGGACGTATCACTCAACTCTGGTGAACGGACCATCCCACCGTTGTAAGGGCTCCCAATGCTGACAGGGACGCCATGATCATGCCTCTCCTTCGTGTCGCTTCTCCTGGTGTCCGCGGAGCAGCCACAAACGAAAAGGCGTGTGATACGTTGCAAACGTAGCTATAATTTTTGATGCTCCATGCTTGTTTTATACCATTTGTCCTATGCTTTGTCTACACTTTGAGGTATTTTTATACACTTTCTGGAACTAACCTATTGACAAGATGCCACAGTGCCAGTTGCCTGTTTTCTGCTGTTTTTGGTTTCAAAAAAGCTAAAAAATGAATATTCTCGGAATTGGACGGGACAAAAGCCAATATGCCTATTTTTTCCGGAGCAACATGGAAACACGAAGCAGAGACGGAGTAGGGCACCAGGGTGGGCACACCCTATGGTGGCACGAGCCAACCCTGGTGGCGCCATCAGGGGGTGTG
This sequence comes from Avena eriantha, assembly GCA_910589775.1. Taxonomy (NCBI): domain Eukaryota; kingdom Viridiplantae; phylum Streptophyta; class Magnoliopsida; order Poales; family Poaceae; genus Avena; species Avena eriantha. The sequence continues at coordinate 371,516,098 of OU342746.1, read as the reverse complement.
GGCCATGGCTGCCTCCTCGCCTCGCCTCTTCGCCTATAAGAAGCCTCCTGATGAGAAACCCCTAAATCATCCAGGAGAAAGCCACGAAAACCTCCATAGCACCGCCGCCACCGAAGGGGAGATTCGAGGGACAGAAAGTTTCTGTTTCGGCACCCTACCGGGACGGGGAATTGCCCCCAGAGCCATCTCCATCGATCTCCACCACCATCTCCATCGTCGTTGCTGGTTCCCATGATGATGAGGGAGTAGTTATTCCTCGAGACTAAGGGCTCTACCGGTAGCTATGTGTTCATTTATCTCTCTATGCGTGATCTTATGAGATCATGAGCTTTGTAATCTATAGATCTATTCTTTTACTCAAGTGCTTTAATGAATCTCTGCTTATCCCCACGTGTGTGAAGTTGACAGTGTGCACACCGTGTGGCACTTTGGCTAAGGTTACATAAATACTTGTCATGAGTATAATTTAAGTTGGATGTATCTATGAGATTGTGGTGTTTGTTGGAACCATCTAGCGCTCAAGGTGATAGTGAGGGGTTATCTAGATGGGTGATAACCCACAAGTATAGGGGATCGTGTGTAGCCTTTTCGATAAGTAAGAGTGTCGAACCCAACGAGGAGCTAAAGGTAGGATAAATGTTCTCTCAAGTTCTATCAACCACTGATACAACTCTACGCACACTAAATGTTTGCATTATCTAGGAAATAAAACTAGAGCAACAATACGAGTACTAGAGATAGCTTTGCATGATAATAAATAACAAGAAAGTAAAGTTAGTTGTTGCAGCAATAAAATACACCAAACTAACAGAACCATGAGTGTGGAATAGTGGTGGTAATTGTGGTGGCTTCTTCCAAGTTTAAATAGCGAATAAATCGGGTTCATTGTCTCCGATGCAGTTTTCTATGTGGGAGAGGCTAAATATACATGCGCTTCACTACTTGGAATTACATGTACTATATGATTGGATTGTTAGCAAACATCCGTAAGTACTAACAATACATTAAGGTTTCCCCAACCATAGCCTTAATTTTAATGGTCCACTTACTCCCATACGTGCAATGTTCCGGTTCGCATCCTCAGGTTTCTATCACTCCGGTAGAACTCCCCCTTCCTTTTACACATACTATAAACCATATGACGTTTAATCAATGCGCACACAAATATAATGGACACCAAAGGACTGTACCATATCAACATACAACTCTAATGAACCAAAGACATTCAACCATTCAATCTAAGAACAAATAAACTACACAAACATGACATAAATCATAGGATTATAACTTATAGCATCAAACACCATATTTACATAGGACAGTACAGAGGTGTGTCAGAGGATGAACCACTGCATACTAGGAGGATTAGGTGATGGAGATGGTGGTGAAGATGGTGAAGAAGGCGGCGGCGGTTGTAACATCTCAAAACTTCAATCCAAGGTTATCAAGATCAAATCAACCAAAAATGGGGTTAACAAAAACTTTTTCAAATTTAAAATGAAAGCATTCATATATGTGTGCATTTCAAATAGGAGTTGTTTGAATTGCCATGATTGAGTGATCCAATGCTTGTAAAATGTTCCTTAGGTGATTTAAACATCATCTACATCATTCCCAAACTTTTCCTAAAGAAAATCAACTCAAAAAGAATTAAAAAGGAGGAATGGTCATTTTGGCCATTTTAATCCACTACACTACTTTGAGTGTTCCTAGCACTCATTTCTTAACAGAAACAATTCTTGATCTTTGTACCCCTTGCTAGTACACATAATGAGGTACCAAGGCCCACCTTTTGATCTGCTAAAAACATTCTTTTACGTATTTTAAATAGCATTTGAAAATTGAATCTAATACATATGCATAGATCACCCCTATTTCAAAACCCCTCTATTTGAGATCCACTTTCAAAACCCTTGTAACCAGACACTACCTAGCACTAGTGGAGATTACTCAAAAAATTTGAAACAAAAATTCAAAACTTTTTCTCTTTCGGCCATTTTGTCAAACACCTTGTTGGCAAGATCATTGTGGCCTAACAAATTCTGTTTTGGGCTGATTTTGTCTAGCAATTTTGAAGTGCTTTGATCATCTTGTCCCCCCTCAAGCCTGACCAGACCCACACCAGCATCTCCCCTACCTCCTAGCTGCACTGCACAGCCATGCCGAGCCACCTCTCGCCGGCCAACCGTGCACTCAGCGCAGCAGCCCTCTCCTGCCTCTCTCTCCATGTCTAGGAGGTAGCTCACACCTCACCGCCACCCTCTGTCCCCTGCCCGAGCCCCGCCCTGCAGTGGACCACCGAGGATACCACGCGCCCAGTGCCACCGCACCATGCCAGTGCCACCCCCAGAGCGCGCTCTGTCCCCGCTCGCACAGACCGCCCCTTGGCCGCAGCCCGCGCCCGCCGCTCCGCCACGACCTGGAGAACATCCTAGACACCCCCGTTCGCCGCCCCACGCCTCACAGTCACCGCTCGCCGTGGACACCGCCGCCTCTGCCGCTCAGAGCGCCACCTCGCCCAGACCACATGCCACCGCCCCTACGGCCACATTCAATGCCTAGAGCACCGCCAGGGAACCGCACGTCGATCGCCACCCACAGCCATGCGTCTACCCCGCCGTAGCCATGTCGCCATCGTCGCCTGCCCATCCCGCTCGGTCTCACCGTCGGGCCTATAAAAGGAGGCCTCCCCAGCCTCTTCTCTCCACACCACTCCACTCCCCTCACCTCTCTGAACCTCACCCACCTCTAGCCGGAGCAAGGCGAGCTCTGCCTCGCCGGAGCAGCCATAGCAGAAGGAGAAGGGCGCCGCTGATTGCGACCACCCCAAGCTCTGCCGCAACCGCGCCTCACCTTGCCGTCATCTTCCACTTTGTTTGCCCGCCTCGCCGACCCTGCTGGAGCCCTGGTATGTCCCCAGCAGACCCCCACCGAGCCGCTAGGGTTCGAGCTTGCCGGCGACCTGTTCGTCGTCGACGACGACCCTCAACCGTAGATTTCCCTTCTAATCCTACGGCCCACAGCGCGTGTACCGTTTCGCGTGTTAAGTGCCGCTGACAAGCGGGACCCCCCTGTCAGCTGAGCCCCGCGCCACGGAATGCCACTGGGCTGGCCCAAGTTCTTTCCCGCGCTAGCCCACCCGTTCAAATCTGGATTTTTCTTTTTAGTTAAATCTAGTTTCTGTCCAGTATTTTAAAATTCAATTCTGGGAGTTTGACAAATCCAAATTGCATGAAACAAATTGTGCCTGAAAGGTATTAAGATGATCTATCCAAGCCCATTGGATTTAATTCAATTAGAGTTATAGATCTCTCCTAATAAAAATAAGAAGACAGAAGCATTTGCAACTTGCAACATTTTTATAAAATCAACCAAGTTAGCTTTTGAGTTGATTTCAACTCTCAAAAATCACATTTCATCATATCTATATATGTAACAATATTAAGGTTTACATGTAGTGACTTTGGACTAGTACCAAAATAATACTATATAGGCATTTCTAGTCACTTTAAATCATTAAATAAGGAACTTAAACCAAAGTAATATTGATCCAACCTTTAATTCTCATTCCCATGTGTTAAGATATGTGGTGATGACATGTGTCCACATGATCCCTTATCTTAAGTGGTGAATATTAAATCTTAGTTAATTTTTCAATGAGTAGAAATTACTTTTCTAAAATAAAAAGAATGAAACTATGGAATTAAACTTGTGATGCTTGTGATGATAATAGATCATCAAATGTGTATCCTAGAATGCTACTTAGCCTAGTTAAGTATTGTTTGGTGATTGTGCACTCCCTATGTATTTATAGATGATAGTAGCGACTAAGCTTTCGAGGAGGAGGAGTTCTACCAAGAAGAAGAAGAAGAAAACTTCAACCACTCCACCCACCAATGCAAGCTACTATTAGCAAGCTAGCACTATCTAAGTGCAAGCCACCATTAACAGTGCAAGCTAACACTTGCAAGTTTAGTGCTTAGCAAGTTAGGATCAAACTAGATGGTTTAGCAAAGATGCCTTAAGCATGCCTTGATCACACTCCCTTTTAACTATTAGTACCCCAAGTCTTAGTTACAAGTTTTACTCCCTTAGTTTACACCAAGTTTTTACTTAGTTTGAAGGTAGCATAAAAATTATAAAACTTGACGTAATTAAAACCCTTTAGATGTCATTCTATGGCATGAAATTGAACCCATCTTTTCCACCTTGGTGAACACTCTTAACTTAGTAGTTTAGAGTAGATCAAAAACCTGAGTCACTTTAGATGGGAACACTTGGTGAAAATGAGCTATGAAAACCTTGGAATGATGAGTCATTCTATTGAGATGTTTTGACATGTGTTGAGAAACACAAAGGACTAATGATGATGAAAATGTTGAGGCATGAGCCTTAACCCTTTTATAAAACTGATGGTTGGATTCAGATGCAATACCATTCCAAATTTACCGTACAACCACACTACCTGAATTGGGTAAGGCTTAGCTGGAAATTTATATGCATTAGTATTAGTTCCCTCACGGGAGAGGTCTGAGCTGAGGCTACCTCTCATGATGTCCACCTATGCAGTGCCCAAGATGACTGATGGTCATGGTTGGGAGGCCATGCTCATAGGAGAGGTGCTTATACTAGGGTGTGTAAAGGGAAGGTTATGTTTGATTATCTGCATACTAAGTATGATGATTCAGGGTTATCCTTGACAGATGTATCGAATCTTGTGGTGAAAGTGTACCACCTCTGCAGAGTGTCAAACTATTCGAATAGTCGCGTCCGCGGTTATGGACAGTTGTAATGGCCATATTGTTTAGTTGTCAGATGTTTTCTAAATACTTTGAAAAGAATGATGAATCTTGACTTGACCACAACAGGGTTGTGTTATGACAATAGCTTCCCAACTTAAGTGATTCTAGGACTTTACTTTATCTTTCTTTGCTTCTGAACTCAGCTTAGGTTTCAAACTTAACTTTATAGTTAAACTTAGAGTTAGCACTTTAACTTAGAAGTTTATACTTGTTAGTGGTAGTTTGCGAGTACTTAAGGAGTACTCATGGCTTTTGTCCCTGGCTATTATCATGGCCAAACTATGAAGGAGACTATCAAGATGATGGCCAACAGGACGGCTATGATAACTAGGACTATCTGCCTTCGTCAGCATTGCTTGTGCCCCTGAAGATGGACCCCACCGCTACACTTATCTTTTATTTCCGCTGCTTGTTGTATTAAGACTGGATCATGAGATCCTTATTTGTGTAAGACCTTATGTATGGTTTGTAATGGATGATGTACTGTGATATCCAATCCGTTATGTCTCGCAAAAATGGTAATCCTGGCATTGCGAGGTATGGCATAACGGGCATCTGGGATTAAAAATCCGGGTGTTGACAAGTTGGTATCAGAGCCATCCTGACCATAGGAGACCCTAGTTACAATGGACGTCAAACAAAAACTTAGTTTCAAAACCAAAGCGAGTATTTATGAAAAACTATCTCCTCTCTTACCCTTGTGGATTCTTTCTCAAAAATGCACGATACTCAAAATTCTTACACTACTACTTAAAAATTGACACACTTGATCACTTCACTAACTTCCTCATCCTTAACTCTTGTAGATGGAGACTCAGTTCAGCAAGTTTTACCAGTTGCGAAATGGAGGTCAACTGATCTTCGAGAGGGATCTGGATTCACTGTCAGAGTTACTAGGACGCCCGCACCCGGAGTTTCTTGGAGCTCAATCTCCAGGACCCCCAGGAGGAGACCTACAATGGCTAGTCACCGCAGATCTTAGAGGAAGCATTGAAGCACCAACTTCTGGAAGAATTCAGTTCTCCGTGAGAGAGAACAACTGGCTAGATGGATTAGCCAGGGCAATGCATGAAGCTCTCGCACGTCTTTGTGCCCTCAGCGTCAACAAGACCCAAGGAACCCGTTTTGCCCACTATGCAAGACGTGATTTCATGAGAATGCCAATGGAGATGCCAGGCCACCCTGAGTTGAGGTGTCAAGTGGAGAACCTTGACTTCTTGCTTCACGATAGACAGCAGGAACTGGACAATGCCAGAGAGTTAGCCAACCAGAACCGTGCCATTGCCGACCAGAAGGCCCAGACTTTCGCACTGCTTGTCCAAGACCGTCAGTCTCTTCGCCGCCAGCGTGCCAAGAAGGATCGCACCATCGCCCGTCTTCGCAAGAAGGTGGCCAACCTCGAGAAGACCGTCAAGGAGCAGGAAGCTCAGCTTGCCGCCAAGGAAGAAGAAGATGAGGGTGAAGACATCCAGGGAGACATGGATTCTTACCTCAGCAATGATGATGATTTTCTGGCGGAGGATGTCGTGGACTTCTACACTGATGACAAGGACTCCGACTTCATCGACGATGAGTAGATGCACTAGAGCACTATCGTAGCATGAGATGTATCGATCTCACTGTATCTTAGCTTGCAGAATGGTTCTTTAAACCATGTGTTTTCCCTTTGATTGTTGTGGTGTGTGTTGTATCGTGTGCTTGCTTGCATGAATAAAAATGAAGTTAGTTGAAAAACCTGAGTCTAACTCAAAGTTTTAGATTTGAAAACCCCAAAACCATGAACCTTAGAAATTTCCCTCTTACGCCTATATCTCAATCTTCAGATGACTCGTGCAAACCAAGGAGGGAGTAGCTCGTCGCAAGACCCAATGCTACAGATCTTGCAGAATCTCATAGCGGACCATGAAGCAAGCCGGGCAGAACGCCAAGCCAACTTAGCAACACTTCAACAGATCGCCTAGATGGCTCTCAACAACCAAGGGCATGGAAATCAGGATCACCAGGGATCCAAACTCAAAAACTTTCAGAACACTAATCCCCCAATCTTCAACCAATCTGAGAACCCATTAGATGTTGATGACTAGTTACAGACCATGGAAAACAACTTAGAAGTTGCCCGAGTTGATGAAAATGAGAAAGTTCTCTTCGCCACCCACTATCTGGCAGGAGATGCAAGAGCTTGGTGGAATAGCATCCGCAATATGAACCATGGTCAAGTGATGACATGGGAAGCATTCAAAGTCAAGTTCAGTCGCACCCACGTCCCGCAAGGTCTAGTCAACAGGATGAGAGATGAGTTCCGTGAATTGAAGCAAGGAAGGATGACTATGGTAGAATACCGTGACAGATTCCTGTCACTTGCCAGATATGCACCTGATGAGATCAACACGGAGGCCAAGAAGACGGAGAGATTCTTGAACGGACTGCGTGATGAGATGCAGATTGTCCTCGTCAACATCCGTTTCTAGGATCTCGAAGAGCTAGTCGACTCTGCCATTCAGATGGAAGGGAAGATTAACCAGGCAAACGACAACCGCAAACGTCGTATGATGCAGCAGTCTAGATCCAACAGCCACCAGAAGTACCGTCCCAACCCTTCACCAGGATATGCACCAAGGAATAACCGACCCCCAAATTCTCGCCCAAGCTACCCCAACCATAGCGGAAGCAATGTGAAGTCCGGAGGAAACAATCACAACTCTGGTAATGCCAACAATTTCAACCGTGCACCTCCCAAGAACCACAACAACAACAACAACAACACTGCACCCAGAACTGGCAGCAATGCTGTACCTGTCGCAGTGAAGGACAAGTCCTAGATCACTTGTTTCGAGTGTGGAGTGAAAGGTCACTACTCCAATGAGTGTCCCAAGAAGACTGCAGCCAATGCCAATGTGAATTCCCCAGCTCAGCAGCAGCGTCGTGTTCAACCAGGAAGGAGATTTGCCCCAGGGAACCCTCACAACCGCAACGGCCGTCTCTTCCACATGAATGCAGAAGAAGCCCAGGAAGTGCCAGATGTAGTGCTGGGTATGTTTTCTGCCAACTCAGTTTTAGCAAGAGTATTGTTTGATTCGGGAGCATCGCATTCATTTGTCACCGAAGAATTTGCATGCACTAGTAAGATTCGTCCAACCAACCTGAAGCATGTCATGATAGTTCTTATCCCCGGTTCAACAACCAAAGCTAGAAAAATTTGCAAAGTTGTACCTATCAGAATACATGTGATAGATTTTTATGCCAACCTAATTGTACTTGGAACCAAAGGATTGGAAGTAGTACTAGGTATGGACTGGATGTCAAGGCATAAAGGATTGATAAACTGTGCTAAGAAAGCCATCACCATGACCAGTAGTTCTGGAGTAACAGTAGAGCATATCTCTGAAACCTTACCCCGACAATTCAAGTGCAACCGGAGTGTAGCCTTGCCCACCATAGACCAAGTCAGAGTAGTTTGTGAATACCCGACGTATTCCCAGATGAATTGCCAGGTATGCCCCCGGATAGGGATATTGAGTTAATTATCGAACTAATCCCTGGAACCGGACCTATAGCCCAGAGACCCTATAGCATGAACCCCTCAGAGCTAGTGGAACTGAAGAAGCAATTGGATGCTATGCTAGCCAAAGGCTTGATTCAACCAAGTGCATCGCCATGGAGATCACCAGTGTTATTCGTTGACAAGGCAGATGGAGGCAATCGTCTGTGCACAGATTACAGAAAGTTGAATGATGTCACCATCAAGAATAAGTACCCCTTTCCAAAGATAGAGGATCTATTTGATCAGTTGACTGGAGCTCAGGTATTCTCAAAGATTGATCTTAGGACTGGTTATCACCAACTTAAGATTCGTGCAACGGATATTCTGAAGACTGCCTTTACTTCTCGCTATGGTTTATACGAGTATACGGTTATGTATTTTGGATTAACCAATGCCCCTGCTTATTTCATGAATCTCATGAATAAGATCTTTATGAATTTCCTAGATAAGTTTGTAGTTGTGTTTATCGACGACATCCTTATCTACTCTAAGTCCGAAGAAGAGCATGAGCAACATCTGAGAGTTATCCTAGAAACCCTTAGAGAACATCAGTTATATGCCAAGTTCAGCAAGTGTGAGTTTTGGTTGAAAGAAGTAGGATTCCTAGGACATATTGTGTATGCCGGAGGAGTCTCTATTGATCCCGCCAAGATCAAAGATGTCGAAGAATGGGAAGCCCCAACCACTCAAACCCAAGTCCATGCATTTCTCGGATTAGCGGGATATTGCCGCAAATTCGTAGGAGGATTCTCGAGCATAGCCCGACCAATGACCCAATTATTGAAGAAGGACAAGAAGTTTGATTGGACAGACAAATGTGAAGCCAGTTTCCAGGAGCTGAAGAGGAGATTGATATCAGCCCCAATTTTGGTCATGCCAGACATCAAGAAGCCCTTTGATGTGTATTGCGAAACATCCAAGATTGGTCTAGGATGTTGATACGTCCATTTTGCATCCCTATTCTATGTCTTAATTCACTATTATTCATTGATATATTTCGTATTGAGAGGTGATACTTATGTTATTTCATTTGTTTTTGCATGGTTGATGACTTTTGGAGCATGGACCGCTGTAGTCAGGATTCTAACGAAAAAGATGTTGTTTGGAGGCAAAATTCACGAAGATCAGAAAATCCGGGAAAATATACGGAAAATTCTATTTTTCCAAAAGACTCGGGATGCCAGAAGATGAAGTGGAGGTGGGCCATAGGGGGCCCACACCACCCCATGGCGCGGGCAAGCCTGGGCCGCGCCAGGGAGTGGTGTGGCCGCCCTGGCCCACTCCAGCCTCTCCCCTCTAGCGTATATCAACCTCCCAAAACCCTAAGACTCGGGGAGCAACCACAGAAATATTCTGCCGCCTCTGCGGGGCGGAAAACACCGAGAGAGAAAGATCTCTCCGGCAGACAGATTTCTGCCGGGGGAATTCCTTCCCGGAGAGGGGAGATTGCCGCCATCAACACCACCATCAAGCTGGACTTCATCGGGATCATCATCATCATCATCACCACCATCATCACCATCAGCACCCTCATCACCATCTCCATATTGCTGTAACAATTGGTTGAATCTTGCTATAGTTCATAGGGGAAACTTTCCCGGTGTTGATTACTGTTTGTAGTTGATGCTATTGAGTGAGTCCATATTACTCTTTCATAGTCCATCCCGGTGATCATTTACTCTTTATACACGAATTATGCGGGTTGTTCAAGTGTGCAGGTATTACTACAGATCAAGTTAAGAAGAAGTTATTCTCATTATCACTGAAAGGAAGAGCTGAGGAATGATATAAGCTGCTGAAGAATGGTCAAGCTCTAGAATGGGAGGAAATAGTGCCTCTCTTTTATTCAAAGTTTTATCCTCCTAGTGAGATTCATAAATATCGGAATCAAATATACAACTTTTGGCCTCTTGATGGAGAGAGTACAGCTCAAGCTTGGGGGAGATTGAAGTTACTGATGCTCAAATGTCCCATTCATGAGCTCCCCAATAATATTATTATCAACAACTTTTATGCAAGGCTCCCTCTACATGACAAAGATTTATTGGACGCTTCTTGTGCCGGATCATTCACTCGCATGGAAGAAGAAGTTAAATGGGACCTTCTAGATCGTATTCAAGACAATGCTGAAGCTTGGGAGAATGACAAAGGTAGAAAGTCAGGTATAAATTACGATTATGAATGCATTGAATCTTTTATGGGAACTGATGACTTTCAAAATATTAGTAATCATTATGGTCTTGATTTGCAAGTTATTACGAATTGTTTTAGAACTTTTGCTTCCTATATCGAAATTCCAAAAAGGGGATGTTACAAATACCATGCACCTTATAAAGATATTGCTGACTATGCTCCTATTGGAAGTGCTGAGTATTACATTATTGATCCCATCTTACCCGAACCTTATATCGAGAAGATTCCCTTTCCCGAAAAGGTAAAGGACCATCCTATGATAACTAATGTTATCACCAAAAGTGAAAAAAGAACTGCAAAACCTGATGAACAAATAAACATTGAACCTGTGGTAGCAATTGTGAAAGACCTTGTCACTAAAAGCGTAGAAGACAGGCACATAGTCTTTTGTGAAGATGATTCTAATATTGTTTCACATCCCAATAGAACTAAAAAGGCTAGTGTTCCTGTGCTTTCTGTTAGAATTGGTGATCATTGCTATTATGGTTTATGTGATATTGGTGCAAGTTCTAGTGCTATTCCATATGAGCTCTACAGAGAAATTATGCATGAGATCAGTCCTTGCGAGTTGGAAGAGATTGATGTGGTTATTCACCTTGCTAATAGAGAGACCATCTCTCCAATTGGTATTGTGCGAGACGTGGAAGTTCTTTGCGGTAAGATTAAGTACCCCGCTGATTTTTTAGTACTTGGTTCAGCTGCTAGTAAAACTTATCCTATCATTTTCGGTAGACCTTTCTTGAGTACTTGTGGGGCTATTATTGATTGCAAGAGGGAGAAGATCTTGACTAAGTTTGATGGGGAATCCTATGAGTTTAATTTTTCGAAATTTGCTAAAGAACCTTGCGAATAGGAAACCCATAATGAGGATTTTAGGGTTGAACAACTTGCTTCTATTTCTCTTGCTCCTAACAATGCTCTGCAGCAATTTATGGAAGAACATGAAAGTGAAATCTTCATGGAAGAAAGGAATGAGATTGACATGATTCTCCATGATCAACCTATGATGCTTAAGCACGACTTGCCTGTTGAGGACTTGGGTACCACGATGCCACCTAAAAAGGACCCGGTCTTCGATCTAAAACCTCTCCCTGATGATCTAAAATATGATTTTATTGATGATAAAAAGATATATCCTGTTATTATTAGCGCTAAACTTTCAGGGGAGGAAGAAGAAAGATTATTGGAAGTTTTGAAGAAACACCGAGGAGCTATGGGCTATACTCTGGATGATTTGAAAGGGATTTCACCTACTATATGTCAGCATTCTATCAACATAGAACCAGATGCGAAACCCGTAGTGGAGCACCAACGACGTTTAAATCCTAAGATGAAGGAAGTGGTAAGGAATGAGGTATTGAAACTCCTTGATGCTGGTATTATTTACCCTATTGCTGATAGTGAATGGGTTAGTCCTGTTCACTGTGTCCCTAAAAAGGGAGGTATTACCGTTGTCCCTAATGATAATGATGAACTTATTCCTCAAAGAATAGTGGTAGGCTATAGGATGTGCATTGATTTTAGGAAAGTCAATAAAGTCACTAAGAAAGATCACTACCCGCTTCCTTTTATTGATCAAATGTTGGAAAGGTTATCTAAAAAGACCCATTTTTGCTTTCTTGATGGTTATTCTAGTTTCTCTCAAATTGCTGTTAAACAACAAGATCAAGAAAAAACTACTTTTACTTGCCCTTATGGAACTTATGCTTATAGACGTATGCCTTTTGGTTTATGTAATGCTCTTGCTACTTTCCAAAGGTGCATGTCTGCTATCTTTCATGGCTTTTGTGAGGAAATTGTAGAAGCGTTCATGGATGACTTTTCTGTATACGGAACTTCTTTTGATAATTGTCTGCACAACCTTGATAAAGTTTTGCAGAGATGTGAAGAAACTAATCTTGTTCTTAATTGGGAGAAATGCCACTTCATGGTTAACGAAGGGATTGTTCTTGGGCATAAAGTTTCTGAAAGAGGAATAGAAGTTGATAGAGCTAAGGTTGAGGCAATTGAGAAGATGCCATGCCCAAGAGACATAAAAGGTATTCGTAGTATCCTTGGTCATGCTGGTTTCTATAGAAGGTTTATTAAAGACTTTTCTAGGATATCAAAACCCCTTACTAATCTTCTTCAAAAGGATGTACCCTTCGTTTTTGATGATGATTGTAAGGAAGCTTTTGAAACTCTAAAAAAGGCTTTAACAATAGCTCCTATTGTTCAACCACCTGATTGGAGTTTACCCTTTTAAATAATGTGTGATGCTAGTGATTTTGCTGTAGGTGCTGTCCTTGGGCAACGTATTGATAAAAAGCTGAACGTTATCCATTATGCTAGTAAGACTCTAGACACTGCTCAAAGGAATTATGCTACTACTGAAAAGGAATTTCTAGCTGTTGTCTTTGCTTGTGATAAGTTTAGGCCCTATATTGTGGACTCAAATGTAACCAGTCATATTGATCATGCTGCTATTAAATATCTTATGCCAAAGAAGGACGCTAAGCCTAGGCTAATTAGATGGGTACTGCTTTTACAAGAGTTTGATATACACATAGTGGATAGGAAGGGTGCTGAAAATCCTGTAGCTGATAATTTATCTCGTTTGGAAAACATCTCTTTTGATCCTATGCCTGTTAATGATAGTTTCCCAAATGAACAGTTAGCCGCAGTAGAGGTGAACTCTCGAGGAAGCCCTTGGTATGCTGATTATGCTAACTTTATTGTCTCCAAGTATTTTCCTCCAACTCTTACAGCTCAACAAAGAAGGAAGTTCTTCTATGATTTGAGGCATTATTTTTGGGATGACCCACACTTATACAAAGAAGGAGTTGATGGTATTATGCGAAGATGTGTTCCAGAATATGAGCAAAAAGAAATATTGCGTAAATGTCATGGTAGAGCCTATGGAGGACATCATGCGGGAGATAGAACCGCACAAAAGGTATTACAATCAGGTTTCTATTGGCCTACCCTTTTTAAGGATGCAAGAAAATTTGTTTTATCTTGTGATGAATGTCAACATGTTGGTAATATTTCTAGACGCAATGAAATGCCTATGAACTACTCTCTAGTTATTGAACCTTTTGGTTGTTGGGGATTTGACTTTATGGGTCATTTCCCTCCTTTGAAAGGCTATACTCATATTCTTGTTGCCGTTGATTATGTTACTAAGTGGGTAGAAGCCATTCCTATGAAGAGTGCTAACGGGGAAACCTCTCTAAAAATGTTTAAGGATGTTATCTTTCCTAGGTTTGGAGTGCCTAGGTATCTCATGACTGATGGGGGTTCTCATTTCATTCATGGCGGTTTTAGGAAGACACTCGCTAAGTATGATGTTAATCATAGAATTGCTTCAGCTTATCATCCCCAAACTAGCGGGCAAGTAGAGTTATCAAATAGAGAAATTAAATCTATCTTGCAAAAGAATGTTAATAGGTCTAGAAAAAACTGGGCTAAGAAGTTGAATGATGCTTTATGGGTTTATAGAACTGCTTACAAAAATCCTATGGGAATGTCCCCGTATAAAATGGTTTATGGGAAAGCTTGCCACTTACCATTAAAATTAGAACACAAAGCTTACTGGGCAGTGAAAGAACTAAATAGAGATTGTAAGCTAGCTAGTGAGAAAAGACTTTTTGACTTAAGTTCTTTAGATGAATGGAGGAGTGAAGCCTATGAGAATGCTAGGATCTTTAAAGAAAAAGTTAAAAGATGGCATGACAAGCGAATACTTAAGAGAGAATTTCATGTTGGTGAGAAAGTTCTATTGTATAGGTCTCGTCTCAGATTTTTTACAGGTAATCTACTATCAAAATGGGAAGGACCTTTCATCATTGAAGAAGTATACCGTTCAGGAGCAATAAAGATTTCTTCTCTAAAAGATAATACTACACAAGTAGTGAATGGACAGCGACTCAAACACTATATTGCTGGAGATTCTTACAATGAAGATGTTGATGCCTTTCAAGTTATAACTCCAGAGAAATTCATTGAGGACAAAATTCAGAGACCTGCAGAGTCTGTGTTCAAATAGGTAACAGTTCTGGTAAGAAAAGTCACGAAAATACAACCCAACTATATTTTTGCAGTTTTCAGTCAATAAGGAAAGCTACGAAGGAAAAAAGGGACGGAACCGGAGCCGGGGTGGCCCACACCACCCCATGGCGCGGGCCCACCCCTGGCCGCGCCACCAGGTGGTGAGGCCACCCAGGACCCCGTCTCCGACCCGTTTTCTCCCTGTACCTTCCTTTTGATATGAAACTTCGTAATATATAACCCCCTGGATCTTTCGAGGTTTGTATATCGTGTTTTCGTCGTGTTTTTGTTTCGATCTGTTTCTGCTAGGTGGAATCCCAGATTTGGAGCCACAATGTCTTCCTCTGGAACATCCAAGGGAGATTCCTTAGAAGATATCATCAACCCATACATGAGAGAATTGAAGATTCATCCCAAGGAGTTGTTGCTCGAAGGTGGAGAGGTCCGGATTAAAGAGGTTCAAGGCCCTAAAGGTGAAGGAAGTCTGGAGGACAGGATGGAAGCACTTGAGCATGAAGTCTTTAGGTACAGGAAGATGGCGGAGCACGAAGTGGATATCATCCATAAGATTTGTTCCGAACTCATCACCGAGCACCAGAAGGAGACTGCTGAACTCAAAGACGAAGTCCTCTCACTCCGCCAAACAACCAACGAACTGCAAGCACAGTTCTATGACGTTCAAAATCAAAACTGTGAGTATGAGGCTAGATTTAAACGCATAAGTGCTGCTGCAAGTTTCAGGATGTTGGAAACCATGATGTCCTTTGTTGATGGGAAGCCTTTACCCTGGAAGACGGACGAAGATGAGAATATACCACCACCACCAAAGGAGTAATTCGTCATCAGGTTTGGCATCCCCTTGGTTTGTTCCAAACTTGGGGGAGTGCCGCGGTATCATATCACTATCTTCTACCTTTTTACCTTATTAGTAGAGTCATATCATGAATAGAGGAGTTATTATGTAGTATGTTTTGCATTATGGAAGTGTCCCCTCTCTCGTTAGATTTGTATCCCTTGGTGTGAGTTTCCGTTATGGAATACTAATGAGAAGTTCTATCATTCACTCTATTGCATAGCTTATGTTAGTTTTCAATTCGTGGTTATATGATTGATCTTGTTGTTAGTATTGGTAGCACTCTGGGATCATTGAGTTAATTTAGTTGGTTTTGGCAAACCTGGCTCGGTCAGTAGCAACACCCTTTTTGAGAGTTGAAAAGAAAAAGATAGAAGTACTCGATAGAAAAATAATTTCATCATCTTTCTTTCTTGATTTGCTCATAAGTTTAGTATTCTCTAGTTAAGATCTTTTGTGCTTCCAAGGAAGATTGCATGTTTGTCTTTATCACTTGTATGTTTGTGTGTTTCCTTCAACTCTTATACTTGCTACCCAGCCTTGCTAGCCAAAAACCTGTACTGAGGGGGTATTCTTCTCGTGCATCCATCTCCTTTAAACCAAAACCTTTGCCATTTGTGTCCACCATACCTACCTAGTAGCATTATTGCTATTCCAAGTAAATTCTTGTTTTATCTACCTCCCAAATTAAACTTGTTATGCGAAAATTAGTGATTAAAGCTCTCACGAACTTGATGGCACACTTTACTTTCTTGCATTTAATAAACTTGAACCATCGGGTCCTTCTTTGTTGCGTATATGCTTGCGCTTTATGAGTTGAAGTTAGCCGAACCATGTATCATGGGGACCGCTTTCAACACTTCATTGGTACGTGTACCTAGTTGATATCATGTTCTTTTGCTTATGGATCCCGGCGGTGTGAAATAAAAGTGGAACTTGTAAGATCATGGAGTTTATATGTGTGTTAGAGAAACGCTTGGGCCGCTAGCCTAAGCCATGCCTAATCATGGTGGAAACTTGCAGCATAACTATAGTGAGCATTCTATGAAGCATCCTCAATAAAAACCTATGCAAATAGCAAATAAAAAGATCGCTGAGATGCTCACTGTCTGCTTGCCTTGTCATTTTGATTATGGGATAGCTCTTGTGTCATGTGCAAGGGGTACCCCATTGGCGGTTCTCAATGATACGCATGTATTTACAATGACAAGATCTTGCTCGTGACTGAAGTTGAGTAGCATGAGGATCGGTACTCATAAATAAGGGGCATGAGATTTCAACTTATAACTTGTCAAGCATATCCTCTTAGTGGTGTCACTATAACCTTAATCACCAAAAGATGCCTATGATAGGGGCAATGAGAGCTTGGGGGGAGTTGATACGTCCATTTTGCATCACTATTCTATGTCTTAATTCACTATTATTCATTGATATATTTCGTATTGAGAGGTGGTACTTATGTTATTTCATCTGTTTTTGCATGGTTGATGACTTTTGGAGCATGGACCGCTGCAGTCAGGATTCTGACGGAAAAGGTGCTGTTTGGAGGCAAAATTCGCGAAGATCAGAAAATCTTGGAAAATATACGGAAAATTCTATTTTTCCAGAAGACTCGGGATGCCAGAAGATGGAGTGGAGGTGGGCCACAGGGGGCCCACACCACCCCATGACGCGGGCAAGCCTGGGCGGCGCCAGGGAGTGGTGTGGCCGCCCTGGCCCACTCCAGCCTCTCCCCTCTAGCGTATATCAACCTCCCGAAACCCTAAGACTCGGGGAGCGACCATAGAAAGATTCCACCGCCTCTGCGGGGCGGAAAACACCGAGAGAGAAAGATCTCTCCGGCAGACAGATTCCTGCCGGGGGAATTCCTTCCCGGAGAGGGGAGATCGTCACCATCAATACCACCATCAAGCTGGACTTCATCGGGATCATCATCATCATCACCACCACCATCATCACCATCAGCACCCTCATCACCATATCCATATTGCTGTAACAATTGCGTTGAATCTTGCTATAGTTCATAGGGGAAACTTTCCCGGTGTTGATTACTCTTTGTAGTTGATGCTATTGAGTGAACCATTGAATTATTGTTTATGTTCAGATTGTTATACATCATTATTCCATCTCTGATCATGATCCATATGATGTCTTGTGAGTAGTTCGTTTTGTTCTTGAGGACATGGGAGAAGTCTTGTTGTTAGTAGTGGAGTTGCGTTGAGAAAGATTCAATAGATTGTTATTTAAGTTGTGGTGTACTTCTTCTAGTGGTGTCATGTGAACGTCGACTACATGACACTTCACCTATATGGGCCTAGGGGAATGCATTGTGTATTTGGCTACTAATCGTAGGGGTTGCCGGAGTGACAGAAACCTGAACCCCCGTTAGGAAACCATTGCACAAGGGACGTAAGGGTCTTAGAGTTTAAAGCTGTGGTTAGGTTTCTACCTTAATTACTTTCTTGTACTTATGGATGTTTGCAAGGGGGTTTAATCACAAGTATGTATTTAGTCTTGGATGGGGCGGTACATTAGCACAGGTTCACCCACACAACACTTAGCAAGCTAGAGAAGATTAATCGACTATATGAAGCGAAAGCACTTGACAGTCTTCCCACGTGTCCTCGAGAACGTTTGGTCATCTATAGAAATACAACCGGCTTGTCCTTTGCTGCATAAAGTATTGGGCCACTTGCTGCATTTATTCTTACTGTCTTTTGTTTACTCGTACTTTGTTTACTTGCTTTATCGAAAACCCCTAAAAATCCGGTTGCTAAGTATTTGCAGAGAATTCCTGATCCATACCACTAGCCAGCACCTTCTGCTCCTTGTTGGGTTCGACACTCTTACTTATCGAAAATACTGCGATACACCCCCTATACTTGTGGGTCATCAGATGTGTATTGATGCAAGAAGGCAAAGTCATCGCTTATCTGTCTCGACAACTGAAGAAGCATGAGCAGAACTATCCGACCCATGATCTTGAGCTAGCAGCTGTGGTCCTAGCACTGAAGACATGGCGTCATTATTTGATGGGTAATCGCTGTGAGATTTACTCAGATCATAAGAGCCTGAAGTATATCTTCACTCAGAAGGAGCTGAATATGAGGCAAAGAAGATGGATAGAGTTAATCAAGGATTATGACCTTGACATTCACTATCACCCCGGCAAAGCCAATGTGGTAGCGGATGCTCTTAGCAGATTGCCGTGTAGGCTTAACACCATGATCAAGGAGAAGCAACCCAGTTTGTATGAGGAGTTGGAGCAGTTCAGGACTGAATTAGTTAGCAAAGGATTCCTAGCTAGCATTGAACTTCAACCCACTTTGATTAGCCAAATCAAGGAAGCCCAGAAGGGAAATGAAAGTATCGACGGAATCAAATGTCGTATTGGTACAGAAAAGGTACCTGGATTCATTGAAGACGAAGAAGGAGTACTGTGGTACAAAGGACGTATCTGTGTGCCAGCAGATTCGGAGCTGAAGGAGGTTATCATGAAGGAAGCTCATGATACTCTTTATTCTATCCACCTCGGAGGAACAAAGATGTATCAGGATTTGAAAGAGCAATTTTGGTGGCACAAGATGAAGAGAGAGATCAGAAGCTACATCGCCAAATGTGACATCTGTCAAAGAGTCAAGGCAGAGCACCAGAGACCTGCAGGACTGTTGCAACCATTACAGATTCCAGAATGGATGTGGGATTCCATCGGAATGGACTTTATCACCGGTTTACCTACTTCTAGTAGGGGAAATGACTCAATCTGGGTCATAGTTGATAGACTGTCCAAGGTAGCCCACTTTATACCTGTCAAGACCACTTACCAGAGTGCAAAGTGAGCAGAGCTGTACATTGCTAGGATTGTTAGTCTGCATGGAACCCCCAAGACCATAGTATCAAATCGAGGAACCCAGTTTACCTCGAGATTTTGGCAGAAAGTCCAAGAAGGATTAGGAAACAAGTTGAACTTCAGCATAGCATATCACCCGCAAACAGATGGACAGACTGAGAGAGCCAACCAGATCCTAGAGGATATGCTTAGAGCTTGTGTGTTGGAATATGGATCAAAATGGGAAGACTGCCTGCCTTTCACAGAATTCTCATATAACAACAGTTATCAAGCTAGTTTCCAAATGGCACCATTTGAATTCCTATACGGAAGAAAGTGCCGTACCCCTTTGAATTGGTCGCAAGTAGGAGAGAGTCAGATCTTCAGACCCGACATTCTCCGCGAAGCAGAAGAGAAAGTTCACAAAGTCCGTGAGCACCTCAAGACCGCCCAGTCCAGACAGAAGAGTTATGCTGACAAGATCAGAAGAGACCTGACTTTCAATGTCAGAGATTTTGTATATCTCAAGGTTTCACCATTGAAAGGAACTCAACGCTTTAGTCTGAAGGGAAAGTTAGCCCCCAGATATATCGGACCTTTCAAGATTCTGAACCGTCGAGGAGAAGTATCGTATCAACTGGACCTGCCTGAAGAGATGTCAGCCATCCACAATGTGTTCCATATCTCGTTACTTCGCAAATGTCTGGAAGTGCCCGAGAAGACTGAAGTTTTCAAGAACATCCATCACAAAGCTGTGGAAATCAACAATGACCTGACCTATCGAGAAGTATCAATCCGTATCTTAGAAGAAGCCTACAGAACCACCAGGACTAGGAGTATCAAGTTTCTCAAGATTCAGTAGAGCAACCATACCGAGGAAGAAGCTACTTTGGAGCGAGAAGATTACATTAGGACAGAGTTCCCAGATCTCCTTAGTTCCTAGTTTTCTTTGTAAATCTCGGGAAGAGATTTTGTTTAAGGGGGGGGGGAAGGTTTGTAACATCTCAAAACTTCAATCCAAGCTTATCAAGCTCAAATCAACCAAAAATGGGGTTAACAAAAACTTTTTCAAATTTAAAATGAAAGCATTCATATATGTGTGCATTTAAAATAGGAGTTGTTTGAATTGCCATGATTGAGTGATCCAATGCTTGTAAAATGTTTCTTAGGTGATTTAAACATCATCTACATCATTCCCAAACTTTTCCTAAAGAAAATCAACTCAAAAAGAATTAAAAAGGAGGAATGGTCATTTTGCCCATTTTAATCCACTACACTACTTTCAGTGTTCCTAGCACTCATTTCTTAAGAGAAACAATTCTTGATCTTTGTACCCCTTGCTAGTACACATAATGAGGTACCAAGGCCCACCTTTTGATCTGCTAAAAACATTCTTTTACGTATTTTAAATAGCATTTGAAAATTGAATCTAATGCATATGCATAGATCACCCCTATTTCAAAACCCCTCTATTTGAGCTCCACTTTCAAAACCCTTGTAACCAGACACTACCTAGCACTAGTGGAGATCACTCAAAAATTTTGAAACCAAAATTCAAAACTTTTTCTCTTTCGGCCATTTTGTCAAACACCTTGCTGGCAAGATCATTGTGGCCTAACTAATTCTGTTTTGGGCTGATTTTGTCTAGCAATTTTGAAGTGCTTTGATCATCTTGTCCCCCTCAAGCCTGACCAGACCCACACCAGCATCTCCCCTACCTCCTAGCTGCACTACACAGCCATGCCGAGCCACCTCTCGCCGGCCGACCGTGGACTCACCGCAACAACCCTCTCCTGCCTCTCTCTCCATGTCTAGGAGGTAGCTCACACCTCACCGCCACCCTCTGTCCCCTGCCCGAGCCCCGCCCTGCAGTGGACCACCGAGGATACCATGCGCCCAGTGCCACCGCACCATGCCAGTGCCGCCCCCAGAGCGCGCTCTGTCCCCGCTCGCACAGACCGCCCCTTGGCCGCAGCCCGCGCCCGCCGCTCTGCCACGACCTGGAGAACATCCTAGACACCCCCGTTCGTTGCCCAACGCCTCACAGCCACCGCTCGCCGTGGACACCGCCGCCTCTGCCGCTCAGAGCGCCACCTCGCCCAGACTGCATGCCACCGCCCCTACGGCCACATTCAATGCCTAGAGCACCGCCAGGGAACCGCACGTCGATCGCCACCCACAGCCATGCGTCTACCCCGCCGTAGCCATGTTGCCATCGTCGCCTGCCCATCCCGCTCGGTCTCACCGTCGGGCCTATAAAAGGAGGCCTCCCCAGCCTCTTCTCTCCACACCACTCCACTCCCCTCACCTCTCTGAACCTCACCCACCTCTAGCCGGAGCAAGGCGAGCTCTGCCTCGCCGGAGCAGCCATAGCAGAAGGAGAAGGGCGCCGCTGATTGCGACCACCCCAAGCTCTGCCGCAACCGCGCCTCGCCTTGCCGTCATCTTCCACTTCGTTTGCCCGCCTCGCCGACCCTGCTGGAGCCCTGGTATGTCCCCAGCAGACCCCCACCGAGCCGCTAGGGTTCGACCTTGCCGGCGACCTGTTCGTCGTCGATGACGACCCTCAACCGTAGATTTCCCTTCTAATCCTACGGCCCACAGCGCGTGTACCGTTTCGCGTGTTAAGTGCCGCTGACAAGCGGGACCCCCCTGTCAGCTGAGCCCCGCGCCACGGAACGCCACTGGGCTGGCCCAAGTTCTTTCCCGCGCTAGCCCACCCGTTCAAATCTGGATTTTTCTTTTTAGTTAAATCTAGTTTCTGTCCAGTATTTTAAAATTCAATTCTAGGAGTTTGACAAATCCAAATTGCATGAAACAAATTGTGCCTGAAAGGTATTAAGATGATCTATCCAAGCCCGTTGGATTTAATTCAATTAGAGTTATAGATCTCTCCTAATAAAAATAAGAAGACAGAAGCATTTGCAACTTGCAACATTTTTATAAAATCAACCAAGTTAGCTTTTGAGTTGATTTCAACTCTCAAAAATCACATTTCATCATATCCATATATGTAACAATATTAAGGTTTACATGTAGTGACTTTGGACTAGTACCAAAATAATGCTATATAGGCATTTCTAGTCACTTTAAATCATTAAATAAGGAACTTAAACCAAAGTAATATTGATCCAACCTTTAATTCTCATTCCCATGTGTTAAGATATGTGGTGATGACATGTGTCCACATGATCCCTTATCTTAAGTGGTGAATATTAAATCTTAGTTAAATTTTCAATGAGTAGAAATTACTTTTCTAAAATAAAAAGAATGAAACTATGGAATTAAACTTGTGATGCTTGTGATGATAATAGATCATCAAATGTGTGTCCTAGAATGCTACTTAGCCTAGTTAAGTATTGTTTGGTGATTGTGCACTCCCTATGTATTTATAGACGATAGTACCGACCAAGCTTTCGAGGAGGAGGAGTTCTACCAAGAAGAAGAAGAAAACTTCAACCACTGCACCCACCAATGCAAGCTACTATTAGCAAGCTAGCACTATCTAAGTGCAAGCCACCATTAACAGTGCAAGCTAACACTTGCAAGTTTAGTGCTTAGCAAGTTAGGATCAAACTAGATGGTTTAGCAAAGATGCCTTAAGCATGCCTTGATCACACTCCCTTTTAACTATTAGTACCCCAAGTCTTAGTTACAAGTTTTACTCCCTTAGTTTACACCAAGTTCTTTACTTAGTTTGAAGGTAGCATAAAAAGTATAAAACTTGACCTAATTAAAACCCTTTAGATGTCATTCTATGGCATGAAATTGAACCCATCGTTTCCACCTTAGTGAACACTCTTAACTTAGTAGTTTAGAGTAGATCAAAAACCTGAGTCACTTTAGATGGGAACACTTGGTGAAAATGAATTATGAAAACCTTGGAATGATGAGTCATTCTATTGAGATGTTTTGACATGTGTTGAGAAACACAAAGGACTGATGATGATGAAAATGTTGAGGCATGAGCCTTAACCCTTTTATAAAACTGATGGTTGGATTCGGATGCAATACCATTCCAAATTTACCGTACAACCACACTACCTGAATTGGGTAAGGCTTAGCTGGAAATTTATATGCATTAGTATTAGTTCCCTCACGGGAGAGGTCTGAGCTGAGGCTACCTCTCATGATGTCCACCTATGCAGTGCCCAAGATGACTGATGGTCATGGTTGGGAGGCCATGCTCATAGGAGAGGTGCTTATACTAGGGTGTGTAAAGGGAAGGTTATGTTTGATTATCTACATACTAAGTATGATGATTCAGGGTTATCCTTGACAGATGTATCGGATCTTGTGGTGAAAGTGTACCACCTCTGCAGAGTGTCAAACTATTCGAATAGTCGCGTCCGCGGTTATGGACAGTTGTAATGGCCATATTGTTTCGTTGTCAGATGTTTTCTAAATACTTTGAAAAGAATGATGAATCTTGACTTGACCACAACAGGGTTGTGTTATGACAATAGCTTCCCAACTTAAGTGATTCTAGGACTTTACTTTATCTTTCTTTGCTTCTGAACTCAGCTTAGGTTTCAAACTTAACTTTGTAGTTAAACTTAGAGTTAGCACTTTAACTTAGAAGTTTATACTTGTTAGTGGTAGTTTACGAGTACTTAAAGAGTACTCATGGCTTTTGTCCCTGGCTATTATCATGGACAGACTATGAAGGAGACTATCAAGATGATGGCCAACAGGACGACTATGATAACTAGGACTATCTGCCTTTGTCAGCATTGCTTGTGCCCCTGAAGATGGACCCCACCGCGACGCTTATCTTTAATTTCCGCTGCTTGTTGTATT
The DNA here is from genome assembly GCA_910589775.1 of Avena eriantha. Classification (NCBI taxonomy): domain Eukaryota; kingdom Viridiplantae; phylum Streptophyta; class Magnoliopsida; order Poales; family Poaceae; genus Avena; species Avena eriantha. Next base: position 371,492,051 of record OU342746.1, on the reverse strand, counting down.
AAGACTGGCTCATGAGATCCTTATTTGTGTAAGACCTTATGTATGGTTGGTAATGGATGATGTACTGTGATATCCAATCCGTTATGTCTCGCAAAAATGGTAATCCTGGGATTGCGAGGTATGGCATAACGGGCATCTGGGATTAAAAATCTGGGTTTTGACAAATTGGTATCAGAGCCATCCTGACCATAGGAGACCCTAGTTACAATGGAAGTCAAACAAAAACTTAGTTTCAAAACCAAAGTGAGTATTTATGAAAAACTATCTCCTCTCTTACCCTTGTGGATTCTTTCTAAAAAATGCACGATACTCAAAATTCTTACACTACTACTTAAAAATTGACACACTTGATCACTTCACTAACTTCCTCATCCTTAATTCTTGTAGATGGAGACTCAGTTCGGCAAGTTTTACCAGTTGGGAAACGGAGGTCAACTGATCTTCGAGAGGGATCTGGATTCACTGTCAGAGTTACTAGGACGCCCGCACCCGGAGTTTCTTGGAGCTCAACCTCCAGGACCCCCAAGAGGAGACCTACAGTGGCTAGTCACCGCAGATCTTAGAGGAAGCATTGAAGCACCAACTTCTGGAAGAATTCAGTTCTCCGTGAGAGAGAACAACTGGCTAGATGGATTAGCCAGGGCAATGCATGAAGCTCTCGCACGTCTATGTGCCCTCAGCGTCAACAAGACCCAAGGAACCCGTTTTGCCCACTATGCATGACGTGATTTCATGGGAATGCCAATGGAGATGCCAGGCCACCCCGAGTTGAGGCATCAAGTGGAGAACCTTGACTTCTTGCTTCACGACAGACAGCAGGAACTGGACAATGCCAGAGAGTTAGCCAACCAGAACCGTGCCATTCTGACCAAAAGGCCCAGACTTTCGCACTGCTTGTCCAAGACCGTCAGTCTCTTCGCCGCCAGCGTGCCAAGAAGGATCGCACCATCGCTCGTCTTCGCAAGAAGGTGGCCGACCTCGAGAAGACCGTCAAGGAGCAGGAAGCTCAGCTTGCCACCAAGGAATAAGAAGATGAGGGTGAAGACATCTAGGGAGACATGGATTCTTACCTCAGCAATGATGATGATTTTTTGGCGGAGGATGCCGTGGACTTATACACTGATGATGAGGACTCCGACTTCATCGACGATGAGTAGATGCACTAGAGCACTGTCGTAGCATGAGATGTATCGATCTCACTGTATCTTAGCTTGCAGAATGGTTCTTCAAACCATCTATTTTCCCTTTGATTGTTGTGGTGTGTGTTGTATCGTGTGCTTGCTTGCATGAATGAAAATGAAGTTAGTTGAAAAACCTGAGTCTAACTCAAAGTTTTAGATTTGAAAACCCCAAAACCATGAACCTTAGAAATTTCCCTCTTACCCCTATATCTCAATCTTCAGATGACTCGTGGAAACCAAGGAGGGAGCAGCTTGTCGCAAGACCCAATGCTACAGATCTTGCAGAATCTCATAACGGACCGTGAAGCAAGCTGGGCAGAACGCCAAGCCAACTTAGCAACACTTCAATAGATCGTCCAGATGGCTCTCAACAACCAAGGGCATGGAAATCAGGATCACTAGGGATCCAAACTCAAAAACTTTCAGAACACTAATCCCCCAATCTTCAACCAATCTGAGAACCCATTAGATGATGATGACTAGTTACAGACCATGGAAAACAACTTAGAAGTTGCCCTAGTTGATGAAAATAAGAAAGTTCTCTTCGCCACCCACTATCTGGCAGGAGATGCAAGAGCTTGGTGGAATAGCATCCGCAATATGAACCATGGGGGAGCACCGCCCCTTAGCCCCCTTCCTTCATGGCTTCTTGGGAGCCCTCCCCCATGGAGATGGGATCCATGGGGGAGGAAAAAACGTGGCTTTTAAGGCTGCAAATTCATGCGAGGAGGTGCCCTGGGTGAATTAGGTTTCCTCCCTTTATATAGCTTCTCGGATTCCTGTCACCCCATCTTAGGCTACAGTAAATCGGGCCTAGCGGGTCTGTCTGAACTTGGAATCAGCTAAATTTTTTGTCCAGAACATTTGCCGGGAAATTTCCAACAACTTTGTAGTTGAAGAGTTTTCCGTTTGACGCCGTCTTCGACTCGAAATGTGACCATCTTCAAAAAGAGTTCTGAGACAGATTTCTGGAAAAATCCCAATTTGACTCTAACAAGGTTTCCACTTGTATTCTTGGTAATTCCTACACATCAAAGTGTCAAACAAGAACATTGTGCATTTTTGTAACTATTAGTAGGTTAGTCCAAATAAATCATAAACTTTATAAAAAAGGAGTGTCAAAAGCATATTATTATCATAAAACCATCAAAAATTATAGATACGTTATGGACGTATCAATGGGGAAAGCGAACTTTGAGGTGTGCTGTTATAGCCCTATCGTAGATTAGAGTTATCCAACCGGAGAGTAGTTCAGAGTAGTATCATAAAAGATGATATTTATATGAGAGTGTTCACAAGTGAAAGTATGATCCCTAGGCCTTATTTCTAAGCATTGAAACACCATTTGCAACTAGATCTATTACATGTTTGCTTGCTTCCATCTTTATTTCAGATTGCCTTTAGTCTCTTCCTACCCGTCAAGCTCTTTTCTGGCACCGTTACCACTTATAATTATCCATACCACTTGTATTTCACTATCTCTTCGCCAAACTAGTGCACCTATACACCTGACAAGTGTATTGGGTGTGTTGGGGACACAAGAGACTTCTTATATCTTGATTGCAGGGTTGTTTCAGAGGGATACCTTTGACCACTTCCTCCCTGAGTTCGATAAACCTTGGGTAATCCACTTAAGGGAAACTTGCTGCTGTTCTACAAACCTCTTCACTTGGAGGCCCAACAACTGTCTACAAGAATAGAAGTGTGTAGACATCAAGCTATTTTTTGGCATCGTTGCCGGGGAGGTAAGGTAAAAGGTACTCACATCCTCTGGATACTAAGCTATCTTCTAGTACTGTTGCTGGTGTGTGAGTGCTCGAAGTGATTTCCTTTAGATTCTGCAATTATATCTTTTTGTTTTTTGTTTTTTGTTTTTATTTTCACTAGTTAGCCTTAATGGAAAAAAACAAAAAAATTAGAGACCTTTATAGTATTTTTCCTAAGGTAGAACATGAATGGTCTGAAAATAAAATTAAAAAACCCATGGAACTTTCTTTGGATGCTAATAGCAATGTTATTAGTATGAATTTTTTGAACACCTTTGTTACTAATGCTATGGAAACGTCAAGCTTGGAGAAGTTAGTTTTTATAAAAATGATCTTTTTAGTTCCCTAGCTTTAAAGAAGAAAATTTGCTCTGATGATATTTTATCTCCCATATGTGGCAATTCTAATGATACTTGTGATATTTTAAATCCACATACCGAAAGCATCCCTTTTAAAATACCTATAAAAATTGTTGAACATGTTATGAATAACTGTTATTTTGGAGATGGAACTGTCCATCCTGGTGATCATTTATTCTTTATACACGAATTATGCGAGTTGTTCAAGTGTGCAGGTATTTCAATGAACCAAGTTAAGAGGAAGCTATTCCCTTTTTCACTTAAGGGCAAAGCAAGGGAGTGGTATGAGCTACTAGATGATCCTCATCATTTGGAGTGGAAGGAACTTGAATCTCTCTTTTACTCTAAATTTTATCCTCCTCATGAAATTCATAAACATAGAAATTACATTTATAATTTTCATCCTCATGATGGAGAAAGTATTGTCCAAGCATGGGGGAGATTGAAGTCACTAATGCTCAAATGCCCCATTCATGAGCTCCCCAGTAATATTATTATTAATAATTTTTATGCAAGGCTTTCAAGGCATTACAAGGACTATTTGGATACCTGTTTAGATGGATCCTTCACAAGTAAGGAGGTCAAAGCTAAGTGGGATCTTCTTGAAACAATTCAAAGCAATACCCAAGATTGGGATACCGACAAAGGTAAAGAACCAGGTATAAACTATGAGTATGATTGCATTAAGTCTTTCGCTGAAACTGCTAATTTTCAAGAGCTTAGTGACAAATATGGTCTTGATCCTCAAATTCTTATTGATTGTTTTAGACCCTTTGCTTCTCATATTAACGCTCCTAAAGAAAAATGGGACATGTATCATGAGCCTTTTAAAGACACTTGCATGGAAAATAAATATGTTATTAATGATAGCAATAAACATGCTCAAACCTCTGAAAGTACTATTTCTTATAAGCATTTTAATTTTAGTGGAATACATAGACCTTGTGGAAAGAATAAAATTGAAGAAGAATATTGTATCACCCACAGGAATGAAAAAACTAGAACGTGGTATATGACTCTAAATGGTCTTGGTAAAAAAGTTTGTGCCCTCTATCCTTTTATTTGTGAACTTTGCTTTGAAGTGGGTCATTTCAATTTTCAATGCTTAGGCCATAACAATAACCCTTCTAATCCAATGAGTACTGCAAGTTTGTATTGTGATAACATGATCACTCCTAATCAGCATGATGAACTTACATTATTTTTGGGGTGTGAAGAATTATCAAGAAAAACTTCTTTAGTAGATATGAGTGCTTTTGATATGAATAGTGTCTACATGGTTATCATCTTTATTGTGTTGATAATTGCCACACAAATACTTACATATAAAATATTATAAAAGATGAGATCTTACCAAAATTTGATAGGACTAATATGTCTTTTGATCTTATTAATGAAAAGAAGGAATTCTCCAAAGTTTCTCATATTGTCTCTAACAATAAACCAGGGTATATGGAAAAGCTTCCTTTCAAGCCTCTCCCTCCTAAAGAGAAGAAGGAAAAGAAGAAAAGGAGGAGCAATTGGAGAGAGGAAACGGTATTTTCCCCTAAGCATGTTGCTCCTATTATAGTTTTTGATGAGTCTGAACTCGATGATGTTCCTATGCCTGCTACCTATAGTAGTGATCATGATTGGGAAAAGCGCACTTCTTTTGATATTGAAAATCTCTTCGGTACCAATTCTGAAAATGATGATATTAATAATTGATGTACTATTAGTGTTATCCATGTTCCTTCCAATGATGATATGTTTACAAATGAACGCACTTTGGAAGATAATTATTCTATTACTTATGATGATACTACACCTCCAATATATGATGATTAAAATAATGAATATGATATTTTCAGTCCACCTACTATTGAGGAGAAAATTAATTATGATTACAATATGCCTCCTATATTTGATGATTATGGTGATGAGAATAATAATGATAGCTATTTTGTTGAATTTACTCCCCCTATAATTAATAAGAATGACTATGTTTATGTGGGGAGTATTAATTCTTTCATGCATGTGACTCATGATAAGAATGTTTTATGTGATAGTTATATTTATAATTTTATTCATGATGCTACTGAAAGTTATTATGAGAGAGGGAAACATGGTTTTATGTATCTCAACAATATTAAGTTTCTCCTCTTTATGTTGAATTTTTTGACGTTGCACTTGTTTTGCTTTCCTATGCTTGTTGCTTTGTGCTTTCATGACTTGTTTCTTTACAAGATTATTTTTCATAGGAAGTGGGTTAGACTTAAATTTGTTCCATATTTGCTTCTTGATGCTCTCTTTTACTTCAATTCATATTTCTTATGTGAGCATCATCGAAATTATCGTGCCTAGCTCAAAGGCGTTAATGAAAAGTACTTCTTGGGAGATAACCCAATAGTTTTATTAAGTCTTAAAAGTTATTACTTTTGTAATAACCTCTCCTTATCTTTTTCTTATTAGATTTTTGGGCCAAGAATAACCTCTAATGAGAGGGAAGTAAGATTTGGGGAAGTGCTATCCCGAAACAGACTTTTATGCTTCACTGTAAAAATTCGTGAAAAATCTCTATATGTCGGATTGAGCTGTAATTTTCTGAATAAATCCCCCAGGTTATTAGATAACTTTCGCTAGTTCAAAACTTTTTGATTTGAGCAAAATAAGGTCTTCTAACAAATCGGTTTTCACCTGCTGGTCTGTTTTGACAGATTTCTGTCATTATTTGCATTTGCCTCTTTATCGATTTCTTTTTGGATTCTTTTTGGTGAATTGAGCTTTTTGAGAAATCTGCTATAGTAGCTTGTGTTTTTGATGAAAGTTTTGCTATATTAAAACTAAACACCAAAGGTTTATTATCTTTTGAACACATTAATGTTGCTAATAAAGATTGTGTGAAGTTTTGTATGAAGGAAATTTTCAGGTGTAAGGATAGAATGATGTAATGAGATGAAGAATGGACAAAAACTCAAGCTTGGAGATGCCACCCTGTGTCACCCCAAGAAATATTCAAGAGGTACAAGCGTCAAAGCTTGGGGATGCCCAAGGCATCCCCTTCTTCATCAATAAAAATCTTAGATTTCTTCCAAACGCTTCATTTTTATTGTTTCATGCACAGTTGTGTTGTTCTTGGAGCGTCTTTGTTTTTGTTTTTAGTTTTATTTTGCTTAGTTTGCTTGAATAAATTGGTTGGACCCCCTCATTCATGCATTAGTTTTCAAATAAAATTGATTTGGATTGGAAAAGAGTAGGAAAGTTCATGCTTAAGTGGTATAAAAGGAGCTTGTTTTTGACTGTGACTTGATATTGTTTTGACTTTATGCTTAGTGATTATTGCTGTAGCATGACTTGTTACAAATAATTAAGATTGCTTAATGTTCCTTGAAAGAATCATAGCGTTGTTTTAGCATATAAAAGCATAATATTGTGGTATTCTCCTTTGATGCTTTATTTGGGTTGACTTGGCGCATGCTCACACCATGTTAAGACTATACCAAGTCACCATAGCCTTTATGATCATTTAGGTTTCGACTTGTAATATCCCTTTATGCTTTAATTAATAATGTTTTGTTGCTTTGCATGATTATGGTCATTATTTCTCTCTTAGTTGGTCGCTCCTAGTCTTTTGCTAGCCTCCATACCACGTATGAGTTCCACTCATGTATCCAACTCCAAATAAAACCAAGTTATTCCAAAGAGTCCACCATACCTACCTATTAGCATTATTACTATTCCAAGTATATTCATGTTTTTATATACCTTCCGAATTAAACTTGTTATGTGAAAATTAGTGATTAAAGCTCTCACGAACTTGATGGCACACTTTACTTTTCTTGCCCCTAATAAACTTGAACCATTGTGTCATATATGTTGTATATGCTTGTACTTATACGTTGGGATTAGCAGAACCATGCTGTCATGGGGAACGCTTTCAACATTGCACTTGTACATTGTACCCAGTTGATACCATGCTCTTTTGTTTATGGATGTCGTCGGTGTGAAATGAAAGGGGAGCTTGTAAGTCCATGGAGTTATGTATGTGTGTTAGAGACACGCCTGGGCTGCTAGCCTAAGCCATGCCTAATCATTGTGGAAACTTGCAGCATCACCATAGTGAGCAATCTATGAAGCATTCTTCTTATAAAAAAGAGATAGACACTACTGCAGAATAGGCTACCAGTGACAGGCTCAAAAGACCCATTAGTGACAGGCAAAGCGTCTGTCACTGATGACTAGTCACTGGTATGAGGCTACTAGTGACAGGCAAGTGCCTATCACTAGTATGTGTACTAGTGACATGCATTTACGCGTGCCAGTCACTATTATATGTATATTAGTGACAAGTAAAAGAGATGCATGTCACTAGTTACAACCAAAGGCCGCATCCCTATCGGGTTTTGTAGTGACAGGTTTATTATCTTGCCTGTCACTGGTTTGAATTTTGGTAATAAAAAAATTAAATACATTCACCACTAATATTCCGGATAGCACAATAGTATGTATAAGAATATAAAATACATTTTCCATAAATATTTCAAGATGTTGTACAAATGACAGACACATAAACCAATATGACATAATATTTACATAAGAACTTGCAATCTATCATAGACTAACGAAGAATAGTTTCTTGATGAGTTATCTAACAACCAATTTGAACTCCAGAGAACAACACCACCATAATACATGTATTATGGTCATATGCACAGTTGCAAGTTCATTTCACTTTTATACATTTCCATTATCTTGTTGAGGTGTTCATTTCGTCTTCCTTGTATGGACCTGAATCGAGCAGGCAGGGCAATTTCCATTATCAGTTCTGCTTTTCATGGTACACAACGTACTTAATCAAAGTTTCACATTTTCCATAAAAGTTCAAAGGAACAAGCATACATAGATCGACTAAAGACATATAACAAGGACGTATCAAGAAACTAGAGACTAGGAAATATTGAATCACCAAGATAATATATGCCTGAGAAGCGTGTCAAGGTAAAAGTCAACAGTTTTATACAGTGAACTTGACCATTGAAGCGCGCATTGGTGCATCCGTCCATCTCAGGAAAAAAAATGATAGAGTATATGGAAGTCTTAGAAGATAAAATCTAAAGAAATCTTGATACAAAAATACTTTGCACGTGATGAATAACAAATTCTTTGCACAAGAGAATATTAGGTGCACCAAAAATAATAAAGTAGATAATTATAGTGGTTTGTATAATTCTTGAGCGGTAAAGCACACTTTTTTTCCTCAGGAAGATAATTCTACATGGCCATGCTACTAACATCACTGGTTCGAAGAACAGAGACATTGTACAGTATCAATACCAGCACTACATATCATTGCATGTGTAAAAGAGAACTTTACTACCTACCATATTTCACAAGGCAAATAAATAAATACCAAACAAGAATTGTCTGAAAATTAGAAAGGTGCACTCGATTTTTCAAGGAAATATTGAACAATATGCTTGCAGAAGGCTCCGTATTGATTTTCCAGTTTATTAGCAGTTTCCAGAAAAATAAGCCATCTTGTCTTTAGTGTATGAACAATTTATTTCCAATAGCAGTCATATTATACATTGATATTAGCTGCCAACTTGAAGGTTGAATGCAAGGATTTACATCAAGCGAAAGATTGAACCTGTTTTTCTTACACAGGGCTGAGATCTTTGTGTAAAGAAGATCTTTCTTGTGCGATGTCACTGGGAAAGATGGCAACAAAAATATTCATCTTCTATATCAATCTTTGTAGACATCAGGAATCTTGACCCTTCTAATCTTCCATCTTCATCTTCTTAGTTGAGCCATCATAACAAGCACCCAACCTCCTGGTCCGAGGTCCAAAATTAACAGGTATGATATAAAAAAGGCGATGTATGTCCATCAATATACCAATTTGGTTTAACCAAATTGAATATGAGAGCTTACCCTCCACGACTAAGATCCAAAATCAGCAAATATGCTGTTAAAAAACTAAACGTCTTGTCCAAGTACATAATTATTTTCTACTCCAGTATGCTCGGATTGGTATGCTCAAATATCCACCAGTATGCGATCAATAAATAGACTAATAACGATATTCTTCTTGGATATTATCACACCGGTTAGTATAAATAAAAATAAAATTACTGTACATAGTGACACACTAAACACAGAGAACTGCATTTTCAGAGGAAGACACCGCAGATCGATCAATGTAAGAAGAGGAACAAGTAAGCATACTAACTTGTTAGTTTGGGTCATCATGGAGATATGGAAAACGATGGCTCAGATGGGGTATTTGGGGGCCTCAGCGTCGTGGCAATGGTTGAAAACTTCGCAGCACACCGAGGGTCGTCATCCTTGAGCTCCTAGTACCTGCACCGGTCCCCCACCGTCTTTGTGCATGGTAAGAATCAGATCGATCCGTGAGTCATGGGAAGCGACAATCGGAACCGTACCTCTTCTGCTCATCGTGCCGGGGATAGACGAAGGAATAAGGCTGGACTGCGGCGTGTTGGTCGATGGGAAATTCGTCGACTTGAACAGGCGGCCATCGCAAGGCCGATCACGCCGGCGAGGTCCATGGCGCGTCCGCGAGATCCCTTATCCCCGTTCCCCTTTCTCTAGCTGACAAAACCGTCCGCGTCTTTATCCATGCGGGGCTAGTGGGCCTAGCTCTCATGACCATGGGAAAAAAAGAAATTATCGCCACATAAACGAAAGTTAAAATACAACGTCAACAGAGGGGTGGCAAGTGGCAAGCGGGTTGGGCCACTTCAGCTTCCAGGCAATAGAGGTGGTCCGGCTTGGGATACTGATCCGGGTGAAAAAAGAAAATTGTGAATGAGGTGAAAAGGAATTATTGCCCATCAATGTTAGTTAAATAGATTTTATAGAGTTGCTATTTGACTCACTGGGCCAGAATATTAGTCTGCACACTCTAGTCGCCCAGCCGGCTAGTTCACACCGACCATAAAAAATGTCCTATTACCCGTGATAGATCCTTTAGAAATGTCCGTTATTCATCTAAAAAATGTCCGTTATTAATAAATTTGTCCATTTCAACCGGCATCTAGGAAAATACTAATGATAGGTAAAAAATGAGTTAGTTACTAATCAGAGCGTGTGCCAGTGACATGCATTTATTGATACCTGTCGCTGAGTAATTTTTCCATTTAGCCAGCATCCACGCAATATACTAGTGACAGTCACTTTTATACGTCTGTCACTAGTGTTCTGTACTAGTGACAGGCTTATCATTGCTCGTCATTGGTCATAATTACTAGTGACATACAATGTGTTGCCCGTCACTAACCACCTGGAGGCTATAAGCCTTTCTATAGTAGTGACAGATTCAGAAAAAGAAAAAAAGATGAGAAAAGAGGAAAGAGAGAAAAAAGCACCATCTTCCCATGGTAAATAAGAAGATTGCTGAGATGCTCATTGTCTGCTTGCCTTGTAATTTTGATTATGAGATAACTCCTGTATCATGTGCAAGGGGTACCCGTTGGCAGTTATCTATGATACACATGTACTTACTATGACAAGAACTTGCCGGTAACTAAACTTGAGTAGCATGAGGAGCGGCCCTCGTATTCAAGGGACATGAGATTGCCAACTTATACTTTGTCAAGCATATACGTCATAGTTTGTTCACTTTAACCTTAATCACTTCAAGATGCTTATGATAGGGGCAATGAGAGCTCAAAGCTAATAAGTACCATAATTTTTGGAAGCCCTTTATGAGACTTGAATCCCTACTTCCTTCTATCAAGGACTTTCTTTTACTTTTATGTTGAGTCTCCATCTTCTATCCTTATGCACCTATTGAGAGAGCATAGTGGTCATTCTTACTTTAATGTGCATTGACCCAAGACTTGTTGATTGATTCATAACTTTAATATTTCTTGTTCTTAAACTATTTATATCTAGTCATCCTTATGAACTTTGAAGGTGTCCTACGCATTTATGTTTTGCTACACTATGAGGGACAAGCTGAATACCATTATCATTATGTTTTCTATATGTGAAACAAACAAACGTTTATCAAAGGATTGTTATTCATGAATCTTTTGTTTGTACCTTTTCATGTTACAACATAGTTGTTATGTCTTATTGTTAGAACTATATCTTTCATGCTATGTTAAAGTACTATGATCCCAACTATCAATGTTCTACAAATACTTTGATCAATATTATGATGGTGCATGTCACCTCAAAAATTATTCTTTTTTATCACTTACCTACTCGAGGATGAGTAGGAGTTAAGCTTGGGCATGTTTATACGTTGCAAACGTATCTATAATTTTTGATGCTCCATGCTTGTTTTATATCATTTGTCCAATGCTTTGTCTACACTTTGAGGTATTTTTATACACTTTCCAGAACTAACCTATTGACAAGATGCCACAGTGTCAGTTGCCTGTTTTCTGTTGTTTTTTGTTTTAGAAAAGCTAAAAAATGAATATTCTCGGAATTGGACGGGACAAAAGCCAATACATGAAGCAGAGACAGAGTAGGGCACTAGGGTGGGCACACCCTATGGTGGCGCGGGCAAGCCCTAGTGGCGCCACCAGGGGGTGTGGGACCCCCTGGCTGCCTCCTCACCACGTCTCTTCACCTATAAGAATCCTCATGATGATAAAAACCCTAAATCATCCAGGAGAAAGCCACGAAAACCTCCACAGCGCCACCGCCACCAAAGGGGAGATTCGGGGGACAGAAAGTGTCTGTTCCGGCACCCTGCCGGGACGCGGAATTGCCCCCAGAGCCATCTCCATCGATCTCCACCACCATCTCCATCGCCGTTGCTGATTCCCATGATGATGAGGGAGTAGTTCTTCCTCGAGGCTAAGGGCTCTACCGGTAGCTATGTGTTCATCTCTCTCTCTATGCGTGATCTTATGAGATCATGAGCTTTGTAATCTATAGATCTATTCTGCTACTCAAGTGCTTTAATGAATCTCTGCTTATCCCCACGTGTGTGAAGTTGACAGTGTGCACACCGTGTGGCACTTAGGCTAGAGATTACAGATACTTGTTATGAGTTATATTTGGAGTTGGATGTCTCTATGAAATTGTGGTGTTTGTTGGAACCATCTAGCGCTCAAGGTGACAGTGTGGGGTTATCTAGATGGGGAAAGCGAACTTTGAGGAGTGCTGTTATAGCCCTACCGTGGATTAGAGTTATCCAACCAGAGAGTAGTTCAAAGTAGTATCATAAAGAGATGATATTTATATGAGAGTGTTCACTAGTGAAAGTATGATCCCTAGGCCTTGTTTCTAAGCATTGAAACACCATTTGCAACTAGATCTGTTACATGTTTGCTTGCTTCCATCTTTATTTCAGATTGCCTTTAGTCTTTTTCTACCCGTCAAGCTCTTTTCTGGCACGGTTACCACTTATAATTATCCATATCTCTTCACTGAACTACTGCACCTATACACCTAAAAAGTGTATTGGGTGTGTTGGGGACACAAGAGACTTCTTGTATCTTGATTGCAGGGTTGCTTGAGAGGGATACCTTTGACCACTTCCTCCCTGAGTTCGATAAACCTTGGGTAATCCACTTAAGGGAAACTTGCTGCTGTTCTACAAACCTCTGCACTTGGAGGCCCAACAACTGTCTACAAGAATAGAAGTGCGCAAACATCAGCGTACCAGGATCCGCACCGGTCGGCCTCCATGGTTGAGCTTGCTCCCATGGCCAGCCGAATCACGTTGAGCTAGCCCATGGAAGATGATGAGCGACCAAGGGCAGAAAGGGGTAGAGATGCTCCCGTTGTCCTGGTGGCCGGTGGGGATGAGAAACGAGGGCGATAACCATGGCGGCGAGGCATGAAGGCAGGGAGATGCAGAAGGCAAGCTGCGTCTTCTGCTGCTGGAGACCATCTCACCGAGCTCCTACTGCCGACCACGGCGTCCACAACCCCTGTTGCCGGCCACTTCCATAAACTGCTGCCGCTTGGTGAGGTCTCTCTACTCTTCCTCAATTTATTTCTTGCATAAAATTGTGCCTTTATTCTTGTTGAATTTGTTAGCAGTGGAGAATGCATGCTTCTATTGTTGAGAACCTGTCATGCTATTGCCGTCGTGCCATGGCGTTCTATGTTTAGTGGAGAATGCATGCTTCTATTGTTTTGTATAAAACTATAGATCATTCTAATTGTTCCTTTATGCCTAGAATTGCATATGTGCAAACTTGTTTAGGGCTACTGTTTTGTTTGGTTGTTCCAATAAAGTGGATGTCTTATATATTACTAGCTGATTTATCAAGTACTTGTTCTACTTGTACTTGTTTGTTAATGCTTAATTATTCCTGAAACTGAATTATATATATTCATTCATTTTTAGGTGATCGACCACCAACTCCAACATGGCTGGAACACATCCAAGGTGAGATACTATTGGCCACCATTCCGTCATGCTGCTTCCGGCCACCTCCCCAACCTACTGATCCTGGTGAGCTCCCTCTCCTCCTCTACATTCCTTGTAAAATTTGTTTCTTTTCATCACGTTCAATGTGTTACCTGTGGAGAGCATGCCTGTATGGATGTTGATATGTTATATCTATGGTATTATAGGCTTATAGTTTGGCACTAATGCAAGTATGATCTGATGATTAGGTGGACTAGGCCACGAATCTACTGCAAAAAACATATCTTTTTGCCGTTTTAGTCACTCATGTTAGCTTTAGTTGGTGAAGATTTTGGTGGGGGATAATTAGATACCAAGTGGCTCAGTATTCAGATAGTTTGTGTGGTTGTTGACGATATCTAGATCCTCAAGTGCTATATCTGTGCATGTTTTTTTGTCAAATAACAGATTTACTTTACTTTTGATGGTTTGTATGATTGTAATAATTCTGTTTGGAGTTATCAGAACTTATGAATCCATGTATGCATCTCATTGCAATCTGAACTTGCAATAGTTGCTCCAATTTTATAGGGTTAAAATTTCCCTAACACGCATTAACCCATGTTTACATTTTGTATGCTTTGTTTACATGGGTTGCAACTGTAGATTACATGTCGTGAACATAGTAGTTGTTTTAATCGGAGAAGGCCACTCTTAACTGATTGCTTATGTTTATTTTTGTGGGGAGTGCTCATTTTTCTGAGAGTGTGAGTGGCTTCTTTCTTAAATCTTATAGGACTATCCCTCAAATCTCGGGATCTAGATCGACTACCGAGTTTGTTTGTGATGGCTGCGGCTGGTGGGAGGAGATCACAACGCCGCAAGAATAGTGGCGGGGAAGCAAGGAGGAAGATGGTGGTTGCCTGCTTAGGCTGTTGCCACCAGCAGTCTTTCGGCAACCACCTCCCGAGGTGCTGTTGCTACCGGCAGCAACGTCTCCAAGCTCCTACTGATGACAACAACGTCTCCGAGCTCCTACTGCCCAACAAGCTGCTTTCAGTGAACTCTCCTCCATCTTATTCTTGCAAAAAAAGTTTCTTTTTCCCGTTGAATTGGATGTGCGTATTCAGTAGATAAAGCTTTTCAGTATTCTGTTTGCGTATGGTGATATTTGCATGTGTAGCTGTCAAACAATTTATGTACGGATCATATAATTGATCAGAACATTGATGTTCCTCTTATTTCAAATTTTTATGTAGAAATGCTGCTTCTCAACCTACTGTAATACTCCCTCCGATCCGATATAATTGCCACAGGTTTAGGCACTTGCCTAAACCTGCGGCAATTAAATTGGATCAGAGGTTGTAGCATATGTTTGCCATGACATGTTGTTGCTTATTATAAGAAGAAAATATTGCATTGAGTTCTTTACCTCCTACCTTGTATCCTATGCTGCTGGAGGTAAATCTTTATTTTTGCCGTTGTCATAGAGGTGATGAATTTACGAGCCGATCTTCTTTGACCAATGGTAGTCACTCGCATTGCTAGAGCACTACATGGAGTAGCAGGCTGTCATGGAAGTACTTGGAGGTGCTCCGACAGCTGCGGATTGACTGTGAGGTCTCCCCTAGGTACTCCTACATTACTAGTTGGCTAGAGTTGCATTCCCTGTATTTTTTTAGCAAGGGAATTGGCATGTAGTTGCTTTTTGAACTGGATGTACTAAGCTTCTGGACAATGTGTGTCGTCAGTTGTTAAACTCGACATTGGTTTGTTCATGTTTGCTTTGCATCAGCTAGGATTGATGATGACCCACAAGTATAGGGGGTGTATCGCAGTATTTTCGAGGGAAGTGAAACCTAATTTATTGGTTCGACACATGGGGAGCCGAAGAACATTTATAAGCCTTAACAACTGAGTTGTCAATTCAGCTGCACCTAGAAACAATCTTGCTCATAGCAATTTATCAGTAGCAATAGTTTTGTAGTAGGAATAGTAAAGTAACAGCAGTAGTAAAGTAAAGACAATAGTAACAATAGCAGTAAACAGTGGGATTCGAGTGTGGTAGGCATAGGGATGGTTGGACGGGCGTTGCATGGACAAGACAATTCACATAGCAATCAGAACATAGGGCAATTGCAGATAAATAAGATAAAGCATCCAAGTACTAGACAATCCTAGGCATGTGTTCCATATATAGTCATACGTGCTTGCAATGAGAACTTGCACAACATCTTTCGTCATGCCAGCCCATTTGCAGCGGGGCCTCTAGGGAACTACTGGCAATTAAGGTGCTCCTTTTAATAGAGCACCAGAGCGAAGCATTAACACTCCGTGAACACATGTGATCCTCACATCAAAGCCATTCCCTCCGGTTATCCCGATTTCTGTCACTTCGGGGCCATTGGTTCCGGACAACAATGTGTGTATACAACTTGTAGATAAGACCATAAACAATACTATCATAATGAATCAATAACATGTTAAAATCTGAAATCATGGCACTCGGGCCCTAGTGACAAGCATTAAGCACAACAAGTCGCAACAAAGTCATAAAGCACTAATAAAAGATACTAGGCACCATGCCCTAACAATCTGATGTCATTACATGAACGATCTCATCCAATCCCTACCATCCCCATAGCCTACAGTGGGGGATTACTCACTCATAGATGAGGGAAACATGGATGGTCGATGGAGAAGCGATGGTGATGATGATGGCGATGATCTCCTCCAATTCCCCGTCCCGGCAGGGTGCCAGAACGGAGTTTCTGGTGCTGTTTTGTGGAATCTGGTGGTGGCGACAGAGCGGAACTCCTTCTGGAAAAACGTCGACCACCCCCCCCCGGAGTTTTTAGGTCAGAAGGCAACTTATAGGAGAAGAGGGAGGCCGAGGGGGTGTCTGGGCTGGCCACACCACCCCCTGGCACGGCCAGGCCTGGCCCGCGCGGCCAGGTGGTGTGGTGGCCCCCTTGTTGGAGATATGCCCAAGAGGCAATAATAAAGTGGTTATTATTATATCTTTATGTTTATGATAAATGTTTACATCTCATGCTATAATTGTATTAAACGGAAACATTAATACTTGTGTGTTTTGTAAACATAAAAGAGTCCCTAGTAAGCCTCTTGTTAAACTAGCTTGTTGATTAATGGATGATCATGGTTTCCTGATCATGGACATTGGATGTCGTTAATAACAAGATCATATCATTAGGAGAATGATGTGATGGACACACACCCGTAGTAAGCATAGCATAAGATCAAGTCATTAAGTTCGTTTGCTATAAGCTTTAAAATACATAGTAACCTAATCCTTCGACCATGAGGTTATGTCAATCACCATCACCGGATGGGTACTTTGATGACATCAAACACCGCTTCGTAACTGGGTGGTCATAAATGTGTCATTGGGTATTCTGAAAGTATGTGTTGAAGCGCATGGACCAAGATTGGGATTTGTCCATCCATATGACGGATAGATATGCTCTGGGCCCTCTCGGTGGAATGTCATCTAATTAGCTTGCAAGCATGTGACTGGGTCACAAGGGATGACATAACATGGAACGAGTAAAGAGTACTTATCAGTAACGAGGTAGAACTAGGTATGGAGATACCGACGATCAAACCTCGGATAAGTACAGTATCGCGTGACAAAGGGAATTGGTTTTGTATGTAAATGGTTCTATCGATCATGAAGTCATCGTTGAGTATGTGGGAGCCATTATGGATCTCCAGGTCCCGCTGATGGTTATTGATAGGAGATGTGTCTCTGTCATGTCTACATATTCACGAACTGTAGGGTGACACACTTAAGGTTCGAAGTTGTTTTAAGTAGATATGGAATGTGAGTTGGAGACCGAATGTTGTTCGGAGTCTCGGATTGGATCCGGGACATCACGAGGAGATCCGGAATGGTCTGGAGAATAAGATTCATATATTGGGGATCATTTTCTAAGTTAGGAAATGTTCCGGAGTGTTTGTATGGGGATTCTAGAAGGTTTCAGAATGTTCTGGAAGGTTCTAGAAGAGTTCTTGGTGTTTGCTTGAAAACCAAGAAAGGGTCAAGGAAACCTTGTGGGGGCTAGACACGGATTCGTGGGGGAGGAGGACTCCTCCCCCCTTCCCAACCCGCCGGCCCAAGGAGGGAGGGGAGTCCTACTAGGACTCCCCCTCACAAGGCGCTCCCTCCTTTAAATAGAGGGGAGGGGGCGCCCCCTCCAAGCCCTCCTCTACTACTCCAAATCTCCGCCGCCTCTCTCCTCCTCCTTTCTTCTGCACAGGCATAGGCGAAGCCCTGCAGAATTCTCTACTCCACCACCACCACCACGCCGTCGTGCTGCTGGGATTCCGTGGAGAAGATCTACTACCTCCGCTGCTCGCTGGAACGGGGAGAGGAAGGTCTGCTTCGACTCCGCACGTGTGACCGACTGCGGAAGCGCTGCCGGAACACGGCGCCAGAAGGATCGTCCACTCGATCTTGAGATCGGCAAGTGATTGACTACATCAACCACGAGATCCAATCTCGTAACGCTTTCGGGTCTACAAGGGTTAGTACAGATCTATCTCGTTGCACATGTCTAATAGATTAGATCTTGGCTTTTATCTAGATTAGATCTGGGTTTTGTTCGTTCTTGCGGTAGAATTTTTTTGTTTTCCATGCTATGAACCCATCAATGGTATCAGAGCCGTATCTATGCGTAGATCTGTTGCACGAGTAGAACACAATGTTTTTGTGGGCGTTGATGCTTTTATTGTCGGTGTCTTAGCGTGTACTTTGCATCTTGCGGCATGATGGGATGAAGCGGCTCGGGCTAACATTACATGTCATCGCACATGAGACTTGCTCCACGCTTGACGTGCAACTTGCTTTGCACAAGTAGCTTTGCGGGTGTCTGTCTCTCCCACCATAGTTAAGATTCAATTTACAATGAGCATCTGACAACACTTGTATCAACGTTGTGGTTCTTGTTCATAGGTAAGATCGGTCTTATGCGAAAGCCCCAAACCACGTAAAACATGCAAAGAAAATTAGAGGCGTCTAACTTGTTTTTGCAGGGGTTTTTGTGATGTGATATGGCCATCATGTGATTATGATTATATTTGATGTATGCAATGATCCTTGTTGTAATATGGCAACCGGCAGGAGCCTAATTGTTGTCTTTTAATTCTGTTAAGACCTGCGTGTCTATTCATCTTGTAATAGCTTTATTCCAAGTAGTTGTAATAGTTACTAGTGATGATGGACAACCATGAAGCGGCGCCACTGACCTTGACGCAATGCTGGTGATGATGGAGATCATGTTCATGCTTTGGAGATGGAGATCAAAGGCGCAAGAAGAAAGGGCCATATCATATCACACTTATTATGAATTGCCTGTGATGTTAATCCTTTATGCATCTTGTATTGCTTAGATCGCGACGGTAGCATTATAAGATGATCCCTCTCACTAATCATCAAGTAATAAAGTGTTCGTCCTTAGTTGGCACCGTTGCTAAGACTCGTCGTTTCGAAGCATCTCGTGATGATCGGGTGTGATAGACTCTACGTGTGCATACAACGGGTGCAAGCCAGATTTGCACATGCGGAAACTAAGGTTAACCTTGACGAGCCTAGCATGTACAGACATGGTCTCGGAACACGGAATACCGAAAGGTAAAGCATGAGTCATATGGATGATATGATGAACATGTTGATTGTTCGCCTTTAAAGCTACATCATCTCACGTGATGATCAGACTTGGTGTAGTGGATTTGGTTCGTGTAATCACTAAAACAACTCGAGGGATGTTGTTTTTGAGTGGGAGTTTATTTGTAATTTGGATTAGTCAAACTCAATTTATCATAAACACAATCAAAGTGAATTTGCATAGTTTGTTATAGTCATTGGCATCTGTTTACCACCTTACGCTTAGTTATAGTTGAGATAGTGGAACTATAGAAATTCTGGATATTTACTTTACGAACTGGTATCGTATTGTTTTTGAGTGTCAATCTAAAGTTTATAAGTCCTATTAAAAACTTTCAGCAAACTCTATTTGCTCCATGAAGTTTAATAAGTAGTATTAAATCAAGAGTAACAATTCCAGTGTTAGTATCTAATGTATCATGTTTGCCTCCATGATTCTTGATACTCAAAAGATTGTTTTTTAATATCAAGTTTATCTAAGAGCTGAAAGCAATGTTTCAGAAACCATCATATGTGAAAGGTATTGCGATATCTAAAACAATGTGTTGGTTACAACATGATAGAGTATACGTCCTCATATTTGATGAGAATTTGTGAAGGTTGGAGACGCTAGTTGTCCTAATCCTCCAAAAGGTTTTGAAAAAGAAACATTATACTCGCAATTCACCTTTATAAGCTATAGCAGCTTGATCATGAAAGTTGTCATGATAAGGATGAATAGAAGATGTAAGTAAAATGTTTACTACACTAAAAGATTACTAAAGAATGGAATTTTGAAAGAATGCCAGACATTTGATGAAGGTGATCCACTTTAAAGTGCAAGTCCAAAGGTATTGGTATTTGACTATACACACTTTGTACTATGTGTCATGTGAATGACACCACTATTGATGTTGATAGATTCTTTTAAAAGAAAAGAAATTGCTGAAAGAGAATCTATAAAATATTTGGCAGAAAATAAAAGGTTGGAGATGTCCAACTTAGGCATATAGAAGATATACATGTTATGGTTGTATTCCTTGCTTGTTAAACAATGTGGTTCTCCGGTATTGGATACCAAATTGGTTGGTATGAAGTGTCATACAGGACAACACAATTCATGAACTGCAATGGCCTAAGTAACCAGCAAGAGAAAATGTGATGATGTTCATCGAAAACAAACAAAGGGTTGTTGTGTTGCTCGTTAACATCAAAGCTTGCCTTCAAGATTTGTTTCAATAATTGTTATTTTGATCAGGTATTATGACGACAAAAGGTTGTTCAAATAATTTCTGTATTCCATAAAAGATGGATGATTTACAAATCTCGTTGGAGAAGTCACATCCATAAAACTAATGCTAAAATGTCGAAAGACAATTGATTGAAAGATCACTTAAGAAGTGACATCGCTGTTTAAATTATATTGGAAAGAAAACATGAAGAAACTCCATGTTGATGGAATTTTGGAGTTTTTTGATTTTGATCAAATGACGCTTATGAAACTTTTCTAGAGATAATTAAAACTTCATTCATAGGCCAAAAGGGAACGAATGACTAGCTGATTGGAACTTGTACATACAGATGTATGAAGCCCATTATGTGTAGTCGAGAGCGATGGATTTCAACTTCAGATGCTTTCTCCGAGAATTTGAGTGAATATATGTATACGTACTCGATAAGGAAGAAGTATGAAACATTTGAAAAATGTTCAAAGACTTTCAAGATGAAATGGAAAATCATTGTAACAAGAAAATAAAAAGTTTATGATTGGATCATAAAGAAATATGTTTGAGTTACAAGTTTAGCAAAACACCTAAGATTTGAGGAATCGTTCCATGGATTTGCATTTCCCAAAACACCATAGGAGTATGGAGTGTTCAAGATATGTAATGAAACCTTGTTTGACATGGTAAGATCAAAGGTGTCATTTATAAAACTGCCATTATATATTAAAGATTAAAGCTTTAGTGACTACCGCTTTTACACTGAAAAGAGCTCCATCGTGATCCGTTGAAATGACACCATATAAGTCACGGTTTGAGATAAAACCCAGGTTGTCCTTTCTTAAGTTTTTGGTATGCTAGGCATAAGTAAAATGTTTTGCAACCAAAGTCGGATAAGCACGTCTTTGTAGGTTATTCCAAAGAATTTGTTGGGAATTTCTCCATAACGCCGAGGACAAAAGAGTTTGTCGCTTGGAACGTCAAGTTTCTTGTGAGAGAATTTTTCGTGAAAAGTTAAGTGGGAGGACAATAGAACTTTGATAAGGTTGTTGAACCTTAGCTATATGTGCTAAGTAGCGCAGCGCCGGAAAGTGTCCCGGTGGCGGCCACAATGCTCATGGCTCTTGTGATTACAAAAGGTGTAATCTCGGAGATTAGAGTTCCTATAGAACCGTGTGGGTCGGTAATAATCAAATAGTAAGATTTGATAAGCAAGTCGTTATTGTTTTAACAATGATGAACCGACTACATGCAAAGAAGCGATGATGGGCCCTGACTCCATAAAATGACTAGAAGTCATGGAATCCGTGATAGTATCCATACACGAGAAATCAAGTTTCTGAACTTAGAAGACCCTCCGGAAAGGCGTGAAGCCTATCGGTCGTGTTTGGATCTATAAAGAAATAGACATGGATGTTTCAAATCTATGAAATAGTCGACATGTCGGGAAGAGTTTACGACAATGTTCAAGGAATTGACTATGATAAGATTTGATCTTTCATAGTGATATATAGTCTTGACGGATTGATGTAGCAACCACTACATATAACTTGGTATATGGTAGTTGAATGAACAAAACAAGGTTCTTCTAATAGAACGGTAACCTAGGACATGTGCATGTCATGGTCCGAAGGGTTTTGTTAATTCAAAGGGTGCTAAAAGGGCATGTAAAACTTCAATAGTTGAAGTAAGCATAGCGGAGTTGGAATCTTCACCATGATGAAACTGTTAAAAGAGTTTAAATTCATCGGAGATGATGAAGATGCTTGCATTTGCAAGAAATTAAGTGGGAGCACTGAGACATATTTCTAATACATTATGTAGAGGACATACTGTTGATTGGAAATGATGTATCTTGTATTGACATAAGTTAAGAATTTCATTAAAATAAGATTTCGATGAAAGACTTAGGCATAACTCAAGAATTAGGCATCAATGTCTATATGATAAGATGTTGAATGAGTTCAATATGGAAACAACAAGAAAGGTTCTTAATGCACGGAAAGGACTGAATCAAGATTCAAGTGTGTTGACACGAGATTCAAGTGTTTTGACACTTGGTGAAATCACAAGAATATTTTGATCAATCATTCTTTGAGATGTACACATCTAGATATGTCCTATGCTCTAAATGTTATGAGCATATACCAGAATGATTCATAAGATGATCATTGGACAATAGTAAAGATATTCTTATGATCTTTGGAAGAACTAAGAATATATTATTTATATAGTGGTGACAAGGTAGTTCATTGTAAAGTGTTACATTGATACTAGTTTTGTCACAAGATACAAATTAAATTTATCTCAATTTAGACTATGGGTGGCACAATATAATGGAAAGGATGTTCCATGATGGATTTGGATGAGTTCCAAAGTTGAGATATTGTGACGGATACTACAACAAAAGGCTAAGTATATAACTGCTATAGTAGTAGCAAAGGAGGGCATTTGTGTTAAGTAGTTTGTTATCCAACTAGGTGTGGTTCAAAGTGGGCTAAAACTATGAAGGTATATTGTGTGACAATAATATCAACATATTTTGAGCCGAAGGAACTAAAGGTCTCACCAAAGGACCAAATTTATACAATGCCATCTCATTGGAGAATGAGTAATGCGTAGAGACGCAAGGACATGCAAATACACACGGACCTGGAAGTGTCAGATCCGAAGATTATGTTTACCACTAGCAATAGTGTCTATACAACACCAGAAAGCCATAGGTGTTGAATGCACAAGTTTTTAACTAGATTATTGACTCTAGTGCAAGTGGGAGACTGTTGGAGATATGCCCAAGAGGCAATAATAAAGTGGTTATTATTATATCTTTATGTTTATGATAAATGTTTACATCTCATGCTATAATTGTATTAAACGGAAACATTAATACTTGTGTGTTTTGTAAACATAAAAGAGTCCCTAGTAAGCCTCTTGTTAAACTAGCTTGTTGATTAATGGATGATCATGGTTTCCTGATCATTGACATTGGATGTCGTTAATAACAAGATCATATCATTAGGAGAATGATGTGATGGACACACACCCGTAGTAAGCATAGCATAAGATCAAGTCATTAAGTTCGTTTGCTATAAGCTTTAAAATACATAGTAACCTAATCCTTCGACCATGAGGTTATGTCAATCACCATCACCGGATGGGTACTTTGATGACATCAAACACCGCTTCGTAACTGGGTGGTCATAAATGTGTCATTGGGTATTCTGAAAGTATGTGTTGAAGCGCATGGACCAAGATTGGGATTTGTCCATCCATATGACGGATAGATATGCTCTGGGCCCTCTCGGTGGAATGTCATCTAATTAGCTTGCAAGCATGTGACTGGGTCACAAGGGATGACATAACATGGAAAGAGTAAAGAGTACTTATCAGTAACGAGGTAGAACTAGGTATGGAGATACCGACGATCAAACCTCGGATAAGTACAGTATCGCGTGACAAAGGGAATTGGTTTTGTATGTAAATGGTTCTATCGATCATGAAGTCATCGTTGAGTATGTGGGAGCCATTATGGATCTCCAGGTCCCGCTGATGGTTATTGATAGGAGATGTGTCTCTGTCATGTCTACATATTCACGAACCGTAGGGTGACACACTTAAGGTTCGAAGTTGTTTTAAGTAGATATGGAATGTGAGTTGGAGACCGAATGTTGTTCGGAGTCTCAGATTGGATCCGGGACATCACGAGGAGATCCGGAATGGTCTGGAGAATAAGATTCATATATTGGGGATCATTTTCTAAGTTAGGAAATGTTCCGGAGTGTTTGTATGGGGATTCTAGAAGGTTTCAGAATGTTCTGGAAGGTTCTAGAAGAGTTCTTGGTGTTTGCTTGAAAACCAAGAAAGGGTCAAGGAAACCTTGTGGGGGCTAGACACGGATTCGTGGGGGAGGAGGACTCCTCCCCCCTTCCCAACCCGCCGGCCCAAGGAGGGAGGGGAGTCCTACTAGGACTCCCCCTCCCAAGGCGCCTCCCTCCTTTAAATAGAGGGGAGGGGGCGCCCCCTCCAAGCCCTCCTCTACTACTCCGAATCTCCGTCGCCTCTCTCCTCCTCCTTTCTTCTGCACAGGCATAGGCGAAGCCCTGCAGAATTCTCTACTCCACCACCATCACCACGCCGTCGTGCTGCTGGGATTCCGTGGAGAAGATCTACTACCTCCACTGCTCGCTGGAACGGGGAGAGGAAGGTTGTTTCGACTCTGCACGTGTGACCGACTGCGGAAGCGCTTCCGGAACGCGGCGCCAGAAGGATCGTCCACTCGATCTTGAGATCGGCAAGTGATCGACTACATCAACCACGAGATCAAATCTCGTAACGCTTTCGGGTCTACAAGGGTTAGTACAGATCTATCTCGTTGCACATGTCTAATAGATTAGATCTTGGCTTTTATCTAGATTAGATCTGGGTTTTGTTCGTTCTTGCGGTAGAAATTTTTTGTTTTCCATGCTACGAACCCATCACCCCTGGCTCCTCTCCGTCTCGTATTCTGGCTCCAGATGACTTCTGGTAAAATAGGCACTTTGGCTTTTGTCCCGTCCAATTCCGAGAATATTCATTTTCTGACTTTCCTGGAACCAAAAACAGCAGAAAATAGGCAGCTGGCACTGTGGCTCTTGTTAATAGGTTAGTCCAAGAAATCATATGAAAAGTACTCCAAAGTGTGGACAAATCACAAGAAAGTGGATAAAACAAGCATGGAACATCAAAAATTATAGATACATTTGCCATGTATCAACATCCCCAAGCTTAACTCCTGCTCGTCCTCGAGTAGGTAAGTGATAAAAAGAAAGAATAATTTTTGAGGTGACATGCACCATCATAAACTTGATCAAAGCATTTGTAAAACATTCAAAGCTGGGATCCTAGTACTTCAATCATAACATGAAAGACAAAGTTCTAGCAATAAGACAAAGAGACTATGATGCAATATGAAAAGGCACAAACAAAAGATTCATGAATAACAATGCTTTGCAAGACGTTTGTTTGTTTCCCATAAAGAAAACATAGCATAGTGGCATTCAGCTTGTCCCTCATAGAGTAGCAAACATAAATGCATAGGACACCTTCAAAGTTTACAAGAGTGACTAGATACAAATAGTTTAAAACAACCAATATCAAGGTAAGCATCAATCAACAAGTTTTGGGACAATGCACATAGAACTAAGAATGGCCACTATGCTCTCAAGAAAGTGCTCATAGAATGTGCGGAGACTCAACAAGCAAATGAACAGGTTTTGAAAAGTTTGAAAGGCTTCCAAATGCTGAAAGTATGGTACTCATTAGCTTTGAGCTCTCATAACCCCTATCATAACCATCTTTAATGTGATTAAGGTGAAAGTGAGGTCCAATCTGAGTTATATGCTTGGCAGACTATAAACTGAAAATCCCATGTCCCTTGAGTACGAGGGTCGCTCCTCACGCTACTCAACTTTAGTTACCGGTAAGTTCTTGTCATTGTAAATATGTGTTCCCCGTGACAACACGGTTCTGCTAATTCCCAGCCTATAATTGCCAAGCATATAACTTTCATGGAGAGTCACAATGGTTTAGGTTCATTAAGTACAGAAAATAAAGTGTGCCATCAAGTTCGTGAGAGCTTTATTAACTAACTTTCTCATAACAAGCAAACATTTTATTCGGAAGAAAACAAGGCATATTGGATATGCACGGAAGTAGCAAATGATGCTAATAGGTAGGTATGGTGGAAACTTTGGCAATATTTGGTTTAAGAGAGTTGAAAACATGAGTAAAATACTCAGTGGAAGTGAAGGCTAGCAATAGTAAGGGAGCGACAAACGAGAGAGCAATAATGGCCATAATCATGCAGAGCGACAAAACATCATTGATTAAAGCATAAAGTGATACTACAAGTTGAAAACTAAAGGATCATAAAGTCTTATGGTGACTTGGTATAGTCATAACATGGTGTGAGCATGTGCCAAGTCAACCCAAATAAAGCATCAAAGGAGAATACCACTATACTATGCTTTAATATGCTAAAACAACGCATGATTCATCCAAGGCACATTAAGCAATCTCAATTGTTTATAACAAGTCATGCTACAGCAAAGAATACTAAGCATAAAGCCAAAACAATATAGAGCATGACATGACAAAGCATAGACCACAGTCAAAAACAAGCTCTCTTTACCACTTAAGCATGAGCTTTCCTACTCTTTCCAAACCAAACCAAACTATTTGAACACCAATGTATGAAAGTGGAGGTCCAACCAATTTATTCAGCAAACTAAGCTAACCAAAGCAAATGAAAAACCAAAACGAAAACGAAAAAGAAGACGCTCCAAGAACAACACAACTGTGCATGAAACAATAAAAATGAAGCGTTTGGAAGAAACCTGGGATTTTTATTGATGAAGAGGGGGAATGCCTTGGGCATCCCCAAGCTTTGACGCTTGTACTTTTTGGATATTTCTTGGGGTGACACGCGTGGCATCCCCAAGCTTGAGCTTTAATCCATCCTTCATCTCATTACTCATTCCTTCCATACACCTGAAATTTTTCCTTCATACTAAACTTCACACAATCTTTATTAGCAACATTAGTGCACTCGAGATAATAAGTCTTTAGGTTCAGTTCTAACACCAATAAACTTCCATTAAAACACAAGCTACTGTAGCACTTCCCTCAAAAAGCTCAATTCCCCAAAAGAACTCAAAAAGGAACCAATAAGAAGCAAATGCAGAAAATGGCAGAAATCTATCAAAATAGACCAGCAGGTAAAGACGAATTTTTTCGAAGACCTTCTGTTGCTCAAATAAAAAAGTGTTGACCTAACGAAAGTTAGATAACAACCTGGGGCAGAAGCAAAAAAATTCACACCTCAAAAGGACGTATAGAGATTTTACACGAATTTTTACGGTGAAGCACATAAATCTGTTTCGGAACAGCAACTTTCCCAACCATTACTTCTCTCTCATTATAGGTTACTCTTGGCACAAAAAGCAAATAAAAAGGATAAGGAGCGGTTCTTACTGAAGTAATAACTTCCAAAACTCATCTAAAACTTTTGGGTTATCTCCCAATAAATACTTTTATTTAACGCCTTTAAGTTAGGCATAAGCAAAAACTAAAATGGATAGAATAGAAGTAAGCGGAGATAATCATGGTGAAAACATTGCTTTGTTCAATGAAATCCTTTTGTTAACAAGGTTGATCAAGTCTTGTTACCAAAACAATTTCATATGAGACAAAACTTTGTATTCCACTAATGATTATGTTACCTCAACCTTGATAGCAATGGTCCCAATCATAATAGTTTCAAATTTTTCTCTTGGTATGGGACAATATATTTCTACAACTTGAATGCCTTCAACATGTTCAATTGAATTCAAAAAAAGTAAGTCCTTTCAATCTTCTTGGGGAAATAGACAGTATGTTCCTTGTCATTAACATTGAAAGTCACCTTTCCTTGATTACAATTAATAACAGCTCCTGCAGTATTAAGAAAAGGTCTCCCAAGAACAATAGACATATTATCATCTTCAGGCATTTCAAGCATAACAAAATCAGTTAATATCAAGCAATTATGAGCCACTTGAATAGGTACATCCTTACATATACCCACAAGAATAGTGGTAGATTTATCAGTTGGTATCAATTTTTCTAGTTGAAGCCTTTTATAGAGAGAGAAAGGCATAACACTAACTCCAGCTCCCAAATCACACAAAGCAGTTGTAACATAATTGTTCTTAATAGAGCAAGGTATAGTTGGAATCCCTGGGTCTCCAAGTTTCTTAGGGACCTTACCATTGAAATAATAATTAGCAAGCAAAGTAGAAATTTCTTCATTAGGGATCTTCCTTTTATTCGAGACAATATCCTTCATATACTTTGAGTAAGGAGGCAATTTAATAGCATCAGTCAAAGGAATTTGCAAGAATAAAGGCTTCATCCACTCACAAAACTTATTATAGTGTTCATCTTCCTTTGACTTGTGTTTCTTATTAGGGAAAGGCATAGGTTTTTGGACCCAAGGCTCTCTTTCACTACCATGTTTCTTAGCAATAAAATATTCTTTGGTGTATTTAGTATTCTTAGTGTGGTTTTCAGGTTCTTCTTCAACTTTTTCTTCATTAGGAACTTCATTTTCTTCATTACCACTTTCAGTTTCAGCATCAGAGATAGATATACTATTAGGATCTATAGCAGGTTCAGAGGGTTCTACAACAGTTTTATGTTTCTTTTTCCTTTTCTTACGAGTAGAGCCACTATTTTCAGCTTGTTGAGAATCCTGCTCTATTCTTTTGGGATACACCTCAGGATATAGAGGATCCTAGGTAGCAGCTCCACTTCTAGTTCTAATTTCATAAGCATGTTTTTCTTTAGCAGCATTAACTAGCAAGTCGTTTTGCACTTTAACGAGTTGATCTATTTGAGTTTGAACCATTTGAAAGTGTTTAACAATCATTTTAACATCATTACAGGTTCTTTCCACAATATCTTAAACTCAACAATAGCTCTAGTGTTTTCCATTAGATGATTTTGCACCCTTTTATTAAAATTATCTTGCTTAACAATAAAGATATCGAATTCTTCTAAGCATTGATCAGGAGGTTTAGAGTAAGGGATATCACGTTCATCAAAGTGTTGGAGAGAGTGTACCTCAATAGTGGGTGAGTAAGGAATATGCTTACATAATTCTTCTATAGGAGGTAAATTTTTGACAACTGCAGCTTTAATTCCCTTCTCCTTAAGACATTTCTTAGCTTCCTTCATCACTTCATCATTTAATTCAATAACTCCCCTCTTCTTTGATGTTGGAATAGGCACCGGAATAGATGGTTCAAGTACAATTACTTTAGGTATAGCTTGTTTAGGAGGAGTCCAGTCTTCATAATTCTTGCTTATTTTAGCCATTGATTCCTCAGCTTCCTTAGGAGTCCTATTCCTGAAAACACAA
Organism: Avena eriantha; assembly: GCA_910589775.1. NCBI lineage: Eukaryota > Viridiplantae > Streptophyta > Magnoliopsida > Poales > Poaceae > Avena > Avena eriantha. The sequence goes on along the minus strand of OU342746.1, from coordinate 371,462,592 downwards.
TCAGCACAACTATCTAGGTATGTCCTAGATTCTTCGGTTAGTCCATTATAAAATATATCAAGAAGCTCATTCTTAGGTAGTGGACTTCCAGCCTGTGCATGAATCAAAGCACAAAACCTTGCCCAAGATCCAGGCAATACCTCCTTTTCTCCCTGTTTAAAATCAAAAAGTTCCTGCAAAATAGCATGTCTAGCACTAGGAGGAAAATATTTCTGCAGGAAAGTATTAATCAAGCACTCAGGGCTATCAATAGATCCAGGAGGTAAATTACTAAACCAAGTTTTAGCTTCTCCTTTCAGTGAAAAGGGGAAGATCTTGGCAACAAAGTAAGTACGCATCTTAATATCATCAGAAAACAAGCCACTCATGGTAGAAAGTTCATTCATATGTGCTACCATGATACGTCCATTTTGCATCACTATTGTATGTCTTAATTCACTATTATTCATTGATATATTTCGTATTGAGAGGTGATACTTATGTTATTTCATCTATTTTTGCATGGTTGATGACTTTTGGAGCATGGACCGCTGCAGTCAGGATTCTGATGGAAAAGGTGCTGTTTGGAGGCAAAATTCGCGAAGATCCGAAAATCCGGGAAAATATACGGAAAATTCTATTTTTCCAGAAGACTTAGGATGCCAGAAGATGGAGTGGAGGTGGGCCACAGGGGGCCCACACCACCCCATGGTGCGGGCAGGCCTAGGCCGCGCCTGGGAGTGGTGTGGCCGCCCTGGCCTACTCCAGCCTCTCTCCTCTGGGCCACAGGGGGCCCACACCACCCCATGGTGCGGGTAGGCCTAGGCCACGCCTGGGAGTGGTGTGGCCGCCCTGGCCTACTCCAGCCTCTCTCCTCTGGCGTATATCATCCCCACGAAACCCTAAGACTCGGGGAGCGACCACAGAAAGATTCCGCCACCTCTACGGGGCGGAAAAACACCGAGAGAGAAATATCTCTTCGGCAGACAGATTTCTGCCGGGGGAATTCCTTCCCGGAGAGGGAAGATCGTCGCCATCAACACTATCATCAAGCTGGACTTCATCGGGATCATCATCACGATAAAGCAAGTAAACAAAGTACGAGTAAATAAAAGACAGTAAGAATGAATGCAGCAAGTGGCCCAATCCTTTATGCAGCAAAGGACAAGCCGGTTGTATTTCTATAGATGACCAAACGTTCTCGAGGACACATGGGAAGACTGTCAAGTGCTTTCGCTTCATATAGTCGATTAATCTTCTCTAGCTTGCTAAGTGTTGTGTGGGTGAACCTGTGCTAATGTACCGCCCCATCCAATACTAATACATACTTGTGATTATACCCCTTGCAAACATCCGTAAGTTCAAGAAAGTAATTAAGGTAGAAACCTAACCACGGCTTTAAACTCTAAGACCCTTACATCCCATGTGCAATGGTTTCCTAACGGGGGTTTAGGTTTCTGTCACTCCGGCAACCCCTACGATTAGTAGCCAAAAATACAATGCATTCTCCTAGGACCATATAGGTGAAGTGTCATGTAGTCGACGTTCACATGACACCACTAGAAGAAGTACACCACAACTTAAATAACAATCTATTGAATCTTTCTCAACGCAACTCCACTACTAACAGCAAGACTTCTCCCATGTCCTCAAGAACAAAACAAACTACTCACAAGACATCATATGGATCATGATCAGAGATGGAATAATGATGTATAACAATCCACCATCATCACCATCAGCACCCTCATCACCATCTCCATATTGTTGTAACAATTGCGTTGAATCTTGCATAGTTCATAGGGGAAACTTTCCCGGTGTTGATTACTCTTTGTAGTTGATGCTATTGAGTGAACCATTGAATTATTTTTTATGTTCAGATTGTTATACATCATTATTCCATCTCTGATCATGATCCATATGATGTCTTGTGAGTAGTTTGTTTTGTTCTTGAGGACATGGGAGAAGTCTTGCTGTTAGTAGTGGAGTTGCGTTGAGAAAGATTCAATAGATTGTTATTTAAGTTGTGGTGTACTTCTTCTAGTGGTGTCATGTGAACGTCGACTACATGACACTTCACCTATATGGTCCTAGGAGAATGCATTGTATTTTTGGCTACTAATCGTAGGGGTTGCCGGAGTGACAGAAACCTAAACCCCCGTTAGGAAACCATTGCACATGGGATGTAAGGGTCTTAGAGTTTAAAGCCGTGGTTAGGTTTCTACCTTAATTACTTTCTTGAACTTACGGATGTTTGCAAGGGGTATAATCACAAGTATGTATTAGTATTGGATGGGGCGGTACATTAGCACAGGTTCACCCACACAACACTTAGCAAGCTAGAGAAGATTAATCGACTATATGAAGCGAAAGCACTTGACAGTCTTCCCATGTGTCCTCGAGAACGTTTGGTCATCTATAGAAATACAACCGGCTTGTCCTTTGCTGCATAAAGGATTGGGCCACTTGCTGCATTCATTCTTACTGTCTTTTATTTACTCGTACTTTGTTTACTTGCTTTATCGAAAACCCCTAAAAATCCGTTTGCAGAGAATTCCTGATCCATACCACTAGCCAGCACCTTCTGCTCCTCATTGGGTTCGACACTCTTACTTATCAAAAATACTGCGATACACCCCCTATACTTGTGGGTCATCATACCGCACTTTCATTCTTAGTCCCACAAAAAGGTTCTTTCTCAACAATAGCTATGTAAGATAGATCGAGAGAGAAATCATAATCTTTATCTGTAATGTTTATGGGAGAAGCAGCAAATTTAGCAATACGAGACAATTTGGGTCTAATAGTACGCCTCTCAAGGAGACTCTTAGCAGCGCTCCTATCATGGGTGTTCTTACATTCTTTAATAAATTCATCGGTCATCTCAACATAACCATCTTCAATATCATAACTTTCACTAGACTCAGGTGAACTAACGGGTGTGGTAGTGTCTTCATTAGGAGTTTCAGTATTTCTAGCTATAGTTCTAGCAATTGTAGCATCTAGGAAAGGACCTAATAAACCACTCTTATCAAGCACAGTAGAAGCAGCATCATAAGCATCAGAAGTTTCAGATTCAGCAGTAGTAGCAGTGTGTGTAGCATGTGTATGTGGTGGTGTAATGAGCTTACTTATAACAGACGGTGAATCAAGAGCAGCAGAGGTGTTCAGAACCGTACCTCTTTTTGTAGTGGATGGTAAAATAGGAACCTTGCCATCATGGACTTACCCATGATGGATGGATAGCAGCGAACAATAGAGAATCCAAGTGAACTTGATAAATAAAGCTATGCTCCCCGGCAACGGCGCCAGAAAATAGTCTTGATGACCCACAAGTATAGGGGGTGTATCGTAGTATTTTCGAGGGAAGTGAAACCCAATTTATTGATTCGACACAAGGGGAGCCAAAGGATATTTATAAGCCTTAACAACTGAGTTGTCAATTCAACTACACCTGGAAACAATCTTGCTCACAGCAATTTATCAGTAGCAACAGTTTTGTAGTAGGAAAAGTAAAGTAACAGCAGTACTAAAGTAAAGACAGCAGTAACAATAGCAGTAAACAGTGGGATTCGAGTGCGGTAGGCATAGGCTTGGATGGACGGGCGTTGCATGGACAAGACAATTCACATAGCAATCAGAACATAGGGCAATTGTAGATAAATAAGATAAAGCATCGAAGTACTAGATAATCCTAGGCATGTGTTCCATATATAGTCATACGTGCTCGCAATGAGAACTTGCACAACATCTTTTGTCCTGCCAGCCCGTTTGTAGCTGGGCCTCTAGGGAACTACTGGCAATTAAGGTGCTCCTTTTAATAGAGCACCAGAGTGAAGCATTAACACTCCGTGAACACATGTGATCCTCACATCAAAGCCATTCCCTCCGGTTATCCCGATTTCTGTCACTTCGAGGCCATTGGTTCCGGACAACAACGTGCGTATACAACTTGTAGATAAGACCATAAACAATACTATCATAATGAACCAATAACATGTTCAGATCTGAAATCATGGCACTTGGGCCCTAGTGACAAGCATTAAGCACAACAAGTCGCAACAAAGTCATAAAGCACTAATAAAAGATACTAGGCACCATGCCCTAACAATCTGATGCCATTACATGAACGATCTCATCCAATCCCTACCATCCCTATAGCCTACATCGGGGGATTACTCACTCATAGATGGGGGAAACATGGATGGTCGATGGAGAAGCGATGGTGATGATGATGGCGATGATCTCCTCCAATTCCTCATCCTGACAGGGTGCCAGAACGGAGTTTCTGGTGCTATTTCGTGGAATCTGGTGGTGGCGGCGGAGCAGAACTCCTTCTGGAAAAACGTCGACCCCCCCCCTAGAGTTTTTAGGTCAGAAGGCAACTTATAGGCGAAGAGGGAGGCCGATGGGGTGCCTAGGCTGGCCACACCACCCCCTGGCGCGACCAGGCCTGGCCCGCACGGCCAGGTGGTGTGGTGGCCCCCTGGCTCCTCTCCGTCTCGTATTCTGGCTCTCGATGACTTCCGGTAAAATAGGCACTTTGGCTTTTGTCCCGTCCAATTCCGAGAATATTCATTTTCTGACTTTTCTGGAACCAAAAACAACAGAAAACAGCCAACTGGCACTGTGGCTCTTGTTAATAGGTTAGTCCAAGAAATCATATGAAAAGTACTCCAAAGTGTGGACAAAACACAAGAAAGTGGATAAAACCAAGCATGGAACATCAAAAATTATAGATACATTTGCAATGTATCAATTGATCATACCCAGTTAACAAAAATCATGATGTATGTGTTGAGTGTTCCTAGCATTTGCACAAGACATACTGATGTCTAAACTAAATTTCAATGGACATGATTGTACTTGGCTAAATTCAGTATTATGATAGTATGTGTAAGCAGAGCTCACAGATAATTTCCTTGTTCTTGTGTTTTATGCCACTGGCTAAGCCGAAGGCATGGACCCGAACTGAGGGCACATCAGGGGATTCAAATATCTGAATACGGGGTTATGTTTAGGTTTGCATTATCAGTGCACGAGTTCCCTATACTAGATGTACACTAGAGCTGGTTATGCTTATTTCCAGCAGTAACAACTAACAAGTTATAAAGCGCACTAATGTGATTGTGATGTACATCTGTGCAAGCTTTTGTTGACATGATTCGCGTGCATGACTAGGCATTCAAGCCTATTGACCTGGAACTGAGAGGAATGGGCTAGGATACATAATGGTGCCAATCTGCATGTTTTGGTATTCAGATTGTTAATAATACATAAGTGTGACACATAATGGTCTTTGGTTTCCGAGATTGGCCTCGAGACTGAAGTGTGCTATACTCGCATACATACACGATATTTGTTGTTGTGGCTTGGTGGTTGTAGTCACTAGAGTTATACTAGCACATAGCTTCATTACATGTTTGCAATCATGCCATCTCATTTGGATAAAACTAGAGCTCATTCTAGTTGTTTCTTTATGCCTAAGAAATGCATATTTTCAAACTTGTTTAGGGATGCTATTTGGTTTGGTTTCTCTAATGAAGTTCATGTGTTGTATATTACTAGCTGATTTATCAAGTACTTGTTCTATTTGTACTTGTTTACTAATGCTTAATTATTTGTGAAACTGAATTTCTATGTGTTTATTCATTCTTTTAGGTGATCGACCACCAACTCCAACATGCCTGGAACACGTCCATGGGGAGCTACCACTGGCCACAACCCCCCAAGCTGCTACTCCCGGTGAGATCCCTCTCCTACATGCCATGCATTCCTTGTAAAAATGTGTATCTTTTTTATCACGTTCAATGGGTTACAGTGGGGAGCATGCTTGTATGGATGTTGATATGTTGTATCTATGGTGTTATAGGATTAGGGTTTGGCACTAATGCGAGTAGTGTGGTCTAATGATTAAGTGGATTAGGCCACAAATCTGCTACATATTTTTTTCTTGTTTGAGTCGATCATGTATGCTTTAGTTGTTGGTGAAGATTTTGGCGGGGAATAATTAGATATCAGACTGTTTGTGTGCTTGATGTTATCTTGATCCTCAACTCTATATTTGTGCAATTTTTGTTGTCAAATAATAGATTTACTTTATTGTTGAAGGTTTGTAATAATTGTCACAAGTCTGTCTAGAGTTACCAGAACTTTTGTATCCATGTATGCATCTATCTGCGATCTCAACTTGCAATAGTTGCTCCATTTTTATATGGTTAAAATTTCTCTAACACCATCAAGTAATGTTAACATTTCAGATGTTTTGTTTACATGGTTCTCGACTATAGATTACATGTCGTGAACATAGTAGTTGTTTTAATCAGAGAAGGCCACTCTTAGGTTCTTGACTAGCATGTTACTACATGTTGTGAGATAAATTGTAGTATGAACCCGCTAGCGTTTTAAATCATTCATAATTGTATTACTTACATTTTATTTTTGTGGGATTACTAGTGCTCATTTTTACTAAGAGTGCAAAGGACTTATTTCTTAAATCTTGTAGGATTATCCCTCAAATCTCAGGATCCAGACCGACTGGCAAGTTTGTTGGTGACGACTGAGGCTGGTGGGAGGAGCTCACCGTGCTGCAGGAATGGCAGCGGGGAGGCAAGGAGGAAGAGGTGGTTGCCTGCCTACCCTTCTGCTACCGGCAGTCTTCCGGCGACCACCTCCCGAAGATGCTACTAGAAGCAATGTCTCTGAGATCCTGCTGCTTTTGGTGAGCTCTCTCTCATCTTCCATCTCATTCTTGCTAAAAAATGTTTCCTTTTCCTATTGAATTCGGTGCGTGCATAGACAGTAGATAAAGCTTTTGATTATTATCTGTGCGTATGGTGTTATCTGCAAGTTGTCAAACAATTTTTGCGTGGAACATATATTGATCAAAACATTGATGTTTTCTTCTTACTTCAAATTTTAATGGAGAAAGTTCCTGCGTTTTTTCTTCATATGCTTTATAACCAACTTTAATACTCTCTCTGATCTGATTTAGTTGTCGCACGTTTAGGCAGCCAAAACCAGCGACAATTAAATCAGATCAGAGGTTGTAGCATATGTTTTCCACGACATGTTGTTGCTTACTCTAATAAAAAGTTATTACATTGAGTTTATATTGTTTCTCCTTTACCTTCTATATATTGTGATCCTATGCTACTAGAGGTAAATCTTTATTTCTCCGTTGACATTGCGCTATCAGGTCCCTGTATATGTAGACATTAAGAACTGAATTGGGTGTTGGATTTCTTGCACTGAAAGTATTGGAGTGTTCACTCGTGTCATTGTGATGGGTAAATGGTAGTGCTTGTTGGACATATACCATGCAAATGGACCATTGTCATTCCATTTCTTTCTAATCTTAATTGTTCCGGTTGGATGGTGGCAAAAGGCGAGTGGTAGTGTATTTAGTTTGTTAGTGCCTTCATAATTTAATAGTGCCTTACCTGTGGGTTCAGATAGCAGTTGACAACAGCCGAGCCTGTCAATTTCAAGCAATAATATATTGTGTTGATATACTAGTGATATTTATGTTCTACAACTATGAAGGATGACCTAAATTCCCATCTTTTAGCCTGACTAGACGCTTTCTTATAGTTTTATTTGGGCTAGGCAGTACATTCCCTCCTCCCGTTCCTTCTTGTACACATTTTATCTCATCAATAAAATTTTACTATCGAGGCCTTCCCTACAGTTTTCAGCTTTAAAAATTAACTTACATGCTAATTATAAGTTAGGAATTCAAAGTCTGGGAATTCTTGCGTCTTTGTTCTATCTTACTAATTAAAGGGTAACTCAAATCAAGATGTTAGCTTGCTTGCTTACCCGAATGTTTGAATCCTGAAGCATTTCTGGTAGCTAGCTTGCTTACTCTGCCTGAAGCATGTATGATTGTTGTATATCAATGTCTGCAAGCTTACTAGCATTTCAATATGTCAATGATAATCCCTGTTAATAAAATGTTTGTATGCAGGTTATCACCCTCAAGGAGATTCAGAAGGCCACCACAATCACCTCCACATCATCATAGTCGCTCACCTCCTCAATGCCCTCTACTATCTTGCTTTAGATCGATTTCTTCTAGCAGGTAATGAATGGAGCTTATCTCTTTTGTGCAGCTTCATCACACTCTTATATCCCTAACCCTCTACGTGGTAGCAGGGGTCGAGGACCTCAACTGAGGCATGTAAGGCCAGATTCACCATATTCTGCATGACCTAGTCCTCCAAGAAAGTTGAGGGCAACATCAGTTCTGGTTTTTGTAGTCTGTTCATGGAAAATAGTTGAATGTTTGCTTGCGTTTTGTTGATCATGATGTTGAATGCTAACTGATTAATTCCAAACACTTTTTGTTAGGGACCAAGAAGGGTATCAATGAGTTGTCCTAGAAGGTAGGTCCTGGTGTTACATTTGTTTGTGTTTTGTATTCTTTCAAAACATAAATATATTATTATAGCAGCCTACACATGGTAACTAAAATGTCATGTCTCTCAGGGGTCTTAGAGAATGGAGCATCTCCAGCCACAACGGGAGCAGCAGTGCACCTTCTCCCAGGCGCAAGTAGAACGCATGACATGTGTGCTGCTGGCAGGTAAAACTTCTTTTCTCTTGAGTATAACTATCGATTGCATGTATCTATGTGCCGTTGTGAGCTCAAGTGATTCGAGCATGCTATGGCAAAGTTCATGCCTGGAATTTTGGAACAACACTTTGATCCTCTATCATTCATTTATGAATTTTGGAACAGTCATGTTGTTAGTGTAATTACTGTCATATATTTAGAGATTACTGTCCAATTCAACTTGGTTGCTTGATGTTGTTCTGTTGGCTGTGAACCTGGGCACTACTACCTACTGTAGTTTCAACCGAATATTGGTCATTTATTCTGTTTAGGTTCTCAGCTATCTCTATGTTAATGCAATTGCTTTGATTGTTGCTGTTTAATTTGATATGCAATTGCTCTTATGGTTTTCAGTTTAGCTCTCTTTGTACACGTTACTCACTAATATAAGTAAGCAGATCACTCAAACACAAAGCAATCATATAATTCCTTGATCTTTTCTATTTACTAATTATGATCAATCATGTATTCTTACTAGTTTAGCTGCTGACCATAGGATTAGTGAGCGTTTTTTAATTGTACGATCTCAAATCTGTTTGAGGAAAAGCAATCGTTTTTTAACTTTTAGGTGACAACATCGGAGCTCTGGTACATGTCTTGGAGGCTCTACCTTGGTCACTCGACTCTTCCAGGGAGACTAGATTGAGCAGGACCGAGTACCAGGAGCCGTCCCAGGTGGTCATGCCAAGGAAGAGGGCCACCTCACACAAAAAACCTTATATGTTTAGGAACAAAGGGTATAGATTGTTTGTCTAGTCACTCTCGAACATGGCCAGTTACCACTTTTGTTGTTGAATAATGCCATTAGCATTTGGATTGTTTGTCTAGTCATGATTAGAACTCTGTTATTATTTTCTGGCACTCTTGCAAAATATTCTTACGATCATTTCTAGTAGGTTGTAGCTATAGTTTATCATTTTTATAAGTGATGTCTTTGTGAAATGTGTGGCAAGTCCACTCATTCACTTGGTGAACACTCTTTTGTGCATGTGTTGATACGTGGCTTATGCTAGTAAATCTTGTTTGTGTCGAGTAACAATATGCACTTGTGGAGGCCAATATTTGTCGGTCTGTTTGTCGTGTATGTGAAGGACGAGCCGAGCTTGTTCAATTGTTGGTAGTCGTTGGCCAACTCGACACCCAGTTTTGATCTATGAACTTTATATGTTGGTACAGAATTTTAAATGGTATATGATTCGCAAAAAAAAAGATTAATGTCTTGGTTGTATTTGATACAGAAATTTAAATGGTGTTTCAAATTAATTATTTTGCTTGATGCATGATGGCCTGTGACATTAATGCCTGGGAGTCTAGGCTTTAGTGCTATGCTTGCTTCCTTAAAAGTTAAACGATGTTGAACTTTTGTGTCACAAGTTGCAAGAGGGAGGTAATAAGGAGGTGGCTGGCCATATCGCGTAAGCAACCATGCCGCTACTGCTTTATACTCCTGGCTGCCAACCTTGCTGGCTCCCTTTTGCCTCTGTCTCCGGCAAGCTACTGCGACGGCCATGGGCGACGATGCAGGAGTGGCGCCTTGCACCCGTGAAAACAAAAATTAGTTGACTATTTTATTGAAAACATGGTAGTGTGAAAAGAAAAAGAAAATTCATCCAAGCATATTCTTCCTAACGTTGGGCTGTTGAGCTCGTACTATAGTAGTACTACTATCTTGCCGTCATATGCTCATTAATTTGTTTTGGGTATCCAAAGAAAGACCACAGACCTAGGCGCTCGAGAAAATTGCGCATAGCACCAGGCTTTGGTGCCAAAGTTGTACAAAACACAGAATCAAAAGACTTGTTGCAGCTGACCCCAGTTCTTGGTGTAATCTGTTGCACCTAGCCCAAATAGAGCCTAAATAGAGGTTATAGAGCCTTAAAAATATATCTAACACGTGGCTTGTATTTCTATACCGTATATCATATGTGTGGACCAGTATTTTTGCATGTCGAAGATTATAACACTTCTATTGTTTGAGAGTAATCGAACTCGGCCTAATGCCAGCCCTACGGCACCTACGTCTGCTGCGCTTTTGCTACAAAAAATTCCACCGATGGTGATGTATAGAATTTTTTTCAGAAAAATATACCTTCGTGTGGTCAACTATGTACACTACAAGCATGCAATTTTTTTAATGTGAAATAACTTATATTTTAGGCTCGGCAGAAAAGATAATTTGGATAAATTTTAGAAGATTCAAAATTTGTACTGTTCACTCCAGATCTGCACTTTTGTCATTTTTCTAAGGATGGAATATTAGGTATTTGTATTGTAAATTTACGGATAGGTAGAATAAATCATGAGCTATGTTCTTATATTTTTTTAATCTTTCAAAGCTTTAAATTCAACTTTTTGAAGTTTTGAAAAACGAAGCTCTATGAACCTTATCCCCCAAATTAATGCTCTCATATTTTTCACCGTCGTGCTGTCTACTTTCTTAATTACCGTATAATTGTGACATACAGTACAGAATACATATCCACGTATCGGATACTGTTAATGCATTATGTGCTCTATTTGAGCTAGATGCAACTGATTGGGCAACAAACTAGGTGATGTAGGACTGGCATTAGGCCGAGTTCTATTGCTCTCGAACAATAAAACAGTGTTATAATCTTCGACATAATGCAACACAACAGTGTTGGACCGAGTCTTGTTCGCTAGAGGATATACATACTGAAATACGAGCCCACACGTATGATATACGGTATAGAAATACGAGCCCACATGTCAGTACATTTTTAAGGCTCCATAACCTCTATTTGGGCTAGGTGCAACGGATTACACCAAGAACTGGGTTAGCTGCAACAAGTTTTTTGATTCTGTGTTTTCTACAACTTTAGCACCAAAGCCTGGTGCTATGTGCAATTTTCTCTAGACGCTCATTAGTTCTTGGAGACTAGGTGCGCATATATTAATACCTCATAATGACAGTCTCCATGTCAGCGATCCATATCAAAGTTTATCTCAGCCATCCATCCTCTCTTATTCTTTCTCCCAACCTGCAAAAATGATAATCGAAATAGCCCGCCTGTGTTCGACTTAGACTTTCCCGAAATTTCTGTGGATTGTCTTGATGCCAGGTACACATGTGCCATGGTAATGTGTATAAACTCAATCCCTAATGACCATGATTCAGTTTATTTTTAGCGGAAACGATCAATTCGATAGCATGGTATGAAGCAAAGGAATAAAAATCATCGTTGTCTTCAAGCTCGGTTGGCTTGTTTCGCTGCTGTTGCAAACCGTTCTATGGCTGATGGTATAAATCAAAAGGAAAAGAATATTCCGTCAAACTCACTATGGAATTGTAGCAGTACTTGGAAATGCCACCAATTACTTACCATCACATATTCCTATGGAAACATGCATGGCATGGGCGAGGTGACTGGATTTGTTAGCCCCCTCGAACTACGGAACGATTCCTGCCTGCTCTAGTTATTAGAGCAAGTACAATAAGTCCTAGTCAGCTGGCTATAAAGATTAGAATATTATTTTCCTGCCTAGTTGGAAGAGAGAGAAAAGGAGAGAGAAGAAGAGTGGGCTCTTAGAGCAAGTACAATAAGTCCTAGTCAGCTGGCTATAAGAATTAAAATACTATTTCCTTGCCTAGTTGAAAGAGAGAGAAGAGGAGAGAGAAAAAGAGTGAGCTCTCATGCAAGATCCAGCTCTAGCACGTGCTCCTAGGCACTTTGAGAGAGTGAAAGATGGACCACGTAGTGCTAAAGTACTATATTTTTGTAGCTCATTATTATACATACTAGCTCTAAGTTGGCTATAGATGATATGACACTTGGCTTATAGCCAGCAGCTGGCTATACTATTGTCCTTGCTCTTATGCAATAGCCAGCTCTAGCACGTGCTCCTAGGCACTTTGAGAGAGTGAAAGGTGGCCATATAGTGCTAAAATAGTATATTTTTGTAGCTCACTATTGTACATGCTAGCTCTAAGCTGACTATAGATGACATGGCACTTGGCTTATAACCAGTAGCTGGCTATACTATTGTCCTTGCTCTTAGGAAGACACGGATATATAATCAATGGATGACCATTAATTCTCTGCCTCGTATTTTTACACGGGAGCTGTTTGGTTTCCACCATCCACCTCAGCGATCCATGGCACATCACATATCTACCGTCCATCTTCTAGCTCGCAGCAAGCAGCAAAGAGATCTCCCACCTGCTCCTCCATGTATATATATACGAGTCCATCGCCACAAGCCACGTGCGGTATCGCGTGACTTGTGACTTGTCACTTTGGATTTTGGACTTTGGCGTCGGCGAGGAGATGGAGATGGCACTCCCGGTCACTCACTTGGACTGCGGAGGCGCCGTCTGTTGGATTCACCGTCGAGGAGATGGCTGGCCGTCCCTAGGTGAGCTAGCTCTTGTCCCAAACACCTTACTTCTCACTCGTATTAGTTTATCTTCGGTTGCAGAATCTGCCGCCTCCATTGACTCAGTTCGTCCTGTTGCACAATCACTATGTTCGTGTTGTAACTGTAGCTTAGTTAACATTGTTCTAGTTACGTATTTGGAGTAATTTTCTATTTCATGTCTTCTGAATGTTCTATATCCTTCAGGGCGAGGAGGAAGCATGGAGACAATCCGGTGCCCGTGAAGACATAGGAGCGGGAATCCATCCACGGTGCACTAAAGCCGGGTCCTTAGACGATCATTTGTACAACATGGTGAACATGAAGATATGGTGATAAAACGGCAGTCGTCTTTGGCATGATTGGTGCTCAATCGATAACACAACCGGCCTCACTATATCTTTTTTGTTTTCTATAGAAATGGTCATCACTAATCTCTGTAGCAGATGTGGGAATTGAAAGTAATAGTCGTTAATTATATCATATCCGCTGCCTATATAATAGTAGCAGCGGTTCTGATCATCATTGTAAATGAGGTCTTCACATCAGCGAAAGGTCCCTGACAGTCTTTCCGTTACCGATGGGGTTTTTGAAGCATCGTACTAGTGTAGTACCGGCTGGTGCATTCTGTAGGCCTCCTTTTGCAGGCCGGTTTTTACTGGGTTTCCGGTGTATTTCCTAGGCCTACCCTGTGATCCCCGACATGCACACCCAACTTGTTTTGTAGCCCGGGTTGGGACGGGTGCACCCCAAATATCCCCCTGAAAACACTTGGATCCCCATGAAAATCAGAACGTGGCCCTGCCCTCGTGTTTTGGTCGCTCTCAACACGGCTCCTTGCAGCGCAGCCAGCTCACAGCTACACCATCAAAGCTGGCCGCAGCCGCATCCCCGGTGATATGTTCCTCACATGCAGGCGTCGCCTAGGCCACTCCGTCTAGCAAGGCACTATAGGAGAAAACGGAGAGGCCTCCCCAGGCCAGCTGCCCACTCCGGCCGTCGGCGGAGCTCCCCCTGTCGGCGTAGCCAAAGGTGCCCTCGGCGAAGAGGGGCTATCGGCGTAGCAGATCCGGCTGTGCCGACGGTGGCCCTCGGCGTACTCCCGACCCTCGGCGTAGCCCTGGTTCGGACACGGCGATGAGAACGGCGTTAGATAGGCAGGCTGTGCCGACGGCCAGGCCGTCGGCGTAGACCTCGGGCTGTCTGCACGGAGTTGGTTGGCCGGGGGAGACGCTACGCCGACGGCTAAGCCGTCGGCACAACCTCCCTATTTTTTATTCATTCTCTTTTAGCCATATATTTGATACTAATTTATATATTACTCCGACTGTAGTCATTTGTACAGTCCCAATAGCAGTCTCCATCTACGTAATTGCAGGAATCCCATGAAAACTTGTGTGTTGTCCTAAAATACCTGAACAGGTGGGGTGAAAGACAGTTCGCGCGCATGCGATAACAGTTCGAAGGTCCGACCGGGGATCTAGACATTGCATTTGTGGAAATTCCACCACACTTGGACACATATACTAGGTCCATGTGCAAGTTCCAGTGGGATTCCGGAGCTCTGACGGTCCTTTTCCAGCGAAACCCTAGTCGGTGGGGCCCGCGGGTCTACCCCTGTAGCTTTCTTAGTTAGAGGTTCAGACAACGCGCTTTTTTGTTGGTTTAGCTTTGTTTAGGTCATATCTACATGGAAAACAAAGGTTGGGACCTTATAGCACATGCTATTCCCCCGGTATACCCGCAGCGGGACTATTACCCCTACACGTCCAGGACTCTACTAAGTGTTATCGCACGTGGGTCTACCCCTATGGCTTTCTTAGTACGAGGTTCAGACAACGCGCTTTTTTGTTGTTTTAGCTTTGTTTAGGTCATATCTACATGAAAAACAAAGGTTGGGACCTTATAGCACATGCTAGCCACCTGGTATACCCGCAGCGGGACTGTTACCCGTACACGTCCAGGAATCTACTAAGTGTTATCGCAAGCATATGAAGAAGGTCAGACCGGGGATCTAGACATTACATCCATGGACCTTCCACCACACTTGGACACATATACTAGGTCCACAGGCAAGTTCCAGTGGGATTCCGGAGCTCCGGCAGTCCTTTTCCAGCGAAACCCTAGTCGGTGGGGCCCGCAGGTCTACCCTGTAGCTTTCTTAGTACGAGGTTCAGACAACACGCTTTTTTGTTGGTTTAGCTTTATTTAGGTCATATCTACATGGAAAACAAAGGTTGGGACCTTATAGCACATGCTAGCCACCCGGTACACCCGCAGCGCGACTGTTACCCGTACACGTCAAGGAATCTACTAACTGTTATCGCACGCATATGAAGAAGGTCAGACCGGGGATCTAGACATTACATCCATGGACCTTCCACCACACTTGGACACATATACTAGGTCCACATGCAAGTTCCAGTGGGATTCTGGAGCTCCGGCAGTCCTTTTCCAGCGAAACCCTAGTCGGTGGGGCCTGCGGGTCTACCCCTGTAGCTTTCTTAGTACGAGGTTCAGACAACGCGCTTTTTTGTTGGTTTAGCTTTTTTTAGGACATATATACATGGAAAACAAAGGTTGGGACCTTATAGCACATGCTAGCCCCCCGGTATACCCGCAGCGGGACTGTTACCCCTACACGTCCACGAATCTACTAAGTGTTATCGCCCGCGGGTCTACCCATGTAGCTTTCTTAGTACGAGGTTCAGACAACGCGCTTTTTGTTGGTTTAGCTTTGTTTAGATCATATCTACATGGAAAACAAAGGTTGGGACCTTATAGCACATGCTAGCCCCCCGGTATACCCGCAGCGGGACTATTACCCCTACACGTTCAGGAATCTACTAAGTGTTATCGCATGCATGTGTAGAAGGTCAGACCGGGGATCTATATATTGCATCCATGGACCTTCCACCACACATGGACACATATACTAGGTCCACGTGCGAGTTCCATTGGGATTCCGGAGCTCCGGCGGTCCTTTTCCGGCGAAACCCTAGTCGGTGGGGCCCGCGGGTGTACCCATTTAGCTTTCTTAGTATGAGGTTCAGACAACGCGCTTTTTTGTTGGTTTAGCTTTGTTTAGGTCATATCTGCATGGAAAACAAAGGTTGGGACCTTATAGCACATGCTAGCCCCCCGGTATACCCGCAGTGGGACTGTTACCCATACACGTCCAGGAATCTACTTAGTGTTATCGCACGCATGTGAAGAAGGTCAGACCGGGGATCTAGACATTACATCCATGGACCTTCCACCACACTTGGACACATATACTAGGTCCACTTGCAAGTTCCACTGGGATTCTGGAGCTCCGAAGGTCCTTTTCCAGCGAAACCCTAGTCGGTGGGGCCCACGGGTCTACCCCTGTAGCTTTCTTAGTACGAGGTTCAGACAACGCGCTTTTTTGTTTCTTTAGCTTTGTTTAGGTCATATCTACATGGAAAACAAAGGTTGGGACCTTATAGCACATGCTATCCCCCCGGTATACCCGCAGCGGGACTATTACCCCTACACGTCCAGGAATCTACTAAGTGTTATCGCACGCGGGTCTACCCCTGTAGCTTTCTTAGTACGAGGTTCAGACAATATGCTTTTTTGTTGGGTTAGCTTTGTTTAGATCATATCTACATGGAAAACAAAGGTTGGGACCTTATAGCACATGCTAGCCCCTCGGTATACCCGCAGCGGGACTATTACCCCTACACGTCCAGGAATCTACTAAGTGTTATCGCATGCATGTGTAGAAGGTCAGACCGGGGATCTACATATTGCATCCATGGACCTTCCACCTCACTTGGACACATATACTAGGTCCACGTGCGAGTTCCACTGGGATTCCGGAGCTCCGGCGGTCCTTTTCCGGAGAAACCCTAGTCGGTGGGGCCCGCGGGTCTACCCATTTAGCTTTCTTAGTATGAGGTTCAGACAACGCGCTTTTTTGTTGGTTTAGCTTTGTTTAGGTCATATCTGCATGGAAAACAAAGGTTGGGGCCTTATAGCACATGCTAGCCCCCCGGTATACCCGCAGCGGGACTGTTACCCCTACACGTCCAGGAATCTACTTAGTGTTATCGCACGCATGTGTCGAAGGTCCGACCGGGGATCTAGACATTGCATTTGTGGAAATTCCACCACACTTGGACACATATACTAGGTCCATGTGCAAGTTCCAGTGGGATTCCGGAGCTCTGACGGTCCTTTTCTAGCGAAACCCTAGTCGGTGGGGCCCGCGGGTCTACCCCTGTAGCTTTCTTAGTTAGAGGTTCAGACAACGCGCTTTTTTGTTGGTTTAGCTTTGTTTAGGTCATATCTACATGGAAAACAAAGGTTGGGACCTTATAGCACATGCTATTCCCCCGGTATACCCGCAGCGGGACTATTACCCCTACACGTCCAGGAATCTACTAAGTGTTATCGCACGTGGGTCTACCCCTATGGCTTTCTTAGTACGAGGTTCAGACAACGCGCTTTTTTGTTGTTTTAGCTTTGTTTAGGTCATATCTACATGAAAAACAAAGGTTGGGACCTTATAGCACATGCTAGCCACCCGGTACAACCCGCAGCGCGACTGTTACCCGTACACGTCAAAGAATCTACTAAGTGTTATCGCACGCATATGAAGAAGGTCAGGCCGGGGATCTAGACATTACATCCATGGACCTTCCACCACACTTGGACACATATACTAGGTCCACATGCAAGTTCCAGTGGGATTCTGGAGCTCCGAAGGTCCTTTTCCAGCGAAACCCTAGTCGGTGGGGCCTGCGGGTCTACCCCTGTAGCTTTCTTAGTACGAGGTTCAGACAACGCGCTTTTTTGTTGGTTTAGCTTTTTTAGGACATATATACATGGAAAACAAAGGTTGGGACCTTATAGCACATGCTAGCCCCCCGGTATACCCGCAGCGGGACTGTTACCCCTACACGTCCACGAATCTACTAAGTGTTATCGCCCGCGGGTCTACCCATGTAGCTTTCTTAGTACGAGGTTCAGACAACACGCTTTTTGTTGGTTTAGCTTTGGTTAGATCATATCTACATGGAAAACAAAGGTTGGGACCTTATAGCACATGCTAGCCCCCCGGTATACCCGCAGCGGGACTATTACCCCTACACGTCCAGGAATCTACTAAGTGTTATCGCATGCATGTGTAGAAGGTCAGACCGGGGATCTATATATTGCATCCATGGACCTTCCACCACACATGGACACATATACTAGGTCCACGTGCGAGTTCCACTGGGATTCCGGAGCTCCGGCGGTCCTTTTCCGGCGAAACCCTAGTCGGTGGGGCCCGCGGGTGTACCCATTTAGCTTTCTTAGTATGAGGTTCAGACAACGCGCTTTTTTGTTGGTTTAGCTTTGTTTAGGTCATATCTGCATGGAAAACAAAGGTTGGGACCTTATAGCACATGCTAGCCCCCCGGTATACCCGCTGTGGGACTGTTACCCATACACGTCCAGGAATCTACTTAGTGTTATCGCACGCATGTGAAGAAGGTCAGACCGGGGATCTAGACATTACATCCATGGACCTTCCACCACACTTGGACGCATATACTAGGTCCACTTGCAAGTTCCACTTGGATTCTGGAGCTCCGAAGGTCCTTTTCCAGATAAACCCTAGTCGGTGGGGCCCACGGGTCTACCCCTGTAGCTTTCTTAGTACGAGGTTCAGACAACGCGCTTTTTTGTTTCTTTAGCTTTGTTTAGGTCATATCTACATGGAAAACAAAGGTTGGGACCTTATAGCACATGCTATCCCCCCGGTATACCCGCAGCGGGACTATTACCCCTACACGTCCAGGAATCTACTAAGTGTTATCGCACGCGGGTCTACCCCTGTAGCTTTCTTAGTACGAGGTTCAGACAATATGCTTTTTTGTTGGTTTAGCTTTGTTTAGATCATATCTACATGGAAAACAAAGGTTGGGACCTTATAGCACATGCTAGCCACCCGGTACACCCGCAGCGCGACTGTTACCCATACACGTCCAGGAATCTACTAAGTGTTATCGCACGCATATGAAGAAGGTCAGACCGGGGATCTATACATTACATCCATGGACCTTCCACCGCACTTGGACACATATACTAGGTCCACATGCAAGTTCCAGTGGGATTTTGGAGCTCCGGCAGTCCTTTTCCAGCGAAACCCTAGTCGGTGGGGCCCGCGGGTCTACCCCTGTAGCTTTCTTAGTACGAGGTTCAGACAACGCGCATTTTTGTTGGTTTAGCTTTGTTTAGGTCATATCTACATGGAAAACAAAGGTTGGGACCTTATAGCACATGCTAGCCCCCCGGTATACCCGCAGCGGGACTGTTACCCCTACACGTCAAGGAATCTACTAAGTGTTATCGCACGCATGTGAAGAAGGTCAGGCCGGGGATCTATACATGACATCCGTGGACCTTCCACCACACTTCGACACATATACTAGGTCCACATGCCAGTTCCAGTAGGATTCCGGAGATCCGGCGGTCCTTTTCCAGCGAAACCCTAGTCGGTGGGGCCTACGGGTCTACCCTTGTAGCTTTCTTTGTACGAGGTTCAGACAACGCGCTTTTTTGTTGGTTTAGCTTTGTTTAGGTAATATCTACATGGATAACAAAGGTTGGGACCTTATAGCACATGCTAGCCCACCGGTATACCCGCAGCGGGACTGTTACCCCTACACGTCCAGGAATCTACTAAGTGTTATCGCCCGCGGGTCTACCCATGTAGCTTTCTTAGTACGAGGTTCAGACAACGCGCTTTTTTCTTGGTTTAGCTTTGTTTAGATCATATCTACATGGAAAACAAAGGTTGGGACCTTATAGCACATGCTAGCCCCCCGGTATACCCGCAGCGGGACAATTACCCCTACACGTCCAGGAATCTACTAAGTGTTATCGCATGCATGTGTAGAAGGTCAGACCGGGGATCTAGATATTGCATACATGGACCTTCCACCACACTTGGACACATATACTAGGTCCACGTGCGAGTTCCACTGGGACTCCAGAGCTCCGGCGGTCCTTTTCCGGCGAAACCCTAGTCGGTGGGGCCAGCGGGTCTACCCATTTAGCTTTCTTAGTATGAGGTTCAGACAACGCGCTTTTTTGTTGGTTTAGCTTTGTTTAGGTCATATCTACATGGAAAACAAAGGTTGGGACCTTATAGCACACGCTAGCCCCCCGGTATACCTGCAGCGGGACTGTTACCCCTACACGTCCAGGAATCTACTAAGTGCTATCGCACGCATGTGAAGAAGGTCAGACCAGGGATCTAGACATTAAATCCATGGACCTTCCACCACACTTGGACACATATACTAGGTCCACGTGCAAGTTCCACTGGGATTCTGGAGCTCCGACGGTCCTTTTCTAGCGAAACACTAGTCGGTGGGGCCCACGGGTCTACCCCTGTAGCTTTCTTAGTACGAGGTTCAGACAACGCGCTTTTTTGTTGGTTTAGCTTTGTTTAGGTCATATCTACATGGAAAACAAAGGTTGGGACCTTATAGCACATGCTATCCCCCCGGTATACCCGCAGCGGGACTATTACCCCTACACGTCCAGGAATCTACTAAGTGTTATCGCACGCGGGTCTACCCCTGTAGCTTTCTTAGTACGAGGTTCAGACAATATGCTTTTTGTTGGTTTAGCTTTCATTAGATCATATCTACATGCAAAACAAAGGTTGGGACCTTATAGCACATGCTAGCCACCCGGTATACCCGTAGCGGGACTGTTACCCCTACACGTCAAGGAATCTACAAAGTGTTATCGCACGCATGTGAAGAAGGTCAGACCGGGGATCTAGACATTACATCCATGGACCTTCCACCACACTTGGACACATATACTAGGTCCACATGCAAGTTCCAGTGGGATTCTGGAGCTCCGGCAGATCTTTTCCAGCGAAACCCTAGTCGGTGGGGCCCGCGGGTCTACCCCTGTAGCTTTCTTAGTACGAGGTTCAGACAACGCGCTTTTTTGTTGGTTTAGCTTTATTTAGGTCATATCTACATGGAAAACAAAGGTTCGGACCTTATAGCACATGCTAGCCACCCGGTACACCCGCAACGCGACTGTTACCCGTACACATCAAGGAATCTACTAAGTGTTACCGCATGCATATGAAGAAGGTCAGACCGGGGATCTAGACATTACATCCATGGACCTTCCACCACACTTGGACACATATACTAGGTCCACATGCAAGTTCCAGTGGGATTCTGGAGCTCCGGCGGTCCTTTTCCAGTGAAACCCTAGTCGGTGGGGCCTGCGGGTCTACCCCTGTAGCTTTCTTAGTACGAGGTTCAGACAACGCGCTTTTTTGTTGGTTTAGCTTTGTTTAGGACATATATACATGGAAAACAAAGGTTGGGACCTTATAGCACATGCTAGCCCCCCGGTATACCCGCAGCGGGACTGTTACCCCTACACGTCAAGGAATCTACTAAGTGTTATCGCACGCATGTGAAGAAGGTCAGGCCGGGGATCTATACATTACATCCATGGACCTTCCACCACACTTGGACACATGTACTAGGTCCACATACAAGTTCCAGTAGGATTCCGGAGCTCCGGCGGTCCTTGTCCAGCGAAACCCTAGTCGGTGGGGCCTGCGGGTCTACCCCTGTAGCTTTCTTTGTACGAGGTTCAGACAACGCGCGTTTTTGTTGGTTTAGCTTTGTTTAGGTCATATCTACATGGAAAACAAAGGTTGGGACCTTATAGCACATGCTAGCCCACCGGTATACCCGCAGCGGGACTGTTACCCCTACACGTCCAGGAATCTACTAAGTGTTATCGCCCGCGGGTCTACCCATGTAGCTTTTTTAGTACGAGGTTCAGACAACGCGCTTTTTTGTTGGTTTAGCTTTGTTTAGATAATATCTACATGGAAAACAAAGGTTGGGACGTTATAGCACATGCTAGCCCCCCGGTATACCCGCAGCGGGACAATTACCCCTACACGTCCAGGAATCTACTAAGTGTTATCGCATGCATGTGTAGAAGGTCAGACCGGGGATCTAGATATTGCATCCATGGACCTTCCACCACACTTGGACACATATACTAGGTCCACGTGCGAGTTCCACTGGGATTCTGGAGCTCCGGCGGTCCTTTTCCGTCGAAACCCTAGTCGGTGGGGCCCGCGGGTCTACCCATTTAGCTTTCTTAGTATGAGGTTCAGACAACGCGCTTTTTTGTTGGTTTAGCTTTGTTTAGGTCATATCTACATGGAAAACAAAGGTTGGGACCTTATAGCACACGCTAGCCCCCCTGTATACCTGCAGCGGGGACTGTTACCCCTACACGTCCAGGAATCTACTTAGTGCTATCGCACGCATGTGAAGAAGGTCAGACCAGGGATCTAGACATTAAATCCATGGACCTTCCACCACACTTGGACACATATACTAGGTCCACGTGCAAGTTCCACTGGGATTCTGGAGCTCCGACGGTCCTTTTCTAGCGAAACCCTAGTCGGTGGGGCCCACGGGTCTACCCCTGTAGCTTTCTTAGTACGAGGTTCAGACAACGCGCTTTTTTGTTGGTTTAGCTTTGTTTAGGTCATATCTACATGGAAAACAAAGGTTGGGACCTTATAGCACATGCTATCCCCCCGGTATACCCGCAGCGGGACTATTACCCCTACACGTCGAGGAATCTACTAAGTGTTATCGCACGCGGGTCTACCCCTGTAGCTTTCTTAGTACGAGGTTCAGACACTATGCTTTTTTGTTGGTTTAGCTTTCATTAGATCATATCTACATGGAAAACAAAGGTTGGGACCTTATAGCACATGCTAGCCACCCGGTATACCCGTAGCGGGACTGTTACCCCTACACGTCAAGGAATCTACTAAGTGTTATCGCACGCATGTGAAGAAGGGAAGACCGGGGATCTAGACATTACATCCATGGACCTTCAACCACACTTGGACACATATACTAGGTCCACGTGAAAGTTCCAGTGGGATTCCGGAGCTCCGGCGGTCCTTTTGGAGCGAAATCCTAGTCGGTTGGGCCCGCGGGTTTACCCCTGTAGCTTTCTTAGTACGAGGTTCAGACAACGCGCTTTTTTGTTGGTTTGGCTTTGTTTAGGTCATATCTACATGGAAAACAAAGGTTGGGACCTTATAGCACATGCTAGCGCCCTAGTATACCCGCAACGGGACTGTTACCGCTACACGTCCAGGAATCTACTAAGTGTTATCGCCCGCGGGTCTACCCATGTAGCTTTCTTAGTACGAGGTTCAGACAACGCGCTTTTTGTTGGTTTAGCTTTGTTTAGATCATATCTACATGGAAAACAAAGGTTGGGACCTTATAGCACATGTTAGCCCCCCGGTATACCCGCAGCGGGATTATTACCCCTACACGTCCAGGAATCTACTAAGTGTTATCGCATGCATGTGTAGAAGGTCAGACCGGGGATCTAGATATTGCATCCATGGACCTTCCACCATACTTGGACACATATACTAGGTCCACGTGACAGTTCCAGTGGGATTCCGGAGCTCCGGCGGTCCTTTTGCAGCAAAATCCTAGTCGGTTGGGCCCGCGGGTTTACCCCTGTAGCTTTCTTAGTACGAGGTTCAGACAACGCGCTTTTTTGTTGGTTTGGCTTTGTTTAGGTCATATCTACATGGAAAACAAAGGTTGGGACCTTATAGCACATGCTAGCCCCCTAGTATACCCGCAACGGGACTGTTACCCCTACACGTCCAGGAATCTACTAAGTGTTATCGCCCGCGGGTCTACCCATGTAGCTTTCTTAGTACGAGGTTCAGACAACGCGCTTTTTGTTGGTTTAGCTTTGTTTAGATCATATCTACATGGAAAACAAAGGTTGGGACCTTATAGCAGATGTTAGCCCCCCCGGTATACCCGCAGCGGGATTATTACCCCTACACGTCCAGGAATCTACTAAGTGTTATCGCATGCATGTGTAGAAGGTCAGACCGGGGATCTAGATATTGCATCCATGGACCTTCCACCATACTTGGACACATATACTAGGTCCATGTGCGAGTTCCATTGGGATTCCGGAGCACCGGCGGTCCTTTTCCGGAGAAACCCTAGTCGGTGGGGCCCGCGGGTCTACCCCTTTAGCTTTCTTTGTATGAGGTTCGGACAACACGCTTTTTTGTTGGTTTAGCTTTGTTTAGGTCATATCTACATGGAAAACAAAGGTTGGGACCTTATAGCACATGCTAGCCCCCCCACCCGGTATACCCGCAGTGGGACTGTTACCCCTACACGTCCAGGAATCTACTAAGTGTTATCGCACGCATGTGAAGAAGGTCAGACCGGGGATCTAGACATTACATCCATGGACCTTCCACCACACTTGGACACATATACTAGGTCCACGTGCAAGTTCCACCGGGATTCTGGAGCTTCGACGGTCCTTTTCCAGCGAAACCCTAGTCGGTGGGGCCCACGGGTCTACCCCTGTAGCTTTCTTAGTACGAGGTTCAGACAACGCGCTTTTTTGTTGGTTTAGCTTTGTTTAGGTCATATCTACATGGAAAACAAAGGTTGGGACCTTATAGCACATGCTATCCCCCGGTATACCCGCAGTGGGACTATTACCCCTACACGTCCAGGAATCTACTAAGTGTTATCGCACGCGGGTCTACCCCTGTAGCTTTCTTAGTACAAGGTTCAGACAATATGCTTTTTTGGTGGTTTAGCTTTGTTTAGATCATATCTACATGTAAAACAAAGGTTGGGACCTTATAGCACATGCTAGCCACCCGGTATACCCGTAGCAGGACTGTTACCCCTACACGTCAAGGAATCTACTAAGTGTTATCGCACGCATGTGAAGAAGGTCAGACCGGGGATCTAGACATTACATCCATGGACCTTCCACCACAGTTGGACACATATACTAGGTCCATGTGCAAGTTCTAGTGGGATTCCGGAGCTCCGGCGGTCCTTTTCCGGCGAAACGCTAGTCGGTGGGGCCCGCGGGTCTACCCCTGTAGCTTTCTTAGTACGAGGTTCAGACAACGCGCTTTTTTGTTGGTTTAGCTTTCTTTAGGTCATATCTACACAGAAAACAAAGGTTGGGACCTTATAGCACATGCTAGCCCCCCGGTATACCCGCAGCGGGACTGTTACCCCTACACGTCCAGGAATCTACTAAGTGTTATCGCACGCATGTCTACCCGTGTAGCTTTCTTAGTACGAGGTTCAGACAACGCGCTTTTTTGTTGGTTTCGCTTTGTTTAGGTCATATCTACATGGAAAACAAAGGTTGGGACCTTATAGCACATGCTATCCCCCGGTATACCCGCAGCGGGACTAATACCCCTACACGTCCAGGAATCTACTAAGTGTTATCGCACGCGGGTCTACCCCTGTAGGTTTCTTAGTACGAGGTTCAGACAATATGCTTTTTTGTTGGTTTAGCTTTTTTTAGATCATATCTACATGGAAAACAAAGGTTGGGACCTTATAGCACATGCTAGCCACCCGGTAAACCCGCAGCGCGACTGTTACCCGTACACGTCCAGGAATCTACTAAGTGTTATCGCACGCATATGAAGAAGGTCAGACCGGGGATCTTGACATTACATCCATGGACCTTCCACCGCACTTGGACACATATACTAGGTCCACATGCAAGTTCCAGTGGGATTCTGGAGCTCCGGCAGTCCTTTTCCAGCGAAACCCTAGTCGGTGGGGCCTGCGGGTCTACCCCTGTAGCTTTCTTAGTACGAGGTTCAGACAACGCGATTTTTTGTTGGTTTAGCTTTGTTTAGGTCATATATACATGGAAAACAAAGGTTGGGACCTTATAGCACATGATAGCCCCCCGGTATACCCGCAGCGGGACTGTTACCCCTACACGTCAAGGAATCTACTTAGTGTTATCGCACGCATGTGAAGAAGGTCAGGCCAGGGATCTATACATTACATCCATGGACCTTCCACCACACTTGGACACATATACTAGGTCCACATGCCAGTTCCAGTAGGATTCCGGAGCTCCGGCGGTCCTTTTCCAGCGAAACCCTAGTCGGTGGGGCCTGCGGGTCTACCCCTGTAGCTTTCTTAGTACGAGGTTCAGACAACGCGCTTTTTTGTTGGTTTAGCTTTGTTTAGGTCATATCTACATGGAAAACAAAGGTTGGGACCTTATAGCACATGCTAGCCCCCCGGTATACCCGCAGCGGGACTGTTACCCCTACACGTCCAGGAATCTACTAAGTGTTATCGCATGCATGTGAAGAAGGTCAGACCGGGGATCTAGATATTGCATCCATGGACCTTCCACCACACTTGGACACATATACTAGGTCCACGTGCGAGTTCCACTGGGATTCCGGAGCTCCGGCGGTCCTTTTCCGGCGAAACCCTAGTCGGTGGGGCCCGCGGGTCTACCCATTTAGCTTTCTTAGTATGAGGTTCAGACAACGCGCTTTTTTGTTGGTTTAGCTTTGTTTAGGTCATATCTGCATGGAAAACAAAGGTTGGGACCTTATAGCACATGCTAGCCCCCCGGTATAGCCGCAGCGGGACTGTTACCCATACACGTCCAGGAATCTACTTAGTGTTATCGCACGCATGTGAAGAAGGTCAGACCGGGGATCTAGACATTACATCCATGGACCTTCCACCACACTTGGACACATATACTAGGTCCACGTGCAAGTTCCACTGTGATTCTGGAGCTCCGAAGGTCCTTTTCCAGCGAAACCCTAGTCGGTGGGGCCCACGGGTCTACCCCTGTAGCTTTCTTAGTACGAGGTTCAGACAACGCGCTTTTTTGTTGGTTTAGCTTTGTTTAAGTCATATCTACATGGAAAACAAAGGTTGGGACCTTATAGCACATGTTATCCCCCCGGTATACCCGCAGCGGGACTATTACCCCTACACGTCCAGGAATCTACTAAGTGTTATCGCACGCGGGTCTACCCCTGTAGTTTTCTTAGTACGAGGTTTAGACAATATGCTTTTTTGTTGGTTTAGCTTTGTTTAGATCATATCTACATGGAAAACAAAGGTTGGGAACTTATAGCACATGCTAGCCACCCGGTACACCCGCAGCGCGACTGTTACCCGTACACGTCCAGGAATCTACTAAGTGTTATCGCACGCATATGAAGAAGGTCAGACCGGGGATCTATACATTACATCCATGGACCTTCCACCGCACTTGGACACATATACTAGGTCCACATGCAAGTTCCAGTGGGATTCTGGAGCTCCGGCAGTCCTTTTCCAGCGAAACCCTTGTCGGTGGGGGGCCCGTGGGTCTACCCCTGTAGCTTTCTTAGTACGAGGTTCAGACAACGCGCTTTTTTGTTGGTTTAGCTTTGTTTAGGTCATATCTACATGGAAAAAAAGGTTGGGACCTTATAGCACATGCTAGCCCCCCGGTATAACCCGCAGCGGGACTGTTACCCCTACACGTCAAGGAATCTACTAAGTGTTATCGCACGCATGTGAAGAAGGTCAGGCCGGGGATCTATACATGACATCCATGGACCTTCCACCACACTTGGACACATATACTAGGTCCACATGCCAGTTCTAGTAGGATTCCGGAGCTCCGGCGGTCCTTTTCCAGCGAAACCCTAGTCGGTGGGGCCTGCGGGTCTACCCCTGTAGGTTTCTTTGCACGAGGTTCAGACAACGCGCTTTTTTGTTGGTTTAGCTTTGTTTAGGTCATATCTACATGGAAAACAAAGGTTGGGACCTTATAGCACATGCTAGCCCAACCGGTATATACCCGCAGCGGGACTGTTACCCCTACACGTCCAGGAATCTACTAAGTGTTATCGCCCGCGGGTCTACCCATGTAGCTTTTCTTAGTACGAGGTTCAGACAACGCGCTTTTTTGTTGTTTAGCTTTGTTTAGATCATATCTACATGGAAAACAAAGGTTGGGACCTTATAGCACATGCTAGCCCCCCGGTATACCCGCAGCGGGACTACCCCTACACGTCCAGGAATCTACTAAGTGTTATCGCATGGATGTGTAGAAGGTCAGACCGGGGATCTAGATATTTCATCCATGGACCTTCCACCACACTTGGACACATATACTAGGTCCACGTGCGAGTTCCACTGGGACTCCGGAGCTCCGACGGTCCTTTTCCGGCGAAACCCTAGTCGGTGGGGCCCGCGGGTCTACCCATTTAGCTTTCTTAGTATGAGGTTCAGACAACGCGCTTTTTTGTTGGTTTAGCTTTGTTTAGGTCATATCTACATGGAAAACAAAGGTTGGGACCTATAGCACATGCTAGCCCCCCGGTATACCCGCAGCGGGACTGTTACCCCCTACACATCCAGGAATCTACTTAGTGCTATTGCTCGCATGTGAAGAAGGTCAGACCAGGGATCTAGACATTACATCCATGGACCTTCCACCACACTTGGACACATATACTAGGTCCACGTGCAAGTTCCACTGGGATTCTGGAGCTCCGACGTCCTTTTCTAGCGAAACCCTAGTCGGTGGGGCCCATGGGTCTACCCCTGTAGCTTTCTAGTACGAGGTTCAGACAACGCGCTTTTTTGTTGTTTAGATTTCTTTAGGTCATATCTACACGGAAAACAAAGGTTGGGACCTTATAGCACATGCTAGCCCCCGGTATACCCGCAGCGGGACTGTTACCCCTACACGTCCAGGAATCTACTAAGTGTTATCGCACGCATGTGAAGAAGGTCAGACCGGGG